>VZTZ01038487.1:256088-402324 GCA_013400955.1 Drymodes brunneopygia | reverse complement strand
TGGGTCCGCGCCCGGCGCCGCCGCTGCGCCCTCCCGGCTGCGAGTCCGCCCGGCTCCGGATCACGTGGCGGTTGCCGGAGGCAGAGACTAGAGGAGAGAAAAAAAAAGCGCCTCATTCCTTCTTCCACCGCCATACTGTATTTTATAGTAACTCTCATTTTTATTCCTCCCTTTTACTCCCGCTCGGTGAGTACCTTTCCGCTGACATTCTTGTCCTCCTTTTTTTGTCCTGTTTTTTTTTTCTTCCTTTTGTTTTTTTTTGTTTTCTTTTTTTTTTCTTCTTTTTTTTTTTCTTCCTCTTTGATTATTGTTTAAATGGATTTGATCTTTTGCTGATGACAAGTTTTTTTCCTAGCATGCGATGGTTACTAAACTGTGAGCAAAAGGTGCTGCTGGGGCCGGGAGTCACTGGGAATGAAAAATGATAATATTAATAATACAGACTTGCCAGTCCAGCAACAACTGATATACCTTTAGTAGCTATATATCTATATATGCAACTGGTTTTGTTGTGGCACGGAAAAGCGATGTGAAATATGATGCTTATTTTTTAAAGATAAGAGAAAAGGCATGTTTCTAACTCTTTTTGCAGAGGATTTTTTCTGGTGCTCTTTTATTTTTATTTTTGGGTGTTTTCTTAAGGGCTTTTTTTTTCCATAAAGAGATGGCAATTGCAAATGCATTTTACAGCAGTGTTTACACAGAGTTTGTAATCTTGCAATACGGGTGGAAGCCACAGAGCAAGATGTTAATTTTATTGTTTTTGTTGCTGTTTCTTTTTTTTCTTTTTCTTTTTTTTTTTAACAGTGCAACCAGCAGGGTTTTTTGTTTTTCTTCTTCTTCAGTTTTTGATGCCTGTTTATAACGTGAAACTTTTCTTGCAGCATGTTGCAGTTATCATTTTTAAATACTTTTTTTCCTTCCCTAAAGATAACAAAGCAAAACAGAAAGCCAAAGAGATGATCCTTACTTTTGTACATTTTGCACCTCCACTTTTTATTCTTTTGCCAGCAGTGTTTTATGATGGTTATTGTTATCATGATTATGATGATGATAGATATATACATATATACAAATAAATACATTTTCAAATGATGGCAGTGGAAGGTTTTCCTGGAGAATGAAGTGCGGTTTGGTTTCCTTGTCAACGGAAGATGAAGTGAACAACTGAACATCTCCCCAGTGCAGGTACTTCATCTCCTTGTAGGCGTTTCCACACTGTGTAAATTACATTGTGAGATTTTTTTTTTTTTAAAGAAATCTCCTTCCACCCCTTTCTAAAGCTGTCTGTGCAATGCACATGAGGACTGGACTAAATATCTCTGCCTTGTGATTGCTTGGATGTGTGCAAAATGTTGCACTAATTGAGCCTGGGTCGGTTAAAGCTGGAGAGGTGTTTTCTGTGATGTGCCATATAGAGGGGAAGGCAGCTGGGGAAAAAAAATCCAGACACCCCTCCTCTCCTCCTTGCGTTTGAAAAAACCTAAACAAACAGAAAAAGCAAAAGTAAAGCCCAGACTGAAACTGGATGATCCTCATTACGAGTACAGATGCTCACAGGACTTTAGACAAAAACAATAGCTCCGGCCCTGTATTGTGGTGACTCGTGTGTTTGTCTGTTTAAATTTATCCATTAGAAAATAGCTGTGAAACAGCAAAGCAAGCTCCCTCGGAGAGCTGGCTCGCTGCCACATGAGGCATATTTTGTAGCCCTAAGGGCAGAAAACCCTTATATCCAACTTCTGCTCCTCATATTAAAAAGGCGTAAACAAGGCAGCAGGTTGCCTCTTATGACTCTAATTCATTGGAATGGAGATTAATCAGAAGCTGATCTTTGCTTGAAGGTGTTTCGTTTTGTTTTGATGATTAATAGTGCCACTGGCTGACAGGGAATGGGAAACTGTTACTTTGCCTGATGGTTACTGAGAGTTCAGGATTGGAGGAGAAACACTTACTTTTCACTGAGAGCACTTAAATGCTTAACAGAGGCTGCCCCTGATGTACAGACAGGATATTGGTTCTGTAAAACACAATTTGGAAAGATTTTTCCAGATGACAGGATGGGTTGGTTTGGGGTTTGGTTTTTTTGGTTTTTTGGTTTGTTTTTTTTTTTTCCTCCAGAAAGAAATATGGTGTAATATTATGCTAAAGTTCAAGTGCTGAACGTCATGTGATGTTCTCTGTTGTTTCCTTTATTGTGATGGGATTGCTTGCTGTATTTTATATAAAGAACATTTAAGGATGTATAGCTGACTATAAAGATACGTGTATTCAGATGTGGAAACTAAAATAAGTTACAGGGGATATATTTCTTTGGTCACTGTCATGTAAGCAAATACAATTAATGGAATTACAAATGCTTTTGGAAATTTGAGGCTTCTAATGCATATGTTTAAATTCTTGCAATGTAACAGCTTCCTTTAAAGTAGAAAGTGTAAGAAGTGTACATATCATGCAAGTAGTCACATTGAAAAATAAAGAAATTCAT
Organism: Drymodes brunneopygia; assembly: GCA_013400955.1. Lineage (NCBI taxonomy): Eukaryota > Metazoa > Chordata > Aves > Passeriformes > Petroicidae > Drymodes > Drymodes brunneopygia. The sequence continues at coordinate 399,836 of VZTZ01038487.1, read as the reverse complement.
TTATCTTTGTAGAAACATAAGTATTATGTATTTACACTGACTTTTTCCAGTTTTACTGTAATAAAAATATTTCCCACATATTTATGCATGACTTCTGCTCTGACATGTTAAAATACTTTTGGCAGCATAACAGGGTCAATAATTCATGTGTCTAAAAACCAGCTCAGATATTTGCATGATAGATTATGACTTTTCTAAAATAGTTACGATCTGTTGGGTCATTACTCCACATTTTAAGAAGACTCAGCTTGCTTATTTTTTCATGATTTAATTTGAAAGCAATCCATTAAAAAAACAAGAGAGATTGAAACTTTATTCTCCACCCCTCTATTTATTTCCCTCCCTCCTTATGTTTAAAGGAAGTGTTTTCTTTAAATTATGTGCAACTCCCGATAAGCAAAGTATTTTGATACTGCTAAAGCACTGAAATAAAGTAACTAGGCTAGCAGTTTCCAGAATGATCCTTTTGTCCTTTCTTTTAATATTGCAGGTGTGTTGTGTGAGTAATTTTGTACAGATAGTTGCTGACTGAAGAGCTAATCCTGCTCACCCAGTCTTATCTTGAAGTCTGAGAAAGTGCATTCCTAAAACTTTCTATTTAGCACCCAGATTTCATCCACAAAGCACCTGTTGTCTGAGTAGTATGGTAATTAATATACATACATTTTATTTGCAGTAGTCTGAGGTTGTAGGAGTTCATATATATCAAACAGCCTTGGGACTTTAAAATAGGAATAAAGGAGCCAATTTTGAAAGAGGATCCTTCTACCTCTGTGCACTGTGTGGGCAGAGTAGGATTTGGGTTGGTGGTTTTGGCTTGATGCTTCTATAGTTATGCTATGACTAATGTTGAAAGCGTTTTAGAAAGCCATACTTAGTGTCAAAGATGATTGTCCTTTTGTGCTTTTGAGATGAATAAAAATTTTGCCTCAAATTGCGGCTTTGTTTCTACAAGTGATGATATCATTATATTCCTTATATAGTATGAGATACAGTCATACTGCCCCAGTTCCTGAAAGTGTTGAGTGTCCAGACTGAAGTGACATCTTCTACTTTTCTTTATGTCTGTTTTGGTATTCAGGATAGCATAGGAATTTAAGATACCCTTATAAAGGGTTGTAAACCAAAATCTTTGGAAAGCATTTTGTTCCTCCATAACTAGCTATTATTATCGGTTTTTACTTGCAAATGAAAACAGGTGAACAGATATGAAAAACTGTATAGTGTTCAGTGTGCTGACTCATGAATACATGGTTTGAGCTGCTATAGTGGTCTGAACTGGCAAAAGAAGAATATCTTCTTACATTTTTCAACATGGGAGATAGAACTAATGTAGCCTGTGGAGTCATGAAGTCTGTTTTGCTGTGATACTAGGCTGCTCTTCTTCTTTTGTTCAGATTCAAAAAGCTCTGGTTTAAATTTAGCTGGGATATCACTCTCACTGCACCTCTTGAAGGAGAGGCAGAGGTTCACTTTTCAAGGTTTTAGAAACACAATTTCTGTCCTAAATTTATTTTCAGACAGTTTATTCTCCTTTATTTTTTGTGCTATTGCTGACCTTAAAGAGTAAGGCTCCTTCTCCATGTCTTTGCTCTTCAGAGTATAATATATTTTTAGAGAGCAATTGCAGCTCCTTTCCCCTCATGATTTCTGGACTTAACTGGGAGAGGTTCCCAACAGTGTGGCTGGCACTGGGAGGGGATGCTGAGACTGGCTCTGCCCAAAATCATGCTGCAGCAGAAACAGGAAAGCTGCATTCAATTCCTCTTCTGCCCAAACTGGTCTGTTCTGCTTTCAGCTGAAAATATGGCAGTCTGATTTCTGGCTCTCACATCAGCCCAGACATTTGCACCTGAAGCCACACACACGCATACACACACACACACACACACACACACGCACAGACGTGCCTTCTCCTGGTGACACTGGGTTTGTGCCATGTGGACCTTCCCTTCACTCTGCCTAACCAACCTGAATTTCTTTGGTTATAGTGCAACAGGAAAGAACTCTTGGGAATTTCTTCTGCAACGCTCTGGTTTTTAAACTCTCAAGAGTTTTCTACATATTGCCTTAGTATGTTGTATTCATACCAGTGAAGGGAATGTGAATAGGTTTGAGGCAATGCTGTACCATGGACTGTCTTCTATCAGGAAAGAATGTGAAAGTTGGCTACAGCATTCTTGAACCTTTTTTCCTTATTAGAGTCTTTGAAGGTTGCTGGTATCTTATCTCTCTAGTATTCTAAAACATTGTCCTATGGCAGTTTGTTTCTGTTTTATAGTGTAATTTTTCCCTTTTTCTTCCTTCCCTGCATTTTGGGTTTTAAAAGATAAAAGGATAAAAAAGCTTAATAGTGTCTAAAGTGTCGGATTATAAAGACTGATAGGTCTGCCCTCAGATGAACGTTTTTACTTCCCTTGTTCTTAGAGGATGTGGTGCTCTGTCAAATTTTGAAGCCAAATTCTGTACATTTCAAGTGCTTGCAGAATATCTGAACAGAAGGCTAAAGCTGAGTATTACCTGATGAAAAATTATGACATCTGCGACACTGTCTACATAGTTATCCAGTTTGTAGCTCCCTTGAACTCAGATCCAGACTGACAGAAGAAAACAAAATGCTGCTTTTAAGTGGTATGAAGATTAAAATGCAATATTTTAACCTTTGTTAAGGTACCAATCTTATTCTCTTACTTTTAAACAATTACAGAAGTAAAATGGCTTAAGATTATTGTTTTGCACATACAAATATTGGAATAATTTGTACCTTTTTTCCCCATTTTTTTCTATTTCAAAATGACACTCTAATCTCTATAATGTACTTAGTCTTTCAAAGGCATTTATACTGCAGCTTTGGCAGTATTTTCTGAGAAAGTTCATTTTTGCACAATGAAGTGTGATTTTTCATCTCAATGCCAACAATTATCTGCCAACAATTTAAAAAAATAATCAAGTGGACCTTCAAATTAATACATAAATCTCAGATTGCTTAGTGTGAATAAAATTAACATATTTTTAGTCATTGTGGTATCCTGGAATAAAAACATAGATATGTGGATGGATAGACAGAATCATAGAGAGAGATTTTTTAAGATGTTTTTAGTGTGATACAGAATTAACAAGAATCTTGTCTTCATTATCCTTTAGGGCTTAACCAATACTTTTGTTTAGTAACTAAGAGTTCGACTTTCTTGGTTTTAGATTTATACAGACCTATATTATCTGCTGCCTCTTGACAAAAGCTACAGAGTTAATAAATTGCCTCTCTGGTACATCACTGTGAGTGTCCTGGCTGGCCTGCCAGGATGTTGGGACTCAACCATTATGCAGTTGCATTTCCATTTCAGGAACAGAGTTTTGGTTTTGTTTTGTTTTGTTTTGTTTTTTTTCTGATGTAGTTCCTTCATGGTTATGGTACTAAGCAGATAATTTATATTCTGACTTGACTGGCAGAGGTTTGAAGAAGCAGAGGTGGATTTCTTATGAGTGATGACCAACAGTGGGTACAAAGGTGGTGGAATATCAATGACACTCCCCAGGCTCTTTATTTTTTCTTTGCACACACCCAAATCTTTCTCCTAATCTACCCAAAGGTCAGATTAAACTTGGTTTACATCAGCGGTCCTTCCCAGGTGGCCTCCTCTTTTCAGTGATTGTTACTCTACAGACGTGCAGTCTCTGAGTAACCAAGTCAATGTGGAGCTCTGGAAACACCTGATGCTTTCTATGGTTAATTTTATGGTCCTCTGAGAACAGCTTGCAGTCCCTTGGACAGGCAATAGCTTATAAAAGGCAGTAAAGGCCATTATTATTATTATTATAAAGACCAAGAGACCATAAAGAATACAATGATAACCCTTGGACCTCGGTGATTTTTGAATAACCCGGTGAAAAGTCAGGTTGGCCTCTTCCCACTGTGCCCCACACCAACAGCCTTTATTTCAGCCTGTTCAGTCACATTGGTTGCCTTCTTCAAGATCCTCCCTTGAGTCAGCCATGTCCTTTGAGGTGTTCAGGGTCAACAAAAAGAGGATATCTGGCACAAATCAAGTATTAATGAGATTCCTAATCTGAATGAAATAAGGCTAGATTTGTTCTGTAGGAAAGCATCACATTAGCACAGTTCATTCAGTAAAAATGTGTCTCTGTTTTGCTCAGAGGTTTGCGTAGAAGCTGAACAGTACCTATTGTCAAAGAGATATGAAACATCTCGTTAAATTAGGGTAACTTTACAATTTGTAGGAGGCACTGCACATGTATACCTTGCATGTAGTATTTTTAGACTGACTGAAGAACTGGAGTTTCTGTCTCAAACAATTACATTTGCATTGTGTTGACAATGCTATTTTTTCATTCTGTTGTGTTATAATGGAGTGCAAAAGCACTGAAATCTTTGTGCTATCCTAGACATATTCTTTATTGGAACAATACAAATGAAAGTAACAAAGATACCCTTGTGAATTTTTGCACACCAGGCTTGCACTCGAGGCTTACTGCATGCTAACAGCTCTTCTTGTGGTTACAGGGAGTTACAGTAACAACTCACTGACTTTTTACAGTGGAACACTGTGCTTTTAATAATTGCAGCAACATCCTTCTGAGCTTGATCTGTAATGCAGAGCTACTGTTTATAGAGGAAAAGTCATTCTATCTAGTTACAATATTTTATCACAAGACCCTTCACACAATAAATATTAGGATAGAAGTAATATAAGATTTAAAAATGTCCTGTGCAAACTGTTTCATGTGGTGTCTATGAAACAGGCTCCCTCAAGGTATAATTAAAACTTCCTCCTTGGGTACCTTTAAAAGGGATTAATGCTACTGTTTTCTAAGTAAGACACTCACAATCAGAGCAACCCATTTCTCATCTCGTATTTGCCACTGACTTCACAGGATAAAACCCAACACTTGAGGTATTGCACAGTAGGCCACTTTTCTAATGTGCTCTCTACTGCATAAATTCACATCCACTTTATTTTCTTTTTCCCAAACTGCAGAAGAAGGATGCAATTAAGTTTTCTTCCTGCCTATACAACTTCCAGTTAAATGGGAGTTCTGTAAATGATACAGTTACAAGATTAGCTCTGGAGAGGTTACCGTCTTCTACTTGGGCATTTGTAAGTTGTAGACAATTAATGTACATTATGAATAATGAAAGGAGAAACTGCATTTATGCCACTTTTGCTTTATGGGGGTAGTTTATCAGGACATTGATGCTACTTTTACTGTTTATTATTTTATGAGAAAACCATACTGGATTACCATTCAGCAGCACGTGCCCTGCTCCAGTAGGTGCTGAAGAAATAGCAGAATTAGGCCCTGGTGCTATTAAAATCAGTGATACATATGCTGGTCAAAATTTCATGTCAAAACATTTTTTTTTCCTGTAGATTTTTGATAGAGTGGTTCACACAAAAGGCTCCATTCATCTCACTTAACCTTGCTGTTTAAAAAATGGGGTTTTAGAGCTAAGCTAGTCATCATTTTAGCCATCTAAAAGTTAGTCATTGAAGTCTAACACAGTTGCTCAAGGCTTTGTAGTCAATGGAGATAAATATTCTCTTCCTCCAGAGAATTACAGATTACATCCCAACAGAGGCATCTATGGACAGCTGAGATGAACAACCTTCCTCAAATGCCTCTCTCTTTGCACTGATGAGAGAGAACCTAGATGGCCCACATAAATAGATTCCTAACTTTTTGATGGATGAAGTTAGAGAAGATGAATCACATGCTCCCCAACCCTCCACTTCTTCAAATCCTAATTTTGCAATGAAATATTTGATTGAAAAAATATTTTTTTTGGCCACTAGAATCATCATGGCTTTAAGTTTTACCTTGAATTTATTTTCAACTTCTCCAGCAATTCTTTTCACAGAAGTACAAATGCGTTTCTAAATATTTTGAATCAGTTCCAGGATATGACAAAATTTCCAGGAATGTCTGATGGAGCCAAGATTTCCAAGGTGGAACACTTTTTTCTACTGCTTCACCCATTTTTCTGTCTTTTGATAATGTGATCCAACAACAATTGATCCTTCAATGAGTTCTCCTCACAGACTCCTATTCTAAAATCTGGGGACTTAAGCTATTGGGTACAATCATGGACCTCATTTGAAAACCTTTGAAAATTTTTGAAACATAAGGGTTATGTGTGTGGTACTGGAATCAGCTAATTGTACTGTATATATGAATTAATGTTTGATAGATGTAGATATATGTAGCTGTAGTTAAAAAATCATTAGTAGATCAACAGCAGGAGGCCTGAATTTGAAAAATCTAGATGTCTCTGAAGTGGGATTTTAAAAGTAGAAAAGGCTTTTTAGTTTGTGAGCTGAGGTCATCCAGGCAATGTTGGGGAACTATGTTGGTATTCCTAGCATGCTGCTAATATCCTCATGTATGTGCTTATTTTTAAATACTCCAGTAAAACCTGTGCTTTTGAATACCAGATAGACTTTAGTTTTCTCTGTCTTGTGTAATTTTTTAGAGCAGATTGGAATTTTATTGGACAGTTAATGTCTGTAAAATCAGCTCTTTGATACAGTTTACTTCAGGGCCTTGCTTCAGATCTGTCCCCAGTCATTGTTTGTAGCAGGATGCCAAGCAACGGCTGATATGTGACACTACACAGTATGGTGTGATATCATCCTCTTTTTCCACAAATAATTAATGCTGCTATTTCATTCAATAGATGTTCGGGCTTTCTGTAAGATTTTCTACAGGTACTGAAAGATATGAAAATAGTGTACATGTTTCCACCATGAGTTTTGTCTTATTCTTGGCCCGGCACTAGCTGGGTGCCTGTGCAGACATCATTAAACTGCTCACATAGGCCATGTGTTTCACTGACCGCATAGTATGAAAACGAACTAAAGCTGAATCCAAATTAGAAATGAACCATTTTGTATTACAGGAGTAAGCACAAAACTCAGTGTAGTGAGAGTTAATTACCCAAAAAACACAGTATTACTACCATGATAAAGTAAGCTGCAGCTGTAAGCTCTAGCAGCTGTAATGTAATGGTTTGTACAGACTCAGAAATCTTACAGACTTGTCAGAATTAAGAAGGGAAGTTAAAATGTTGGAGTTCTCAGCACTTTGAAAAAACTGCTTCAAATAAGCGCAGTAATATTCTCTGGGGACTATAGACTGTTAGCTGCAGCTACCATGTCATGTTACACACTTCACCACCTCTTGGTCTTTGTTCTTCACATTCTATTTATATTTTGAACTTAGGTTTTTGTACTGTCCCTCAAAAATGCATTGTCTGAGCAGTGCTTACATAAAACAGATTTACAAGGATAAAACCTTTTGCTGACTTCATGAAGTCTTGGCCTCTGTCCCTGCTTTCATTTATGCACCATAGCATTTCCTTTTCCACTCTTGCGTCTCTTCTCAGAGTTAGGAGCACGGTGTTGTCACAGGAATATAAATGTCTCATGACCATAGATTGTCAGAACACAGATGGGCCCAACTGAATTTCTCAGTGAGAGTGTGGCATATAAGCCAAACTCAAATTCAGTGTCTCTGGTCTCTCTCTGCCTGCTGCTCTGGGTGAGTAGGTAGTCTGGGATCTTGACTGAGGTTTGTACATTTGGGGACAGGCTTGTGTAAAGAGAGATTACAAAAAAAAAGTAATTACAGTTCAGTTTAAGGAAATAAACTATTTCAGAGATGCTACATTTATTTGTTTTTGATTTGATGTACAAGTTAATGTCATATATAGGGTGACATTTCATCTCAGAAATTTTAAAATGGATTCATAAATTCATGATATTTGGTCACAAATGCTAATGAATGCTGTAAACATTCACCATCAGAATAGGACTGGCTACTTTACACTCTCAGATCTTTTAAGATCAAAGTCAACCCAGATATAGAGAATTGTATCATACTCATCTACATTGATGGAGGAAAGTACATTTTCAAATGTTGGGTCTGTTCATTTGAATTTCTGGATCTTTTTTATCTTTTATTTGTAATTTTTTTTTTATTTCAGACTTGTTGGACCTTCCCTCCTGCTCTGGACCTTTCTCCTGTTGTCAGCACAGCTCAGAAGGATGAACGAAAAGGAAGCAATAGGAGAGGGATGGAAGAGGAGAGAGGAGTAGAAAGAGGAAGAGGGGCAGAAATAAAAATGGAGAAAAAATCCCCAGCAATCCAGCTAAAGCTCCAGACAATGGAGATCTTTTCAATCCCCACTCTTCCTTACCTTCCCCTCTAGGTCAGGTCCCTCTCCCTCTCTACTTTAGATTTCATCACCACTACACATACTGCACTAATTTTATTTTATTTTTAAATTAAGTAATGAAACCACAACAATTAAAGTGTTGCAAACAACAAAATATACCCATCTTCTCATAAAATATAACATGACACAACTCATGTAAGTGGTTCTTGAAGTAAGGTTATTTTCCTCCTAGTAGTCTTACATCTTTAACTTTGAAAGAATGAAATGGTTTCATAGTTCAGGAGAGAGACAGAGCTTAGATTTCTTGTTGCTTTTATACCCAACTTGAACCTTTTAAATTGGCTTTCACATGACTCTGTATTTCAGTTTTATTCATCTGGATCCAAAAGCAGACTTTCTACTGGTCTTTATTTACTTATTTTTTACTTCCCCTTCTTTCATAGCTTTACTTCCATGGGCCCTTCTTGCTCCTTATCCTCTTAGAGAGAGTATAAATTAAAAACTATTCCTGTTCTTTCATTTAGTTTGAATTTTGAAATGTATTGTTCAGCTTTGTAGCTCAAATATTCCCACCAGAGGAAAGAATGCAATCTGATATTTTGCTGTGCAGTGTGACTATCAGACAGAAAAGACACAGGCACCCCAGGACTCAGTGTTGGTCTGGCTCTTGGCTTGGTCCCACTGTTGTGTCTTTCTTCCCAGCTGGGAGGGAGGCCACTGTGAAGGACACTAAAAGGACACTTTGGCTAAGCCTCTTTTCAGTCCTTACCAGTACCTGCTTCCTCTCAGCTGTTCCCACCAGGAATCCCTTACACCTGACAAGGTGGCTTAGGGAGTGTTAATAGAAAGGGTAGATCCAGTAACTGAACTTCCTAAGAAAGTATTTCCTAAATCTAGAGCTTAAATTGGTCCTGTGGCTCCCCTATACCATCTGCCCAATACAAAAAAAGCAAAGGTTAGCTACTGAGTCGATACAGAACAAGACCCATTGTAAATTTGAAGATATAATTCTTTAAATAGAAAATACTAAGAATTTCCAAGTGCTTTTAAAATGCTAGAATCAATTACAGAAATTGAGTGGAGAAAGGTGTTAGGTTTCAAAATATTCTGGATGGAGTAGTATTTATTACAGATGCTGGTGGAACAGGTCCAGAGCAGAACAATTGTGTCCAAAAGGCTGAAATAAATTTTATATCCTAAAAGGACTTTTAGAAAAAAATATAAATGCTATAGGCCAAATGCAAACATGCTATTTAATAAATTAATAAATAAAAATTACATAAACCTGCAAGAGAACAATTACTTCTTTGAATAATTTTATGTTTAAGGATAACTTAAATTTCATTAATATTTAGGAGAACTTGATTTCGCATTTTCTTAAAAGATGCACTACAAATTGATGCATCTGACTATTGCCTCATTACTTGACAGGAAACATTAAATTTTGTTGCTATTGAAGTCTGCCTGATGTATTGCTTTTATGTGTTTAGAATTTTATTATCTGTGCTCGATTTACTTGAGTCACACCCTTGAACAGCAGGTTTCTCATGTCAATGGGGTACTCAGAGCCTCTGAACCTGGTATTTCCTGTCTCTGGGCAGTCTCTATCAAAAGTGAGAGCCCTTTGGAAGAACTTGGTGAGATACCCAGTGCTGAGATCTGTGACTGTCCCACAGGACAAACAGGCGCTCCTCCACACACCAGGACATGCTTGGCAGAGACCATGTCGATCTCCCCACTAGAGCCAGGGAACTGCTTTCAGCACTTTTGTTTCCTGGGATTTCTTAAAGTGAGAGGGTTTGTAGAAGACTTTCCTGGGCCTTCTGAAAGTTATAGTGTGAGGTGCAGCCTATTTGTTTAAAGGCAGGTAGCACTGGTGTGGGCAGCCTGCATACTTCTTGGAGATTCAGGCCATGTTTTTCAGCCTTAAGTGTTACTTAAGGTCAGGTAAGGGAAGCCTACCTTAACTTTAGGTAATTTCACTGACTGTAGAAGAGAAGTTATGCAAAGTCCTTGACTGCTGTTTAAATACGATGTTCAGAATTTAGAGTAATTTGCAAAAGGGAAAATTTTACTTTCTTGCTCCTTTGAGTAGATACTCTGAAAACCCTGGTGCTGGTGAGCTCAGTAAGACTGCCCACACAAGAAAGATGAAGGAGCTGTGCAAGCAGATCTGAAGCAAATATTTTGCAAAACACAGGTGAAGTGATGATGTCTTTCTCACTGACTCAAATATTTTGCCTATTCCCAGTCCTACCATTCTATCATCCCTACTACAAATATTAGCTATTTTAACTTAGTAGTTTGCTTTGCAACACTTATCTTCTTCAGTGTGCAACAAAATAATTTCATATTACCATTTCACTTTGAAATGTTAACTACTGTATAATCCATAATCATCAATTTCTTTTATGACCAGCTCTTTACTATTATACTTTACAGCCTTTCAGTGCATAGGTAAAGTATCTTTATAGAAGTACAGTAATAGTTTTGGCACCTTTGATTCTAGGAACTTCCTAATGAAAACTTCAAAAGCTTTCATCCTTTCCTGAAAGGGTACTGCTACTTGCATATGTTTATAAACCGTCTCTTTCAAATTAAATAGTTTGTGACCTCTGGAAGGTGATATTAAATGTAGCTATCAGTATTGGTTGCTTCAAGTAACATCTAAGTTTTGAAATAAATTGCTTTATTCTCCTGACATTAGTTAGACTTCACCATGGAAATTCAAAGAAAGATTTCCAGATTATGATACTTGCCCCTCAACTGCTGCTCACACAGAGCAACAAGCAGCTCTGTCAACTTTTGAAAACTGAGAAAATTTTGAAAATTTTGAAAGTCAAGAGAATTTTGGCCATCTCCAGTAAATACAGGGTTAAAGACCTGAGTTCTGCACCTTTGTGAAAGTTTTATTGACTGTGGAATGTAGATTACTGCATATGATAGCTTAGACTGTCATCTATGTATCTACAGCAATTAGTTCATATGTTGGCAATCTCTATTTGGCCTGGAAAACAGAATTGTGGTAAAAGCAATGCTGAATGAAGGTTGCCATCATTATCATCATCAAGAAGATATTTTACATACAAGAGATACTTTATGTAAATATACTAAGGACAAGGCATACCAGGTACTCCTTTAACATATAATGTACAGCTTTCTATGTGTGACTTGTAGCAACTTAGAGAAACTGGGAGTCAGGCATTGCTGTCACTGGCAGTTGTGCAACACTTTGAACATTAGTCCACCTCCACTGTGGCACAGGAGAGTTTTTTATCTGAGGGCGTAATTTTTTAAAGATGAGATATCGTGCACAGTATTTTCTCATGAAACAATCTTTTCCCCATGTCTTTTGAGCAGCACAGCACATATCATGATATGTAGAAGGTGCTCCTGTGTAGCAATATCCATGGATACTCCTGGTCTTGTAATTCAGCCTATAACAACTTTGTTATTGAATTCATTGGGAGCAAGATCAGCCTTCTGCTTTAAATACAGTAGGGGATACAGTAGGATTTGTTTCTTAAATGTGGAACAGGGTATTGGTGCAATAGAGTAGGCACTGGTACCTGTTAAATCAGGGGTTTTGATGGCATTAGAAAAAATTGATTTAATATAAAAAGTTCAATGCTGTTTTTTCTGTGAAATGAGTTGGTATATAGTTTATCTGGTACACTAAAAGTGAAAAAGAGGTGATATAGTGATTCAAAAGCAAAATAACTCATTCTGTTTCTGCTGGAAATAAGGAATAAGGATATATTATTTTCAGAAGAAGGTAGTTTGTACTAGAATGCATAGAATCCTAGAATAATAATGCAAGAATAAATTGAACTAAACTGCTTATAGTTAATTTATAGTTTATTTTATAGTCTATCAATATTAATAAGTTTATGCAGGAATTGACACCTTGTGCAATTAGACAGATATCAGGACAGATCAGATTGTCATACCAATATCTATTAATGAACATATTAACTAACAGCAACTTTATATTCTGTAAAAAAACAAAAACTTAATATGTACTGCAGAAAATATGCTTAAAGCAGGAAAACATTTTTTAAATGAAAATAGAAAATTGCAATATCCTTGTAAGAAGGTGAAGTAGGAATATATTATTAGATCAATATTGCAGCTCATATCAAACTCCTGAAATAATTTCAAATGATAGGAGCTTATAATTCCCTAAATTCTGGCAGTTCCTAACTTTATATTCCTTGACTTTGCCAGCTTACTTATCTTTTGCCAATATAGTGTTTTATGAAAGTGTATCTGTACAGTTTATATCTACTCTATTGAGGGAGATTACATGTCTAGACAAATATATTTGAAGTTTCATTATGAAATATGTAACAATGGTAGCATAAAAATACTGCTATTTATGAAAATTGGTTTTGGAGCATTGCCTTGTAACTTCTTATTGAAGCTATAAATTTGAACCATATTTTCTGTTTGCACCAATGCATGAGGAAGTATCAGAATAAGATTTTAAATTAGAAGTATACTCTAATGAACAAAACACACCACTCAAGCTTGATCATATCTGCATCCCAGCAGAAGCCCTGGAAGGAAGTCCTCTGCTTTTTGTGACATTCAGCTTCCCATATGTGTCCACATATTTCATTTAGAACAGTAACTTTTCCATAAGGACTTATTATATTAGTCAAATTCCATCCAAGATTTTTAAAACCTTACAAATGCTTATCATTTCAGTAATGATAACATATGAAAACTTTATTGGTTTTTGTTGCCAAATTGATGTTCCAGTGACGGAAGTGAGATTAACGGCTTATTAAAACCGTAAAGGATGAGCTCCAACCTCAAACCCACATGATTTATATGCAGATTTCAACCCACCATGAGTGTTCAAGATTCTGCAGTAGAGTAGGTGTTCATTAATAGCAATTCTTTTTTCAAAACAATACACAGAATGTAAATATTTAAATTCTATTCAATGTGAAATCATCTAAAGTATTTGCATGCATTACCCCATGAACTCATTCAGTCAGATTCTATCACCAGCAATATATTGAAAATATAATCAGTGGAAAGATAATTATGCATTTTAAAATATTCTTTCTATTAACCTTTTTTTGTCTCATTGTCATGATGTGATATGTAAGACTTCTGTTATATGATATGATATATCATATGGGACATGATATCATTGTCCTTGTATTCTTTTAGTAAGGCCGCACAAAGTTCTTTTTCTTGGAGGTTTTTTTTATGTATCTGTCTTCTTCAACACCTTTTAACAAATCTCAACCTAAAAAGGAGGACAATAAAGGATAAAAAAAGGGGGGAAAAGGATCTTTATTAATAGAATAATAAGAGCATATTTCATTGCGGGTGGAGTAGAAAGAGACATCAAAGCCGAGTGAACAAATAGCGGACTTATCATAGTAAAGTCTTCGTTTTGTAGACAAAAATTTAAAAAGATATGCAGCTAATTCTGATTTTTAAATAAACTGACTTTTATGGAAGTATTTATGTTCCAAGAGTTAAAAAGAATCTATGAGAAGCTGCTGAAATCATTCCTTCATAAACTACAGTATATATATATATATATACATATATTTATGATATCCTATATATTAGAACACCTTATATTTTATGATATATGGTGTCAGATAAGATATAAATTTCTGCTTAAGACAGAGAAAATAATTTTGTTTTTTAACAAACCCCACGTGTTAGACTACAATTGAATGATTAAAAATGAAGATAGTTATTTTCAGATACTAGAGTAAAAATAATTAAAAATTTTTTCAGTGAAACCAAATGCTAGTTGATATAAATTAATGGAAAAATATTTCTTGGGCTCGTGTGTCTTAAGTACACAGTTTTATTTGCATATTAGTCTCAACCTAGCAGATACAAAGCTTGCAAGGTCTGTGATGTGGTAGGGGATGATAAGGCTTTTGGCTTTGGTTAAGATCCCCCTTGGTTGTGCAGGTAAGGACCTGTCAACCTCCAAAATGCACATCTTTTCAAGGTCTCTAATTGTAAGTTTATACTGTATATGATCACATGATTAAATTCAGTCAAATCCTACAATTCACTTGTTTGTCTCAGAATAAGAGATATTTTGTGGACAAAAAATTACTGTGGAGTTGAAATGTAAGTGTTTCATTTTGGTGGAAAATACTCTTCTTACTTTATTCTGCAATATTATATTGAAAAATGCTACAGTACCAGATAAGATAAAGTGCGATTTCTTGAAAATCAGTATTGATGTTTTCTGTAGTCAAATTCACATCCAAGTACTAAAGTCAAACTTAACTAGCTAGTAATATATTTTGAGAGTCTGAATTCAAGTGACTGCCATAGAAGGACATCTACAATTGCCATTTTTTGTCATCCATAATTGTAGGACAAGCAAAGCCACAATTTGTCTTGTTTAGGGTGAAGTTTAAAAAAAACCCTTGTTACAACATAAATTAAGCCAGATTTCTATAAATTTCCATAAACACTTAGAGGCATCTTGCCATCATCTGAATTTTTATTAATTAACCCACTTGTGCTTTGCCAAATCCCAACACAAGGCATTTTCCCCATCTTACCATTAAAACTGCTTATAAATTAGAGTATTTTGGATTGTGGGGATATTGTGCATCTAATGTGATAAAAAGGGTCCTAATCCAAACCAGTAGTTTTCAAAAAAATTACAAAAAAAATTAATTTGAATGTTTGGAGTTACCTTGGTTCTTTTTTATTTTCGATAATAATCTTAATAGGTTTTATTAAATTTTATTGTCATATTTATTTAGAAAAATTAATGATGAGAAGTTTCCTTGTACGCAACAGAAGGCAGACAATGGGAGAGAACTTTGTCATTCATTTTCTAGACTCCGTTTAAGTAACATTTTTCTCCAGAGTCTTTTCCTCAGCCTCTTTTTTTTTTTGAGGACAAATCTGCAGTATTGGCACATGCAATTCCTCTGACCCCCCCCAGCTTCAATGTTTCTAAGATCTTGTAGATCTTATATGACTTTCAGAAATCTTTGGGTATGCTTAATTGCATCAAACTCAATGCTGGACTAGTGTGGACTCAAAGACTGAAACTTCTCTTTCCTGTTCAGTCCTCTGTAAAATCTTCTGTCTAACAAGTGCTCCCTAAACCCCTTTGGGCTGTGGGCACAATTTCTTCAGTGGGAAGTCACAACATAAAGAAAGAATATCCTGTTGCACTGAACTGGAATGAAAGGCATCTGTTAGAAAAGAGGAGACTGGTCCAGCAACACCTGTATCTCTTACTGAAAATATAATGATTAACTCATCTGGTAGGGACTTTCCTGTTCATGTCTTTCCCATGATCATTAAGGATGAATGTGATAAATATTGCACTTTGGAAATAAGCATTAGCATTACTTACTTTCATATTTGTTTTAAAGCACAAAATTTAAAAAAAACCCCAAACACAGAAGTGTAGATAAGGGTTATCGTATTTCCTTCAGAGCAAGTTGAGAATATGAAAATAATTTTCCTGTTGATGTAAATTGCCCATTTATAATGACTTATTTCTTCTACATGCATGCAATGCAATTAACCTTCTTTGGTTAATTTTACTCATGAAGTTCAACTTTTGACTGCTGATGAGAGTATAGTGACATCTTATGGAACACATTGAGGAGTCTTCCCTCCTGCAAAAACATAGAGGAATGGTGTAAGAAAGAAAAAACCCTTGTAGAAACTGCAGAAGTACTGGGCCATGAAAGGAGAATAGTATCTAATGGCAGGACATGTATTCCCAACAAGAGCAATTGGTGCCTAGGCCTTCACTATAATTCCCTTATACTCTCCTGCTTTTCTCTTTTAAGATTTCAGTTTCACATGCAAACCTCCTTCTGTAAGTTGTATGTGTCCCTCTACATAGCCACTAACATATCTGAAAAAATTTTACTGGTCCTTTACAATTGTATAATTGTTCAAGTTGGAAAAGACCTTTAAGATCTTCAAGTCCAACTCTTCACCCAACACTACTGAGTTCACGGCTAAACCATATCACCAAGTGCCTCAACCACAAGTTTTTTGAACATTTAAATAAAATACAAATAATTCCATGAACAAATAATAAAAGGCAAGAAGTCTGCCCAAAGCTAACATTTATTAGAAGTTAAGGTAAAATTTTTTAAAAAAACCTGCAGCCTGGACATTTCTGGACATGGTGACCAATATTTGCAACTGATATGAATTGGTAGGATGTCTCCACTAAATCAATGGGGAATTGTTTATGTGGTTGTACACTCATAACTTTTTCACAGCAAATGTGATAGGATTTACTCTCTTTCAGTGGTAAATTGTGCATAGTATGGTTAGTTCTACACCGGGAAGGTCATTTCAGTCTCGCTTCAGAATAACTAATGGAGCTTTGAAATGTTGAAGTAATGCACATGTGTGGTGTATACACATGGTAGGAGAAAATATTATGCACATGAAAACCAAGAACAGAAATTATGAACTTTAAACTATCTTTTCAGTGCAAGCTATTTAGCTCTAGAACCTCTCCTTTGCATTTTGAGAGGATCAGAAGAATGCATTATTCATAGCAAAACAACAGTTAGAAAGTTAGTTGTTTCTGATGGAAGGCGGTGGACATGAGCTTGCATATTTTTTAGCTTTTCTTGTTACTACTGCAGAAAAATCTGTCTTGTGCCTTGCATATTGTATTGATTATAATCAATCAGACATTTTAAATAGACTAAGGTATGCCCTACTTAGTGAAAACTGCATTTGACAGAGTGTATTAATGAATCCTAGAAATTTTGGCATTAGTTAGGCCTGCTGAGGTCTTAAAGGTAAAGAATTAATGTGGTATCATTCAATAAACCAATTTTTAGACTGATTATTATAGATAAAATGGAGCATGTTATTATGTTAAATCTTGAGAAAGGTTAAATAACAGAAGGATTTAAGTGATGCAGTCATCAGATGTTCAACTGTCAAAACACCATTTTTCTGACTGTTTTGCTTTGGATCGAAAATTGCAATTTGTTCTGGGAAGTATGCTTTGGAGACCTCATGTCTGAAAGGGGTTAAGAGATCACGTCATGTGAGACACAATCTTAACTCTAGGATCAGATCTTTTGAGGAAAAAATATGGAGTCTTTCTCTGTTGATAAAGAGAAAAATATCCATAGGTTAAAAAGTCATTACTGTAACACTTCTTTTTTGTGTTTTAGAACCAATATTATTTTTTCCACCGGTATGTGTAATGAGCCATAGCTAATATATGGTACTGAAGTTAATATCTCTGAAACTCAGCTTTTCAGTATGAAAGAAAAGGTGGAGAATTACCACATATTTCCAGATTTTACCCCTTGTATGTGTATATCTAAGGTACCTGAGCCTCAGCTATCACCTCATGGAGGGAGTATAAGATGAGAAAGTAGGCAGATATTGTTTTGCTTTTGACTTTGTGGTGTGGGTATACCCCAAAATGTTTCTGCCTCTTTGTTCCAGTTATTCTATTTATTTGGTTAGTTGGAACTACAGGCACTCTTGTTGATGTAAGGTATCATAATGAAACTGCAATTATAAAAGAGGAGCTGTGCAGCAGGAAATAGGAATAAGACAGTTTCCTTATACCTTGTTAGGGAATGACTACACTGCTGGCAGCTCTTTCAAGACTGATAAATATGGATCTTTGAGATGATACTATAATATCTCTGAAAACACCAATACAAAGGAAAACTTTGAATTTGAATAACTACGGTGTAGAAGCTTTGTGAATGTGAATAGGAAAATATAATGGCTAAATATTTTCACACTAAGTTTTATTCAGCTTCATTTGAATGCACTTCTGAGACCTGAGGAAGGTGCCCTTAGTGAAAGACCTAAGACCTTGGAGAGTTAAATCAGAGGGATCAGTCAACTTGCTTCTCACTCTTGTGATTCTTCAGATTAGCAGCTGTTTTGGTTCATTCTAATGGCTCCTAAAAAGAATTTTTAGGCAGGAATTCTCAAAGTACAGGACATTCTGTTTGTAATTTTTCAGGGTCCTGGCATGTACCGTTGGGTAGAGGATTAAGATAACTGCTGGTAGCTACTGTTAATTCTCCCATATTGGCAGGATCCTTAAATATCTTAACAGGCAGCTTTTCCTGAACTCTTTTCAGTGCTAGAAAAAGGTATGTTTGTTGTCAGAATGTGGCTGTTAGTCTTTGAAATCTTAGCGCTCTTAATATAAAAATGTTACTGAAAGAATCTGCTTCTGCGTAGTGATTAAAAAATAAATGGTGTATAGTCAGGCTACAGAATAATAATATTAGTATGGGATTAATAAAACCTATGGGTGACAGAAATGTGGTATAAACACTCCCTGTTGTTCTTTTAAATTTTTATGAAAAGATGCACAAGAGGTCTTTGTCGTGTGCTTCCATTGACTGCTCCTCAGTTTCCTCACCGATGAAGAGACATCAAGCAGAGGATCCAAGATTTGGATTCACTGATTTTATCATGAGAGTTTCTGTAAACAGTGCCTTTAAGGATGATTTGCTGGAGTTTTCAATCAATCTAAAGCTTGAATGCAAACGCCATTCTGTGTTTACTAAATACTCTTAGTTTTCACTGGGGACAGAGCTGCATTTGCAACTCAGTTTACATCTATCAGCTCTCCTGGTTGTTCTAATGCTTTTGAACTGTGTCTTTCCTCTACCTTATGTTTTTTTTCTGGGGTTTTTTTCCATGCTTGAAAAGGGATTAAGCCTCCAGTAAAGCCCTCCATCATCAAAATTCTTGCTCGTGATTTATAGAGTGTACCCATCATTCTAAGATTTAAAAGCAAATTTTTTAGCATCTGTCCTTTCAACCACTGTCACAGAGTTGTCTATAGATTTGTTGAAAAAGTAACCACCAGTATTAGTAAACCTACAATCTATTCTGGATATTGTGCTCAGCCAAAGGTCACTCAAACTGGTAGGAAGAGAAAATGTAGGGCTGGGACATGTGGAAAAACTGATTTCTCCACTCTGTGTTTCATTTTTGGCACAGCACTTATAGGTAGCAATTTTGCCTACTTTTATATTGGTGAGCACATGTTCTGAAAGAGAAGGGAAAGAATATTTTTCTTCTGGAATAACACTTTAACTGGTTGAGACTTGGCGGGAGGGGTGAGTGGTTTAAATAAATAGGTAGTGGTCTCTGTAAGGATGATATTCTCTTATGTGCAGGTAGGAGCTTTTTGTTGTTAGAATGTGACAAAAGAGAGGCTTTGAAATGAATCAAAGGTAGGTTCTGCTCATGCTGGGCCTGTGTCTGAAGTTGCCTCAGATCAGCCAAAAGGAAGACTGCTCTCACTGTGTAAGGATGGTTGGATTGGTCTAGTTAGGAAAAAACACCATGACAAGCAAACAAATTTCCTACATCCATATTTAACCAAAAATACTAAACAATAAGTTTCTTTTTGTCATTGGAAATATTTTGTTATGAGATGATGATTCATCATTGATCTTCACTCTCTGCTGATGGAACATCTCTCTTGGGAGGCAAATATAATCAATATATATCTTATCCCTTTGACAAGCCAAAAACAAAAATCAAGAAAGACTTCAGCTTTTGTTTCAATGATTTAAAGCACATTTTCTAACTTTTTGTTTGAAGAATCTGTTTTAAATCTAGTCTAGAAAAATGCTGTTTTTATAAGCTTCAGGAACATGTTTCATTCGGGGTGAATGAATTATTCCTTGCCAGCAGACAGCTGTAAATACATAAAATGTCCAGGCTTTTGGAGGCTTGGCTCAAATGCCAGCACAAAATCAATGGCAAAAATCAATGTCTTATATGTGCAATACTTTACTTAATCATTTAAAAAAATTATTTCAAGAGCCAGATCCAGAGCAAATTTTCAGAAATAGCTTAGATCCTATAGACTTCTATTGATATACTCCCATGCTAGATCTGACCCACTGTGGAAACTAAATTTAATACAACTGTATTTTTTAATGTATTTGTTTATTAGTACTGGACATCATTGCATTTTACACCACCACAAAAGTGGATTGTGTCTGTGGTAAATTCTTTGCATACACAGAATCTGTAGTTGTGTCTGACATGGAAAGAAATTACACTTGACATTTATAAGCTCAGGATTGAGTTTTCAATTTCATTTTGTGCAATTTGTAAAATAAATTCTTTGCTTAACTTATACTGATGATTATAACCAGTAATTTCCATAAATGATTAGGATATCCTTTGTGAATTAAGGATTCTCAATGAAATTTACAGCAAGTGTGAGCTTTCAGCAATTTTCTTTCTATATTGACTTGATATAGATTGTTTAGATTTATTAAAGCAGCATAAACCACTTAGTATCATGGTTTAAATATTTTGTAAGGCTATATTAGGAAAGTATAGAACTACTAGTAGACATCACTATGTCTCTTTGCCATTGAAGCATGGGCAATAAATAGGGTAGACTGTTTAGAAACAGTTTTTTAAACTTAATTTGGTGTGTCTTGTGGCTACCCATCTATGCTATTGCAGTACTGGGATTATTAGGTGGTGCAAATGCTGTGCATTGCAGTGCGGGGTGTGGAATGAACTACAGAGTAAATTTTCTGTTATAGGTGAAGAGTAGGACTTTCAGAACGATAATTCTGATGCTATTGACTTGACTTGCTGATTGTTCTTACTATCTCTAAAAAAATCAGGAAATAACTCAAGTGGGAGTGAAAATATATTACCTTATAAAGCCAATCATCTTAGTATTATTATGTTAGTATTATTTTGTTAGTATTATTGTACTTTCTCAGTTCCTGATATCATGCATTTGAAAATCTTTACTTAATACATTATCAAGGCAATTCCTCTCATTTAATATCAGTCAACCCAAACCTCATGAAAAATATCCATTTAGCTAAGTAGTAATTTTCAGCCAACTAAAAAACTGCAGACTCCATCCTGTGTGCCTTTTTTCTTTTTGGAGGACTGTTCATTTTTAAGGTAAGTAAGCTGACTTTTGCCATCTCTTTAATTGTTATACTGTTTCCTTTGGTTAAGAACTAATACTTCCTTTGATTTGCTTTCTATCTGTGACACTTCATTTTTTATACATTGACATAGCCTGCATTTGATAACTAGACCTATTGTTTTCCAGAATTAGATCACACCATTAATGGTTAATACGATTGGGTGAAAAAGCTGAAGTAAGGTAATTTATCCTGCATAAAAAGGAGTCATGAATCATGGCCAGCTGCTGTTTGTGCACAAGTAGTTAATGAGGATTTCCATACTTTAAGTATGAAGTTGTCCTATGGTGGTTTTTGTCATACTTTGAGAAAAAATGTTGTTAGTACTATAAGGAAAATTGTGTCTATTCTTCCATTTGCAAAGCTCATTGACTCCATAATGAGACTAACTCCAGGATCAGACATCACATGTTAAGGCATAGTCTTTTTGAGGTCTCTTCTGATTTACTATTGTAATTCTGTAATTAAATTGAGGTAGTGAATAATACAATGCGTTTTCTGATTTGTGAAATATTATAGGCAGCCCCGTTAAAATTCAGTGTTATATGACTAGATTATATTTTATCTGTTGTATATTTGTCTATGCTGCTTATTATTCCATTCTGTCTTTTTGGAATTGCACACTTTTGTAAAAGATTGGAAATACAGAATGTTATCAATGTTAGTTGTTTCACTTCATAACAGCAACAATACCAACCAATATCTCATCCAGGAATTTAAGACAACATTAATTAAACTCTACCATCAAGAAGATGAGTATTTCTCATCAAGGAAAAGTTAATTTGGGATTAATAAGTACTGAAACTCTGTTATTCAGAGGTTTTGCTTTCATGGTAGTGTCTAATTCTGTTATGCCTTTAAACAGCATTACTGTGTTATGAAATAAATAAATATATATCATGGACAGACTTTTTTTGTTTTTTTATATATAAAACTTGGAGTATAGTTATAGGATTTTTTGTTCCACTTGAAGTAATGGAACTTCATTCATTAATGTTATACTTGGATTCATTATAGGGGAAATAGTTTCTTTATGGTTATCTAATGAAGATTATACAGTGACTGAAAAATACCTGTAAAAATGGAGAATAAACAGGGACCATTTTGAAAACTGAGGAAGAAATGTAATAACAGCATAAGAAAACATTTGCTTGATATCTGGCATTTATTCACAACAGTTGTGTGTGGCATTATTTGTGTAAAAAGCCGTGTGGTCATCTTCACACTGCTTGAAGTGTTTCTCTGTGCCAGAGGGCTGTTCAAAAATTCTTTTTGCTGCCATTAGCCAAAGAGTTATTATCACATTTGGAAACTGCCAGAAAAGCTGGGTCCTGTCCTATTTCCCCTGGCCATTCTTTGTACTACTTGAGAAATTGTGTCCCCCAGTGCACCAGCTCAGCATCACTGCAGGATCTCTCCACGCTGTGCTCATCACCCCTGCATCCTGCGCTCTGCTATTGGCATGCTGTGAAGCAACCGCAGTGCTCCGAAGCCTGTCTGTTGGATGTAGGTGAACATTTATTCACAGCTGTAAAATCAGCCTTGTAGAGACAAGTGTTAGACATGAGAGAGAGAGAGAGAGAGAGAGAGAGAGTAAATCCTCATTCTGGGTTAGTTAAAGGAAAGCTTTTCGTTAACATCTGAGAGCCAGCCCATGGTTTTGTCTTGGCTACTTGCAATGATCATCCTGCCTGAAGCTGCTTCTCTTCTAAACAGACTTTTACGAGGATCAGTGTATATAGCAAGAGATCCATTGGCCCAGTTCATTTTGCTCATGCCAAACTAAAGTAAACAAGAATGGCCATAAGTCTTGCAAAGCAGAATTTTGGGAATGGCATCATGTCTCAAGATGAATTGCTACAGCTGTCTCAAAACATGTAGCTTTGTAAAGAAGGAACATTTTTCACATTAGCTGTACTGAGCTAATTGCCATTCTCTTTACAGCTATAAAGATTTGCATTGTCTTGCTCACATCTGTGTTTTCTGAAGCACAGCATTCTTTTAGTCTTCTAAGAGGTGGTGCAATAATATAGCACTGCATTTTAATAGTGGAGAAAGACTAGACTCAAGCCTTCCTAGAGTGAAATTCCCTGTACTTTTACATTTGTAGATTTGACTGATGCATGGAATAACCTGTACTTGATGAAACTGCTCTTCAAGAGGTTGTGGATTTTTTGGCCATAAAGTCAGCTTGATGAAGGCAAGGTAAAGTGACAGATTGAATCGCACAACCAAGTACGTTACCAGTATTGCTTTTCTGGGTCAGAATACAAGCTCAGTAAAGACAACAAATGCTTTAATTCAATAGCAGATTAGAGTAGTCCTGCCATAATCCTTTGTTTAAGAGGTAAGGGGAAATGATTTTTCTTCTCCCCAGGAGGCAAGAAGGCCGTATCTGCTAAGGCTGGGTGCAAAAGAGTGAATGTCATCTCTAAGAAAGTAGGGAGGAATCAAGTAAATATGCCAAATATGCTCAAACTAGACCTGTCATTTGTCTTTGAACAGATGGAAATAGTGACTGAAGACCATAGCCTTCAAATGTCATTGGGAAAAAAATCAGCTAGTAACAGAAAGCTAGGAAAAGAAGCAGCATGATAGCCCTAGGCCTTATGTTTTTTAAAATTCGAGGACTGATCAGACAACTATTTCAGGTGGATCTTGTACAGGTGTATGCTACTGATGAAAGGTAATTTTCACAGTAAAAGTATTTTATGACTAAGAAATAATTACCAGTATTTTTTCATAAGTGACTAAGCTGTGGGCTGGGAAAAGAATCCATGAGAGCAGTTGAATATTCCTGTACATTGTATTTCATTATAATGGAATTAAAATTATGAATTAAAGTAACTGACAACATAATTTCTTTCATTGTTTTGGATTTTATGATACATTTTCTTCCTGTGAAACTGCACACAAAGTTTGAATTGAGTTCACAAGTTATTAGGTACCTCAGGTTTTGTACATACTCACTTTGAAACATTTGAACCCATATTTTCGTCTTAATATTTTCATTGCAATCAGATCAAGATAATATCCAGACATGCAGATTGTCCAAAAATCACACATATTTTTAAATATTGAAATTGCTGTGGAAGCTAATATGTACATCAAGTACAAGGCTGGAGAAAAGATGAGGAATAGTGAAAAGAATCATAAAGGGGACAAGAAATTTGCAAATGAACATGACAGGTGTGTCAAATTGGGAAGTATTGTGCTGGAGGAAGTTTACATCTGGAGCTTTTGGGGAAATGGTCCTGAGATTTTTTTTGTATAATAATTTCACTATTGATATTGGTAAATATTGTGTGCTTGTGAAATTTGCTCATATAGGCAGAATGACATCAGTAATACAGGGAAGGAGTGGGACATCATAGAGGAGATGGTGAATAACGGGTGTGGTAATTGAAAGGCAGTTAAACATTAGGTGAGGATCACTCATTAACATCAGTTTTCTACTATAAGATCTCTTCCATTCCTGTATATTTTCTCTTTTAAATTTTGTATAGTCTGTATTTTGTTTTGCCAGTGGTTAATTTTTAACTATTTTTCACATCACATCCATCAGACAAACTGTTTTTTAACGCAACTGAAAAATGATGAAATTATTTTTTTCACTAAAAATAACTTCCAAACAGAATTAACTTAAACATGAGAAAAGTGTTACTCACTGAATTGTAAACACACAAATGCAAAAAACTATAATGGAAGCTGAAAAATATTTCAGCTTTTATAACACCAGCAGCCAACCTAAAAGGAGTAGAATCTTCTAAAACAGATGCTGTCTTGTGATGGAAGATAGATTGGCCTGTGAGTCTGAATAAACTTTGTCTCTAATTAGTATGCAAATCTCACCTGCTTCAGGGCTCTTCCTTTTTCAAAAACTGTGATCTATTTAGTTTTTCTGTGTTTTCTGGTGAATAATCTCACCCAGGAGGTTTCTTTTTCATTCCAATTTTCTTCATACCTGTAAATTTCAAAGTATGCTGTTCTCTTTTAGGTCAGTATTTTCTTCAAAGCATCAAGATAAGAAATGTTAGCATTTCAGAAATAAAAAGAAAAAAGCTGAAACAAATGCAGACGCTTAATAATAAAAGTATTTTTGCTTAATCCTATAAGGTAAAATCCTCTTTTGCAATAAATGTTTATATGTCCATACAAAAATAGAAAGAGGACTATAGATGTTGAATGCAAGTTTCATTTATCTGGTGTTTGACTTGATTAGCAGAATATTTAATACCAGAATGTTAAATAAAATATAAAAATGCCTTTAATTTTCAGTCTTAGACTATTAAAAATAGTGATGGTTTTCAACAGGAAGGGGATCCCACTTAGTCAATGTCACTGACATAAATCACATCAGCATGTTATGAAGTACAGATTTGTAAATATCTGTAAACTTCTGAGACTCAAACCAGTTCCTCTTTGCTTCCCTTTCCTTTTTCCTGGTACAATTCTCTGTATCAGCATGGAATATAAATGAAGCATCTAAACAGCTGGACCTGGTCCAGGATGTGGATCTTTTGAGGGATATATTCATATCATCCACCTTCAGACAACTCCTTTCAGGACTCTGCCTTCTAAATAAACAGCCCTTTTTCTGCTCTCTAGATAGGAAAGTTAGTTTTCTAGGTTTAAATGGTCAAAATCTTCACAACCTGGCTCCCTTCCACTCTGCAAATAAGTCCCTAGGGCTGAACACATGAGCATGTACACACTTGTCTGCACACAGATGCATGATCAGGACCTGTGATGGCAAATCCTTTATGTTTAAAGGGCTCTCCAAGTGCAATGAAAATCAAGACTGTACATGACACCTGACACTGTATGTATTTAATTGTGTAAGACCTCTTCTATGAAATGCATGAAGTGATTTAGCTACTTTTGCTCCATATATGTAATTCCTCTTTGGTGGCCTTGATATGATGAAAAAGGAATTAAATACACCTGTATTTTATTTCCAGCTATGTGTAGGGGGCATCTTTGGACAAGTCACATAGATGTAAACCCTGAAAAGTTTTCAAAGGCTTCAGTTAATTCCAAATCTTTAAAGGTTTGGGCTTTAATCTTTCTGGCCTTTGATTTCCTTAGCTGTAAGATGAAAATGTAACTATGCACATATCTCTGCGGCCCTTTGGAGACTCTTGGATGAAAGGTCCTGTAAAATTGTAAACCATGTTTTTATTATTTTCTTATTGGCCACTAAAGGGAATTTTGGATGGAATATATAAGCATTTTGAACTATAGGGACTTGCAGAGCTTATCAGAATCAAGAAATTTGCCCTACATATTTATGTAACTATTATGAAATAAAAGCACCAAACATAAATAATGCATGAAAGTATTTAAACTTTTTCCCTACAATTTTCTTGTTATTTGGTCTGATTGGATGGGCAGCACTATTGAAGCTCTTCTGAGAAATGTCTCAGTCTCCCAGGAATGGTGCTTCTCAGTAAAAGGTAACTATAGGAAATTGTTTTAGCATTAGGGAGTCACCTGATTCTAGTTCAGCACTCAGAGGTGGGACCAGCAATCTTGTTTGCTAAAGACAATTAACAAAAGTATATTACAGGTGCTAAAGCATAAAATTCTTTGAGACAGAGAGGAGTAATAGGTCAAAGAGAAGCTATAAGTCCAAATAATCAAGAAAGAGAAAGTTCTGCATCACCATTTCCAGAACGATCACTATGGATTTGATTTGGGGCATAAGAATGCACCAAAGAAATTGGTGGAAGCTTTGTTTTTAGCAACAAGAAATCAGTCTGTGCTCTTCAGTAGCATCCAGGTAGATGGCAGGTCCTTGGCAGCTATAATACACTGGCCCAGGGGAGCATGTCCAGAGCAGCGTGTGCTACCCTGGGGCCTCCTGCTGCTTCTGGTTGCACAAGTCCCTGCTGTGGAAGAGATTTATTACTCCCATCTCACTATCTTGCTTCTAGGTTAACTCTGTGCAGCCTGTTTACAGGGCCATTTTCCTGCTGTGCTCACTAGAAGACAAAGCCAAATTTGAATCAGAAAGTTCTGGTTCATCCAGTCTTATTTTAAATACTTAGGTCTCTGCCTTCATTTCAAAGCTATTCTCAGGCATGTACAACAGCTCTTGGAAAAACAAGGCTTTCTCAAGTTTTTATTTCAGTTAAACTACGATACATTTCTTGTCCAACAAATGCTAAAACTAGCGTGAATCCCACCCAGCTCAGAAACAGTGAACAACCCAGGCTGAGTATTGGAACTGGAAAAAGTCATGCTGCAAGCAAACATACATATACCGATACACTTCAACTGAGCTGTCTAAAAATGCTTTGCAAGCTCTTATTTTATCACTGGGGGTGAACCTCAAACATTTCATTTGAGACAGTGTCAATTTTAGTGGATACCTTGAAATTTATGTGAGACTTATGGACTAAATGTGATGCTTAGAAGGAGAAATACCTCTTTTGTTAAAATAGAAAAGATGCCTCTGCTATGCTCAAAGTTGTGGAAACTCACATTGCCCCACCAGATATAACTCTTGGTGTCAAAATAACTTAAGCCTCCAGACTGACAAGGTACTATTTTAAAAATATTCCTTTTAATATAGGATTTTATTAATTTAAAAGATTATTTTCTGGAAAAAAAAACTAAATCTCCCCAAATCTCCACCTTTTTGTGGCATTTTAAATAGGTTGGTACTTTCCATCATTTTGTTTCCTGGTTTAGTCCTGTGTTGCTGTTCGTCAATTTATTTGCATTATGGTAGTCTTTCATACAAAAAAAAAAAGCTTTTAAAATCAGGTTAGGGCAATGTGAATTTAAGGAAATCTAAAGGAAAACCAACAAGAACGTTTCTCTGAAGGTCTAGGAATAATTTGCACTAATGCAGTAAAATTTTCTATGTGTAACTCAGGACTAAAAAAAAAAAAAAGACTGGTGTAAATTTACCACCCAAGTTAATGATGAGAAAACAATATTCAAAGGAATGCCACAAATTACCTTTTCAGTTAATTATTGCAAATATATCTAAGGTCTTAATATTATTGGTTATTATTCTGACTCAGCAGATTAGGGTGAGTGTCTTACTTTCGAAACCTGCTAACAGAAATGAGACTCTTTGTGCTTTGCTTCTTCCATTCTAGACTTCTTTTTTTCCTATTCCTCTCCAAAGGGTCAAGCTCAGAAGGAATGATAAAGTGACCACACATCCTGGCAGATTTGTGTTTCTTTCACTTTCTGTCTCACTCATTGAGAGAAAGCTGCTCTTGAGGCAGGTTTCTCAGGCAGATACGAGACCAGAGCAGGTGTTGGCAGACCAGACAGTGATGCATATACTTCTTTTATTATTATTCCTTTCTTTAAACACATTTTTTATGGTGAAACAAGCCTCTTTGTCTTCAGCTGACAATTAATATCTTCTATCTAACAAGCTGAGCCCTCATCTTTAAAGGTGCACAGTGGGTAGGGTGAGTTTAATCCACACTTCATACCTTTTGAATTTTAATCTTCATTGTTTTTCTATAGCCAGGGAAGAAAGATTGAAATCCCCTTTTAAAACAGAAGTTCCTGAATTTGTCAGTCATTTTTTTGAGGAATAAAATGAAAAGAAGAATTAAAATGCTTATAGGGAGTGTTTATTAGAGTTACTTATATTCCGGAAGAAATTAAAGCTAAGGATACTATTTGATGCAAAAGGAATGAGACAAAGTAGCAGGTTTTGGTACTTAAAGAGACTTTTCAATTCACTTGATAAAAATAAGAATAAAATGCTTGTTGCCAAAGAGGGTTTTTGCAACTCCTTTGAAAATGGCATTAAAAAATTGTCACTTTGACAAAATTTCAAAGCACAACATTCTTTCTACTGCAACACACACCTGTACCCCATTTGTTCCTACCAACACCAGAAGGAGACCTGAAAATCACATTAATCTCATTTCTGTCAGCTAAAGTTATTATATGAAGATATAGAAGCAATTTCATCCAAAGGATACCACAGTTTCTGCTCTGAAGAAAACATTTGCCAAAAGCCTTGCAAGCCCTATAATTTTTCAGTTTCTGTTTGGGAAACGTTGACCTGAATATAAAAATTTAAACTTTCTTAAACGAATTCTCTTTTAAAAATCTACCTATATTTTTGTAATTAATGTCCTGATCTAATTTGCTTGAAATGTTTTCCTTGTGTACTCCTTGTTCTAGACAAACATTCAAAAGACCTGGCACATATTTTTAGCTTCATTGTTTTCCATTCTAGCCAAGTTCATCTCTCTGGCACAAAACTCATGAACAAAGAAGCATCATTTTCAAATATTCACAAGGGAAGGAAGTGTTGTTTTCCTTGTGTGAGCTTCTTTTTTGGTTTTGTTTTTGGATTTTTTGATGTTCTGGTTTGCTGTACAGCTATAATCTCTCCTGCTTTGTAGGGTGTGTGTAATAAATGGGGTTTGAAAGTCCTTAAACACTTTAGCTCCGCTTCAGCTATTAATCTCAGCAGCCATTTATTGGTTTGTATGCTGCAAAGCAATGGAGATTATCCTTTAATTAATTCGTTGAGGGGTTCAGCTGCCATCATCAACCACAATATGGTTTCATAAATTAATCTTGTTGGGTAAGTATAATGCAGTCTATTATAACATTTATATTAAAATGCAAGGAATAATACTAGAAATCCTGATCAAGGAAAGGATATATATATATGTGTATCTCCCAAATGCAGTAATCAGCATTATATTGGTATAATAATTTTAGTGATTAGCATAATACATTTTCATATTTTCAAACCATTTAAAATATATTTCAGAATCCATCAGAAAACAAAAAGATTATGTTTTCTTAACTCCTACATAGGTAACTGTCTTAAAAATGCTGAAATAGCATCTTACGTCTAGATATATTAAAAACATATTGTGGATCTTTAGAACTCTGCTTGACATCTAACTTGCTCACTAATTTGTTTGTACTACTGTAGCTTAATCAGTTATAATAATGCATATTTGTATATGTGAACATTTTGATATCATGAGTACGTGAAGGAAAGCATGAAATACTGCCTAAAGCATTTCAGGAATCTGAAAATGCTTGGCATGGGCACCTTTTTTGTAACAGGACTGATTATATTAGAAGACCAGTTAAGTGGGGTGTTTTCTCTAGCATGACACTAAGCTGAGCTTAGCTGTTGCTTTGGTTCAAAACTACTTTGTGTGCTGATAGTACTGGTGTCAGCACAACATGTTTGACTTCCAGGACAATGCTGGAAAATTTACTTTCTGTGATCCTGTTAAGCATTCAGATTTCAGGAATACCTAAATTTTAATGGAGGTAGCAGAAACAAGGAGGTAAGATGGCTCTTTTACACTCACACAACATCAGGAGATGGGCAGATCTCAATTTTCAGATCAGTTCAAGCTGACAAAATAAGGTATCATCACCAATGCTGCTTTTTTCCTAAGAATTCATTCAGTAGGATTTCTTGCAGATTGGCAACTTTATTATAAGAAATTAATCAGAGTGTGTGTCCTCGCTGAAAGTCTTCATCTAGCATTATTATTTCATTTAATTAATTAATTAGAATCCTCCAGACAATCTGCAGAAACAGCTGTATTAAACCCCTAAGCACTGTAAGATACTGCAAAGTCTCTTTTTGGAGTGAATGGAAATCCTAATATTTCACTGATCTGGGCAAAGAGATGCAGAGTTTAAAATGGAGAAGACTTCTATACTAATTTTAACTTTTTGGTTATACAAATCAGAGATGATGAGCTGTTCTTCGTCTTAATAGAGAGACATTTCTGTGATTACATAATTAGTAATTTGTAAATATTACAAATTTGTAAATTTGTAAAAAAATAGTAAAATATATAAGTTTACTTCTGGCGTTGTAGGTCCAGTGTATCGATCAAGGAGTTCAAGGACAGAAGCAGAGTTCTGTGTTTGCTGAAATTTTATTAAATGTGCTGCTTTGGGAATTTGTAGTGGATCACAATAGAAATTGCCACTGCTCAGTGTCCCATAGAAGCTCACATAACACTGTATGGCCTTGAAGCTTAAATCATCGCTCAGGTCTGGCACAAAAGCAGACTCACACCAGCTACCCAGACTCTCCTTTTCGCTCTGAGTGTCACTGATGTGGTTATGCTGTGAACAGTGTTGCACTATGGCAGCAAAATCCTGTTCTAGTGAAAGCAGCCCTGGGAAGGCCCATGTGTACCTGAGTAGACAGCAGCAGAGTCAGGGGGCTGCCAGGACAGGCTGTTTAAATGCAAACCAGCCAGCAAGAGCTGCCACTCAAGTTGGCTCAGGAACTGATCCCACAGCAGTCACCACCCAAGCTGAAGGTGCTCACTTAGCAGGAGATCCAGGGCATGAGGTTGTTCACAAGAGCAGATCCATGGTTCCACTCCTTCACAGAATCAACAAGGTTGGAAAAGACCTCTGAGATCGTTGAGTTCAACCCATGACTCAACACCACCACGTCAACCCAACCATGGCACCCAGTGCCACAGTCAGTCTTTCCTTAAACATCTCCAGGGATGGTGACTCCAGCACCTCCCTGGGCAGCCCATTCCCATGTCTAATCAGTCTTTCTGTGAGAAAATTCTTCCTAATGTTCAACCTAAGCCTCCTCTGGTGCAGCTTAAGACTATACCCTCTTGTCCTGTCACCAGTGGCCTTCCTCTGGTGGTTGGTGTAATTAACTCCAGGAAAACAGCATGCACAGTGGAAACATATCCATCAGGACCTGTTTAATACTTGTAGATTAAATGACGATCTCAATTTTTTTAAAAGACAAAATGCAGTTTGTAATCTGTGAGTTTAAAAACGGGACTTATTTTTGGATTTTGTTGTTTTTGCTTTGGTTTTGGGTTTTTTAATTGCTTTTTTCCAGTGTCATTGCTTCCTCTTAGACCTCTCAGTTCATGAAAAGTAGGAAGCTGTGCAAGTTTTATTATAGAAAAATGGTAATAACTACTTTAGAACTCAAAATTTGCTCTCAAAGCATTGACTTTGTGATCACATTTCCATAATTTCTGTTTTACTCTTTGCAATAGCAGTTATAATTTTTTGACTCAGACTGCTCATATATTTTCAGTTAACATAATATGGTGATATGTTGAACTGAAAAAACACTGGATCTACTAATAAATCTGATTTGTATTGAACCCTTGATGCTAATATGTGGAGCAGGTCAGAAGTGTTGCCAGACTATCGTAATGACTCACAATAGCTGTGAAGTCATAATAACATATATGTGTAAGTAATTTGCCATCTGCACTGTTAATATTAATTCATCTGATAACTGGATGAGAAGTAAACTCAGTACATTGAGTATGAGAAATTGGAAATGTGGTTCAAAGCCTCCACAGTCAAATTGTCCAGCAAGAGACATGATACACCCAATTTATTAATGCTGGGTTTGTTACTTTCTTTAATTATTTAATAGAAAAACTTTGACAGTTTAATTATAGTGTATAGTTAGACTTTAGTGAACCTCTGTGTTAGGGATTCTAGCCAATAAGAAAAAATAATTTCTTGTCTTATTTTTGTCTGTAGAAAGTTTTACATCTGAACAAAAGGATAGTCTTTTAAAAACAAAAGCTTATACGTTAGAGGTTCGTATCCCTTACCTGTGCAGGACTCTATAGTAGCTTGTTATCATTCTCATATTATGATATTGAGTGAGTAATCAAATGAAAAATTTGATTGCTATCTGTAAGTCCCCATATAACATTCTATAATATAGAATTATATATAAGAGCATTTTATTTTAATCTTTAAAACAAGGTTCAAGTCACAGCTTAATTTTTTATTTAGGAGCTTAAAAGGAAAAGAAACTTTTTCTTTGAGAACTGTGCAGTGACAAATTATGATAACTGGGAACATCATTACTGTCTGTATATCCATTTAGGTAGGCTCTTCACATGCAGTGCGAGTAGGGCACGTGTTCTATTTTGCCTGAGAGTCTGTTTGTCTGCCTTGCTCTTTTTATGTCAGTCTTGAACCAGTTCTTTAATACAGCTAGCAGAAATTGTCACTCCTGTGACCATTCTCCCAGGTTAAAGTGTGGAAGCACTGGGAAGGACCCAGGAGTATCACTCACCATGTGATACCTGGCCTTTCACATTGTGTTGGTGGCACTGACTCATGGAAGCACTGGGGACAGCTCTGTCTTCTCCTGCTGTATTCAATGAACATGAGCAGCAACATTGGGAATCTGGGCTGAGAGGCAGAAACAATTTTTCAGCCCCACCACATGACTGGAGAAGGTAATGTGTGTCCTCCTACAGAAGGCAATAGTTATATTGTATCTTTCTGAATATGCATTTTATAAAAACAGAAACCTGGAAAATGAGGAAAGTGGAGTTCGGGTGCACATCAAAGTACAATGCCTTACCCTTCATCCCTGAGATGGGTACCAGGCAGGCAGAGGATACTGATTTTGGTATGAAGTGAGGATACATGTGCCACACGGGCACGTGGCATGAGGCACTACGAGCAGAGTTAATAATTATCTCTGATCATCAGCTCCATCCACAGTGTTTTTAAGAAGGTTTGATTTGGCTAATGCTTTAAAATGTGTACCAGTCAGTGTAGCATCACATTCATGAGCAAGATTTTATGAGATTATATTTATCAGTTAAGACTGCAGTTGAGGCATGCCTGTTAAAACTAGAGATTTTACATCATTTTTAAATACTTTTTCCCTTCCTTAAATCATACTCCAGCAATCTGTTTGAGCAATCTATGACAGATCAAAAATAAAAAGAACGGAATATCTTAAGTGTTTAGACATGGTCTTTACTACCATGCTGAGATGTGTGATTCTTCTTTTTCTGCTTCTTTATGGCATCCTTTGACCATTTTCTCATTTTCATCCAATGAAACCATTATGCCTTAAGAACTAAGTTGCAAGTAAAAACTCTGCTCCTTGTCCTCTCATTCCTTTTGCCTTGTCTTGCACAGACAACAGATCCAGCATATGTCACTTCCTTTTTAAATGTTGCTCTTCCACTGCACTGCCCCCACCACTTCAAACCAAAACCAACAGCAAACAACCAGAAGATTCTCACCACTCCACCCCCAATTCTCAGTAAAAGGGCATGCTGTGGAGCAATCATAGAAGTTAAAAACAGTTAAGAAATGTTTTAGTATAGTCAGAATTATGGCTTGAACTTTGTGCCTGTGAAAATGTAGGTGAATCTGTCAATAGTAAGATTACTTGTAAAAACTACATATCAGGTTATGACTACAGGTAGAGAACTTCAACAGTATGGAGTACTTTTCAAAGCACACCAAATTATAGGACAAGCTGTGTAAACATGGATTTCAGAGCATGAAAGTAGCAAGCTTTATGACCAGAAGATAACTCAGAAGTATATTTTTTATATTTTACTATCCAAGAGTTGTTTTTAAAATAAATCTTGAGCCAGGATGAAGTAAGTTCTTGTATGTGGTCCCCTTTCTTCAGAAGGCAATTAGTGGTAAGTTTTGATATCAGTCCTGTTACTATTTCCATTTGTAGAGCTTGACAGAAGACAAAGAGCTCTCTCTGAGTAGGGCATGTACAGCCCTGCAGTCACAAGGTGGGAGTGGGAAAACAGCCTGACAGCTCTGGAAGCATGAAATGCTCAACATCTAGAATATCTTACCTTTGTAATGAAGTGGGAATGGTCTTTGTGTTGGATCAAGCAATGAAGTCCTGGTGCAGGGCGAAATTCAGGAGAGCCGTTTATTCATTGCATTTTTTCTGGTCTAAAAGCCAATATACACAATGCAATCAATAAAAGGGCTGATTAATTATGCCTGACAGGAGCACCATAAGGAAGGCCTGAGTACAGCACAGTTGTACGCAGGACTGATTGCCAGCATTACATCTGGGGATGAATGAGGAAATGGGGACTAATGAGACCTCTGCTAATGCCTCCTCCTGCCACCTCCATTGCACTGCCCAGCCTCGGTGGAAATAGAATGTTAATTAGACAACTGAGGAGCTGATTGTGATCAAGGATTTTGGAGCATTTTATCAGACATTTAGTGTGACATAAAATATATTTCTCAGCACCATGGAAGATCAAGAGATATGAGAGCATGATGGACAGATGAAGTAATCAAAAATCAAGGTGTTATGTCCCCGTGGACATGTACAGTAAACATAAAATTAAAACATCCAGATTTCCTACATAATGGGATTAACTATGGAATTTTTCTTTTGTTTTCAAAAAGGTTTATGTTTTCAAGAAGAGTAATTATTGAAGTTCTGTTGAAATCAATGTAATTATCTTGATTTATACAAGCAAAAAATCAGACCTAAATAGAAAAACAGGAAATGAAAAACACTTTCTCCCCTCTCCTCCAACATGTAATCTTCTTTGAAATGTGAATAAAATAAATGCAAATTAAAAGCAGATTTAGAAATAGGGAGAATTTCTGAAAAAAGAGGTGGCTCCACAGATTTGTAATACTGATTTCTCCTGACTATTACGCTGTCTTAGATAAAACAGAAGAAAATTTCTACCTCCACAGAAAAGATTCAGTAGCTCTCTAGACTTTAATTTTTAACAGATAGCAAAAAGTCTGAAACAAGTAAAACCAAGAGCTCTGCAAAATATGTTTCTGATGGCATGATGTTCTGTTTTGTGAAATGAACCATTTATCTTTATTTCTTTGTAGGTGATGCTCCCTGAGAATACTTCTGGTTTGGGCCATGATAAGAGTAAAAGCAGACGCAGGAAGTCTGTATGATATAAATAATGATTCTGCTTGACAAAATACTTTTGACATTTTAAGAGGGTACTGTTGAGCAATTTGCTCTGGTTTGTTGCTCTCCCATGAAAGAGCTAATTTAGTCCTGTTAAAAGCCAGCTTTCTCATTGACTCTGAAAAAAATTAGTACTTCGTATGCAGTCCATATCCACAGCTTCCCTGGGAGCTGGCATTATTAACCAAGTGCTAGTCCACTCCTTTTCAGGCATGGAAAAGTGCTGGTGGAATATTTTCAAGCACCTATGTCTCCTCCTGTAGAAACTACAGAAACTCCAAATCTACTTGCAGAAAGTTAATAAGCCACTGATATAAAAATCGGCGTGTCAAATATTAACAATAATGCTGGTGATTACATTTTTGCTTGCTGTTGGATTTTTCTGCTTTATTTTTGGAAGTCATACAGGAAAACAAACAAAACCCATGCCAGCAGATCTATGGAAGGTATCCTGATATAGGTTGTGATGGAGTTAATTTTCTTCTTAGTACAGTGCTGTATTTTGGATTTAGGGTGAGAATAATGTTGAAAATACACTGATGTTTTGGTTGTTGCCGAGCAGTGCTAACACTAAGTCAAGGACTTTCCAGTGTCTCATGCTCTGTCAGTAAGGAGGAGCACGCAAAGCTGGAATGGGGCACAACCAAGACAGCTGACCCAAGCTGGCCAAAGGCATATTTCATATCATAAAACATCAGGATCAGTATATAAACCATGGATTGGGTGGAAGGAAACAGTTCTCTGCTTGAAGACTGACTGGGCATTAGTCAGCAGGTGGTAAGCCATTGTATTGTGTAACACTTCTTTTTCTTATGTCTTATCTCCCTCCCTCTCCTGTTAATTACCATTATTATTATTATTAATCTTATTTTATTTTGTTCCAGTTATTAACCTATTTTTGTCCTAACCCACGAGTTTTACTTCTTTTTTGGAGTTTCTCCTCCCCATCCCACCAGGGATGGGGGAAGTGAGTGAGCATCTACATGGTACTTAGAGGCCAGCCAGGCCTAATTACTGACAGAAGGAAAAAAGGAAGTTTAGGTATCAAGTATTTCAGCTAAGCTTCTAAAGCTTGTCAGCTTCATTACCTTTCTCTGGACATCCTCCAGCATCTCAATGTCTTTTTTGTAGTGAGGGGTCTGGAACTGGACAAAATACTCAAAGTGTGGCCTCACCAGTGCCCAGTGCAGGAGTGCCCTGGTCCTGCTGGCCACACCATTGCTGACACAGGCCAGAATGCCACTGGCCTTCTTGGCCACCAGTGAACACCCTGACTTATGTTCAGCTGCTGTTGACCAACACCCCCAGGTCCTTTTCCTCCAAGCACCTTTCTGGAAAGTCTTCCCTAAGCCTGTAGTGCTGCATGGAGTTGTTGTATTCCAAGTGCAGGGCTTGTAACTTTGGCTTGTTGATTGATTGGCTCATTGATCCAGCCTATCCAGATACCTCTGCTGAGCTTTATGATCATCCAGCAGTGCCACTCAATCTTCAGCACTTCCACTCAATCTGCAAGCTGACTAAGGGTGATCTCAATCCCCTCATCCAGGTCATCAAGAAAGATATAAAATAAAATTAGTGCCAAGACTGAGCCTTGGGAACACCACTTGTGATTGGCCACTAGCTGGGTGTAATTCACTTCACCAACACTCCCCAGGACTATTGGTCCAGCCAGTTTCTTACCCAGGACAGACTGCACCTGTACAGGCCATGAGCAGCTATGGCCCTTCATTAAGGGGAAAAAAATCAAGAGAAGGGTCTTTTGTCTCTACCGTGTGCAGGAATATGAAAAATACAGCATAGAGTTTAGCACAGCAGAGTTCGGGTCTGCAAGAGAGATTTATCTGACAGAAATTATAATTATTTATATAATTATATAAATATTGTATTATAGCAATTATTTCCCCAATTATTGTGTTTTATCTTTTATCCTCATCTCTTCTTAAAATAGACCTTTTATTTTGACAATTAAGTTATTATTTTGGTTTGGTTTGGTTTGGTTTGGTTCTTCAGAAAATAGCAATTCCATCCTCTGTTGATATATCTGTAAGTCTACTTCCCATCCTTCATTCTTATACTCTGATTATCAGGTTTCATTGCAGCTTTACCAATAAAATGCATTTATGCTCTCTGAGCACCCAGTGTTATTATACTGACTATACTAAGGTCACAAGGCTTAAATAATGAAAAGACTGTTAGCTGAGGTGATTATTTTGAGAGACTTTGCCTCACTGGCTGTCATTAAGATAGCCTAAAGCCTATCCATTAAAATGGTTTTTTTGCATCTTTATTAGTGCAGCTTAATGCCATATCTTCAATACTTTGTGGGTGAGAAAATAAAATGGAGTGTGATATTTCCATGTATCCTAGCCATTTCTTTGGTGCTACTGGAAAAAAAAAGGATATCCTTGTGGATGTTGGGAAAAATGGCTGTACAAACAAATGAGAAAAATTTATTTGGATTTTGTTCCCTTCCTTTTTTGCAATTCTCATTTGCCTAGACTGTATTGCATCTCTGGCTTGTATTGGATATTTTGTTGTCATTTAGGATGCTAATTTGCAAAAATGGAAATTGTTTCATATCCAAAGCCATCTTTTTGTAATAAGTATATATATTTTAATACAGCTTTGTTTCATTTTCTTTGACCAGAAAATTTTCCTTAAAATTAAATTTGACTACAAGTTTATTGGGGTTTTATTTTCCTTTAAGTATTTTCAACCATTGTGTTATTTAAACTCTGACATATGCTAAAAATACTTAAGTTTCCAATTTATTTACAAAATGTCTGCGGATTACAAGTGTCTCCCAACACATCTGCTGTTTGAGAAACAGCACACAGAGGATAGATTTGGCCTAATCTACAGGCAGCTCTTGACTGTTGGATGAGTGTCTCAGAAGAGTAAGCTATGCAGGGTGCCTATGATACAGATCCATGTCACTTAGTATCTAACAGTGTCATCAAATTAAGTAAGTTTCATTTAAGGTTTCAGCTGTTAAGATTTCATTAAAGGATGCTTGATTTTACTCGGGTGATTGATGGTATATTGTGAGGAAATATCTTCTTTTTTTTCTTTCTATTTTTTTTTCTTTTTTTTTTTTAATAATTTGTTTAGCATGGTAGAGAAAAAAATCCAGAATATTAAAAAGACTGTATTTGGCAATGTGACTGGACACAGTGAAATACACTACAAATCACGAGTTTCAGTGGACTACATGGGAGACTATGACATTCCAACTAAAAATACACGAGGAAAATGATAGGTAAGGCAGAATATCTTTAAGTGAGCTCATTTGCCTTTGCTCTTGAGAATTTTCAGTACTGTCTTTGTTTCAGCTGCATGGGGCTTTAGTATTTTAATTAGCTTAATGTCTTTGGCAGAGAACTACTTTTGGAACAATACAGGAATAGGATGGGGATAAAATATAAGAAAATAGCACCTCAGCATCACAGAATTAGCCCATCTGTAGAAATAATTGCTGATGTTAGGTATGCTTGACAGAAAGCTTGCAGCAGCCCTGCTATGTTGGTTATCAGCCTAGATCTATATTCAATAAATCTCTAGCATGATAAATAATTCCTTTTGAAAGAGAAAAGGCTGGATCTTTTTTTTTAGAAAATCACTTATATCAGGCAGGATAATTGCAAGAAAGATTTAAAATGAGCATTAAACAACTGTGGCAAGTTGCTTTCATTTTCCTGGTAATGCCTTACTTAAAAATGGAGAATAACTTTATTCTTAGTAAGGTACTTAAAGAACTTTTTCCCTAATTTATTAGACATATTACCTCTAATTATTAGTCTCATCTGGATAGAGATTCTCTGCTGTGTCTTTCTGAAAAGCTCATGTAGAGGCATTTTACACTTCAAATAAATCTTTCCTATAGTGCTGGAGTCAAGGGTTTATCATGTGATGGAACAGAGTCTAAATCATTCTTGTCTGTGTATTAACTGGAATAAAGCCTCTTCTTTGGCCTGTATGCAGACTTTCAAAGAAAACACTGTAATTTCTCATGGAAAAGTTAGCACAGCCCATGGCAAGGCAGAGGGGCAGAAGCTTTGCTTAATTTGGGACTCGTGGCTGGTGCTGGGCTGATGTTGCTCATAGCCTAAAGCTTTCTGCTTGGATGCAGATGGAAGTAAATGACTGATGTGATCTTCTGCAAGGCTTGTATTCTTGGTGGGAAGGAGGAAGAAAAGTAGAAGATATATCATATATAGGAAACAGTTTTTAAACACACACTGACCTGCAGTCTTGTGTTTTTCACCCTCAAGTTACGGGATAATTCAATTCCAAGCACCATGACTTTTTGGTCAGTGGAAGAAAATTTACTAAGACATGTTTTGGAAAATTATTGTTCTTATTTATCCTCCTTTTCACTTTCCAACATTTAATTTGATTTGTAATCTTTATTTAAAGAACAATAAACATGACAGTCTTTATGTATTGAAAAACCCATAAATTTGAGGTGAAAATCATTCTAGAAAAAAGAAGCTATGCAATGAGCTACTGAACTTATTTTCAGTAGGATTCAGCCTGTGAAGCCTTCACATTTACACAAACAGCATCAGTGAGAGTATAAAGAAAAAACATTTTTTACTGCTCCATGTTATGCACCTAATAAAAAAACCCCTACAAATACTAGGAAGTTTATTGTAAGGTTGTATAATTAACCTTTTTTGCTTTTATTCTTCCTTCATACTCCTTATGTTTCTGTGAATCATTAGGTTTGTGACAACAGTGGGGAAGGTAGTTACATTGCATTTGAAATCAGAAATAAAATTTTGATAAAATGTAGATGGTGTTCTCAATACAAGTCAATTGTAATGTTGTTCCAGCCAAATGTTACTTTTTTTTTTTCGGTTGAATTAAGTATAAGATATGAAATATTGCTGTACATAAATATGTGCTATTTTTCAGCCATCATTGAATCTCAATTATTACATTAGGTCTTTTTACCCTTCTAATTTTAAAATCCTTAAACATTGCATACTTTTCATGGTAGGATATTTCCTATATAAAAATGTGGGCACTGTCCCAAAGATCTTCTTTCTTTTTCTATGCTGTTCATTTGCATTTCTGAGGGTCTTAATTTAGTTTTACTTCTGTTTGTCTCCACTGATTTCATTGAGATCACTATTTTCTCTAGATGGAGATGATAAAAATATTTAAATATGATAAATAACAATAGAGTCAGACTAAGTTAGAGCCAACATTTTAATATTTGCACAGATGAAGGTACTATTTTTTCCTTATCTTCATCATGCTCCATACACTGTGGAGTTCCTCAGTACTTTCTAAAACATAATAAATGTGGCTTGATTTCTGATTATACCAACTCCTGCTTGCCTTTTCCTCTTCCATGACAGATTCAACTTAGGCCAACCCATAAGAGGTTTATTATACTCATGAAAATGCAGCAGTATTACCTCCATATACTAGAATTTATGTGCAAGAATTAAAGCACATATTTGGAGGACTATTTAAAATAGATATAAATATATCTACCTTGATTAAAGAGAAGTAATTTAATTTAACAGAAACTGGTAAATAAACAGCATGTTATATTACGTGGCAGAGTTCTGATGCCAATGAGTGAGGTTGCCAGAAGCTTTCAATCGTAAGTCTCTCTGATAGCACTGCCAAATATAAACCATTGTGGCTCTAATACTCTGCACTGAATATATCCCTCAGATATTTTTTTAAAAATTTTGATTAAAATAAACTCTTCCTCAAGAAAGCTTAAGAATAAAAATCCTCTTCTCCCCACCATTCCCCTAGTCCCTGCCTCCCTCATCTGTCCCCTGCATTGCATCCTCCTGCCATGTAGGAGGGATGAATGGGAGAAAGGAAATTGCTGAACAGGACAGGAGCAAGAGTAACTGTGATAAAAAAAAAAATCGAGGGGAAAAAATAGATTGAAATGAAATAAATATTCCCAAGGAAGATACAAGAGATTGAATACCAGCAGGGGAGGAATAGTGGCAGTTATGTTAGGGGGATGGATATGGGCTTGCATGGGATAAGACAGAGAAGTAAAGGTATGGACAGAAAAAGGCAGACAGGAGTCAGCAGAGGGAACAGGAGTTTACGAGCTACAGTGGGAGAGGAACTACATAGGAGGTCAGACTAAAGGAAGGACTGACAGAGAACTTGGTGCAAAATGTTTAAAAACCACAGAATATATTTTTTCCTTAAGATATCAAAATTAATTACGTATGTGTATCTGCTTTCCCTTATTTATAAAATGTCAGAGAAATTTAAGCATTACTTAATTCCCTGAAGCATAGGACCAGCTGGAGACTAACAGTGTTACCAGTGATGTCACTGGCTTAGCATGAATATCCTTGCTGGTTACAAAAATGGGTCATCTTCCTTCAGCAGTGCTATATGGTTAATTGTTTTTTGTAAACCCTTATTATTGCACTGGCTCTGAATTGTGCCAAAAGAGCCCTAAGGCTGCAACTGAAGGACCAAGAAATTATGCAACACCTGAAAATTAAGCTTACTCGGGCAACCTGAATTATCACTCCAGGCATGTATTTATTTTGATCCAGTCTTTTACTCTACCACAACCACCACCACCACATGCTATTTTCTATCCCTCATCTCCAGTCACCCCTGGACCTTTACAGGACAAAAGGTCCTTTCCTCTGTCCTTGTCACATTCTTTGTGGGGACTGAAAACTCAGGTCTCCTTTGTAGTGGTGGAGATTAAAGACTTCCAACTGGTTTTCACTAGCTGGTTTTCACAGTGAGCTTTTTTCTTGCTTGCATCTGAAGATCTGTGTGTGAAAATACAATTATATGCCCACATTTTTGCTTAATGAGTTTTGATAAATGTCATTGATCAAGTACAGCACTATGCTTTGTTTTCTGCCTAAGATTTATTTTTTAAAATATTGCTTTACTCTGTAAGGCAGTAGCAGAGAAACTGAGTGATAAACAATTCTATATCTCTATCACAGTCCTACTAAGATACTACAAAGAAGGATTATATTCAGCTGTATATATAGTGTAAATGGATCACTACCCAGATTATGACATTTCACTGACTTCATCTAAGACATTAAAATTACTAAAGCACTGAAAGCACATTACACTCACATGTTCTGAGCTCTTTTAGAGACCCGAGCCATCTACAATGGGAGATAGTGGTTGTTGATTATTTAACTGCACCTGCTGGTCCATTTCTCTTGATAAGAGGAGGAAGAGCCACAAAATGGAAAGCATAATATGTGTGATGATGAGGGAAATGCTCCCTAGACAGTTGTGTTTCTGCACAGGAAATCTTTGTGAAGATCATGCCAAGATCTTGTGTGTTAGGTTACTTTTAGCTGAATCAGTCTTAAGCCCTTTTCTAGAAGGCATCAACACACAGGCACTGGAATGTGTCCCTGACTGCTCCACTGCAAAATAAAAAAGTTATTTTGCAAAAACATCTTCTCCCAGGAAGTTAAACCATTGCAGTCTTAGCAGGGACTGTAATGCTGCCTGTTCCCATCTGTGGCAAGTATTTTATTGAAAATCATTTGCTATATGATAATAAAACCAGCATTGTACAATGAAACCCTTTGTAGAAATCAGTGTCCTTGCCAAAAGTCAAGTAAATCAACATTTTTAGCAAAATCAGCATATATATTGCAGTAATCCACATTAAAAAAATTAAGGTTATATGAGTTTATAGTAAAGTAACCCTTCTGAGTACTTGTTATATAGTAAAATTGTTGTGGCTGTGACAGTGAAAGAATATAAAAGTGACAACACTTCTTCCTACAAGCATCTTTAAATAGTTGCATCCTGTCTTCTTGATATCAACTTGTGTCATTCCTAGTTTTAATATGCATGTATATTAAATATAGCATATTTTTCCTACTTCACAAGCACAACTGTCTAAAACTCGGAAAAAGAAAGCAACACCGATATTATTTTTGAAGAGGTAAATTAAGATGAAGGACAAATACGTGTGAATTTAATACTTTTCATATGCCTTTTCATATTTAGAATATGCTAAAATAAGATGAAGTAATGTTAAATACCATCAAACTGGAGACAGATCAGAACTAATTCCCATTTATCATATTAGTAACTGAGATTTTTAACCTTTTATGGAAGGGCAGAATGTTTCAATAGTAGTAGCTTCCAAATTCTTTCTGTTGCAATGTTTAATTCATTTGATTTTGCTTTTTTATCATGTGAGGTGCATATTGTATAAAGAGTAAGGATATGGAATGCTTGCAGAAATACCTGGAGAGAGACAAGAGAGTTCATTGAATTCTTGAATAGCTCAGAAATACAATGAATTTATTATTTATATTTTATTTTTTAAAATCTTTGGTATGAATAAGATTGCAAGTGCAGGTGAGTTGCAGATGTCTTTCCCCCTTAGAGTTGATCACACAGGAAAAATGCCAGGTATTGACTCATATCAAAAAGGGTACTACAGATCTTCCCACAGTGAAATCCGTACTTACCCTTTCCAAAGAGAGGCTGCATTTGAAGCCTTCTTGCACTCACTGGACATTAAGACAGATTTATTTCTCCATGTGAGGATGAAGCCCAGGTCACACCTGCCCGAAGACAGCAGGCCTCTAGGCATACTGGTACATTTAATCTCATTTGACCCACTATAAAGACAAACCACAAGACTTTAATACTGAAGGTGTAGAACTAGGGAAAAGCCTGAAGCTTATCCTGAGGTTGTTAATGCACAGTAACAGATCTAGATGGTATTTATACTGAAAGAGTTTACAGGCCTTTGGCCCCAAAACCTTCCTATGGCTTGTGAGCCTTAATAGATGTATTCTTCATATTCACACAAAAGAAACCATCTCACACTTCAAAAGAAAGAAGAATCTGTTTTGCCGAGTGAGATCCATTTAACAAAATATTAGATAAATGATTTGCAAAGCTGCTGGTGAGGTGAAGAGTGACTCATTGAAGTGATAAAGAAATGACAAAATGAACAGGAAAAACTAGTCAATGTTAAATAAGGTCCCCCAATGTTATTTCTCTGGAAGAAGAGAACGATCAGTTCTGAGAGCTT
The DNA here is from genome assembly GCA_013400955.1 of Drymodes brunneopygia. Lineage (NCBI taxonomy): Eukaryota > Metazoa > Chordata > Aves > Passeriformes > Petroicidae > Drymodes > Drymodes brunneopygia. The sequence goes on along the minus strand of VZTZ01038487.1, from coordinate 354,912 downwards.
CATGAATTATAGAACTTAATAAATATTCTATAGCATATTTTTGGATGGAAGTATCATGCCGTCTTTCATGAAGTGATCTGTAATTCATGAAGGAATTGCTTGATGATGTCAGATGCCGTTTTCCTGTGGTTCTTAGACAGACACATAGGTAGAGTATCTGAAAACAACTCATCTACTTGAGCTCAACAACAAATTGTTTATGCTGCCTTAGGACTCCTTTCCTGCTGTCTAATAGGGCTAAGAAGGAAAATCACAACAGATCATGCAGGAGGGGAGAAAGAATGAGCTCAGAAATGGGCAGGAATAATCAGGAGGAACAGAAGGATTAACAACAACAATTAACATAATTGTCATCACTTGGACAATTACATGTCTCAAAACTATATTTCTCAAAGTAATTGAATAATTTTTTTATCCAATAACTTTTATTCAATTTATAAGAATTGTGCATAAAATGAGAAAATTATTTTGGATGAGTGAAACCTGATTGTTTTGAAATAAATATTCAAGAGATACCACTACCACTCTAGGAAAAAATCAGCTAGAGTGGGATTTTTCTCAAGATTTTGTAACAAAGTTGTGGATAAAAAATATGTTATATCTCTGATTTCCCTAAATGTCTCTCAAAAAATAAATGAAAATTTCTGCATGTAAAGAACTCTTTGTGTTTCTTGAAAACCACCATCCATTTTCCAAGGGAGACGGTATGGAAATCACATATTGGAGTTAGATGTGAAAGAAAAAGAAGAGACTCAAGGCCATAGTACTAACATCCTCTCTTTTACAGAGCTGAGAGGGAATGAAATGTCCTTTTTAGCAAGCCAGGAAGAAACATTTGATATTTTGGGCATTCAGCTCTTCAAATTCATAGACACTCGCCAGCAGGGATGTTGTGTGCATAGGACAGTCATAAACAGGTAACTCATTTTGTTCCTAGTAAATTTCAATACTTTTTTACTTTCTATAGTTGATATTTCTGCTTAAGAATTATATAATAAATTTTAATGATATTTGCTGGTTTACTGGTTTTATTTGGCAGGAAATGTGGTAAAGAGGGTGACAAAGCAGAATTGTTTCAGTACAATACGTCTGACATTACAGAATAGTTTGATTTCATTATACTCCATCTCATGCATTCTGTCCAATCTTAAACTGATAACTGCAGAACACAATTTTCTTTCCCTTGGTGATGTGGAAATAAACTTATATAATCATCCAGACACTCAGGGATGATATACCCAAACCAAATTTTCTGAAGCCTACTATGGATTCCTGTAATGGAGCAGTGGTCTCTCTGAGCCTTGCCAACCTTCTGAGACATAGACCAGAGTTCTGGCAAAGTGAACTGTGACTGAATGAAAATGAGCACCCCAAGATTAGATTTTGACCTGTTCCATGGCCCCTGTTTAAACTATTTTAAAAGGGCCCCACATCTTTATGGAAGACCTTTGGATGTTTCTTGTTCGTGATGATCTCTGACCAGACATCTTCCTGGTGTTAATGCCAAATTTCATCTCACATTTGAACTACAGAATTAACTGGGAAATGTCATAACTACTTGAAATATTTCTCTTTATAGCAGAGGTTTCTCCCAATAGGATTTTCATAAGCAGTCGAAGTCAATTAAATGTTTGGTATAAAAATAACAAAAAATCTTCAAAAACAGTGTAGAGGTGTTTGGCACCCACTTTCAACAGCTAGTAGATGGTGCCAATCAGTGGCAATTTCTTCCTCTGAGGCTCTGGGAACAAGAAAATTAACATCACTAAGCTGAACACCTTACCTAGATTTTTGCACATTTTGAGCTTCCTGTCAGTGGTTGGATTTTTAATTTAAAAGACTTAATAAATGCTGAAACTTTTTTTTAAAGACCCAAGGATGACCCTTGCTCTTTGCTAAAAGTTCCTGGAGCTACCTCCTACAGGAGTGATTTCAAATGTCCAGAACTGCAGAGAGATAAAGTAGCCTCTCTTCTGTTCTAACATCTCATTTTTTCAGCACATGAATATGCATGCAGATAGAAGCAAAATTAACTGTGTCATTAAAACAATTAATTGAGACTACATGCCAAAAAAAGAAAGTAACTCCTTAGTGGTTACAGGGAAAAATAGGTCACTTTGGCCAGCAGGTTCAGTTTTCATTTCTGACCTAATTAAAAAATATTTTGCTGAGAATAACTGTTACTTGCAGATTAACAATCCAGTATCATATGTCTTTCAATTAATTATTTATGAAGGATATTTTTGTTCTAGGTCATACAAGATAGGATAAATCTCAGCTTCAGTGATATGTTAATGAGAGATGCCAGAACATGTATTGATTCATTACTTTCATTTAATGACTTGGAAATGTTTAATATTCCTAAAGTATTAGGAATGCTCCACCATCCCTCCATCCTCAAATTTCTAGTATGTTTTAAATAAAGGACCTCAAAATTAGGAATCAATATTTTTATAAGCTTTAATAAGAAGCTGAGTAACTTTTCACAGTTAAATATGACTGACTAGACTATACAATGGAAAATTTTCTTTTAAGTTTTATATTTACTTAACAAGAAGTTACACTGTATGGGTTATAACAAAAACATTAGAAGTGACAGGTATACAGTGGTGCTATTGTGCAGATACTTTTGCATTTGTTGAATGTCTTGAGGGAATACTTTCTCACTGGATAACTGGAAAATGCTGACATTGGAGATAAAACCATTTGATATTTACAGTAGCTTTGTTTTTACTCCCACTGCATACAATTTTAGTGAGGGTTGTTTTAGTTATTAACATGCTAATAGTACTTCTCCCATATACCCTTAGATATACATTGTCTTCTTTTAAAATTATTCTATAATAATTTATATTATGTTGGCATAAAGCACCAATACCTAATAGAATTGTCTATTGACTTCTTAGAGCAATGGAAAATGAAAGAATTTTATGTTTCTAATAAAGATGAAGGAACAGTTTTAATGTGAGTGTATTTTTCATCATCTTCCTAATTTCACTATTAAAGCAAATGGAAAAATCTCTTATTTTATACGAATGGATTGGTGGCACAAAGTTTCAACTGATTATTTTCTCAGAGACCAGCAAAAAAATAGAAAATAAAACATGATAAATTAAAGCACCTATAAAATGGAATTTTTTGGACATAGTTAATAGACCAAAAATAAATTGGTAAAAATTTTACAACTTCTTCTGTTGACTGCCTAAAATGTATATCTTCTAATGGGTGTCTTTTGATCATTGTTCTAGTTACTATTAAAATTCTTTTCTTTTCTTTGTTTCTTGTGCTGAAATTCGCAAGATCAGTTTTGGCCTTGCTGGAACTTTTTTACAAACTGTCTTGGGTTTTTGTGTTCGGTAGGATCTGTGGAGTTGTATGGATTTTATTCTTAATCAAAATAAGTAATGAAACAGGCTAATCCCTGCTCTAAAGTTGTGAAACCTAGAAGAAAGTGTACAAGGTGAGGAAATAAGTCAAGAACCTACCCCTGTCAGCCAGTTTTCCCTGAAGAGTGGGGCTGTCACAGGAATCTAATCCTAAAATACTGTTTGATACTGCCACATTACTTTCACCAGAAATATTTTAAAATGTATGTACCACAATCAAGAATGATTTTGCCAATCATAGATACCCACCCAAATCTCAAGTATCTCCAAATAAACAGTTTGAGTTAACTCTGAACAAAGAGTCTGTAACAGGAAGAAAAAGCCCAATGTCTGGCTGTAACTACAGCAAAAGTAACTGCAGGCCAAGTACTAACACCAGAACTACAATTTGCACAGTAAAACTTGGTTTAAAATGGTGAAACCTTTGCAATTAATTAAGCAGTATTTATTTCTTTAGTACTGACAGTCTTGTTAAAAGTTAATCAAGATGTTGTTCCTAGCCCGAGTAAATCTACTTTCCTGAAACTTAGGTATCAAAAGATGTTTTTATTTGTCATTTTTGTATAACCAACATCATATATCTGTATATCTATATATCTATCCATTTGTATATACAATTTAAAACTAATCTGTTTATAACAAAATTCAATCTTGATAGTTACATTTGTGGCTAAAGCTGCCTTTATTTAGTTTTGAGGGTTTTTTTATTATAATCAGCTATTATTAATTTAATTGCATACAAAACCAGAATGAAATCAAGATGGTCAGTATCTCTATTTTCATAGCTTACAGCAGCAAAACGCCTCAGAATTCAAAGGTTTTTTTCTCATAATTATAATGTATTTATCTGGTGAAATTTTTCTTTTTCATGGTTTGCATTTTTCTAGTAAATAAGATAAAATGCTTTTCATTTACACTTTTTCATTTGAAACTGAAGGACAAATAGAGCGAAAAATTACAGAAAAGCTTGGGGAGTATTATGATGCATAGTTTTTAAGACAAAAAACAATTGCAAGAAGCAAACAAACAAAACCCCCAAACAAACCATGGTAGAAGAAAATGGAACCAATTTGCACCCATTTGGTCTCTATTTCCAGAGACCAAGAAAAGAACTCAGTCAATCACTTAATCCAAGCTGTTTTTCGGAGCTTGGCTGAGGCTGCTCAGGGCTGTTCCAGGCTGTGGCTTGGGAACCTCAGAGCCAGCAGAGGCTCCCTGGGGAGCTGCAGCCCTGCCCAGCCCTGCCCTGCTGTGAGAAAGCCTTAACAGCAGCTCCCCTGCCTTCGCTGGGAGAGAGGAGCATCTGGAAGAGGGGAATGACAGCACTTTTGTACAGAACTGAGGTGTGTTGAAGGCCATAGGTAGGAGCCCTGAGTGCTGTCTCGGTTTGGCTCCTCACATATCCTTGGGACAGGTGGTATTCAGTGAAAATGCAGGACTCAATGGAAACAATTTTGTCTCAGAGGAAAAGGTTCATCTAAGCATTATACTATCACCTATATTAGTGGCAAAGAGCAATTTCCAAGGGCAGTGTCTCCTAGTTTTCTCTAATAGAGACAATATAATTAATATATAAAAGATTTATATTCTGAACATTAAGACTAGACCTACAAGATTTAATATGTTAGATTAAAAAGCTAATAAAAATGAAATTTATGACCTGGTGACCATTTCATCATTGACTTATAAAGCACTTTCCATTGTAGCTGCAATGCATAGACCAAAAGTCATAGAATATTTGTGGTGGATTGATTTACAAAAATATCTAAGATGAGCAACTTCATGAATCAAAGAGAAAACTTTCCAGGTTTGTTACTAATTAAAAGCAAGCTCAGTTATGAAATGTTAATTCATTCTGTGAGTAAGCAAACTCTTTAGGTTTTGCCCTTATAGCATTATTTTAGCCATGCTACTTAAATTCCTGTTCAATTATAAACCACATTTTGTCAATAACAGATAGATTCAGGTCATTAAGTTTTAATTAATAGCACAGACTTATTTGCAATGGTTGAATACCATCAAAGTAACTTCTTATATCTACTGAACATGTATCTGACTCTCTAATTATTATTTTTGTGTAAAGAAATTTAGCACAGTTAGGCAATACAACTTCACCATTATTACATCTTTACAATATTATTTTAAAACTGAGTGGTCACCAATTAACAAGTATTTGTTTATTGAAAATTTTCATAGATGTAGTGATGATACACAACAATACAATTTCAAAATATCACAGTAATGAAGACCATTTACTTCAACAGAACCTAATTAATAAAAATAAGTGTACATTAAAGGATCAAAGTAAGACTGCTTACCTAAAAGACAACGAATAGTTCCTGTGAATTTGCACAGAGTTACACTAAATAATACTATGTTTGCAGAGCTATGAATCTGTGAGAAAGTTTGATTCCAAACCTAAAAAAAATTTTATATTCTGCAAGAGTTTTATGCATAAAACTGTATTCAGGTGCTGGACTTTGAACACACTTTACAGATCAATAGGATTGGCTTTGTGCTTAATTTTCAAGAGCACTCTAGTAGCTTTTTAGAAGTCAGACACATGAAAAAATATGTTCGGCATTCAGCTGAAAAATTACACAAACACAGCCTAAACTTTTATACTAGTGCAGGTTTTCAATCTTTGTTACTTAACATTTCTATGCATGAGATTAAAATGTTAGTTAAGAAGAAATCCATGTTACTTCTGTTTTGTTAGTCTGTTCTTCTACATTGTGCTGGTAATGGCTGATGTACAAAATGTTTGCTCTTACTTAGAACACTAGTGGAAACTGCTTAATGCTCTGTGTAGAGAGGTGATATTATAATTTTACAGCTAGCTAAAAACCCAGTAAAAGTCACCTTTATTTTGTCACTCTTTTCCTTCTTTAGTGTGATGTTGTGTTAAGAACTAAGTAGTCTCTTAAATTTATTGGAAATCTGCTTATAAGAAAGTAAGACTTTATAAAATACTTGACTTACTTTGCTAGAAATATTTTTTTAGCTTTATGTAGGATAAGTTCAATATTTCAATAAACTGATTTATTTAATAGTTCAGTCCTAGAGTTTTAGGTAGAGAAAGGAAAATATCTGTCATGGAAGTGAATATTTTTTTGTTGAAATCATATATTAAAATTCAGACCCAGAGAGGGAGTATGCTTGTCCTTTTATAATTATGTTCCCAACATCACAGCATACTATAGCCTCCATTATAATCTGACCTCTCATTAGGCTTGGTTGAAAAATATTGGAGTCAATGAATAAGAATTCAAAACTTGAAGCTATTTGAGTATTCTTGGACATTGAAATGCACTCTGCAGGGAAGAAATCCCAACTTTTCTGGAAATAAGTTTCTTGCCCTTTAACTGATGCTGTAAAATATAAAAGGAATAATACCTGAAATAACTTTCTAAGGTTTAGGATACTTAAGGTCCTGTTCTTATATTTTAGAAAAAACAACCATGTCATTTTTTATTATTGCTTGTTTATGGTTCCAATTCCTCAGGCTCCAGGCTTTGCTGCCATAACTTTTAGAAATATTTTACTAAGAGACTTAGCACAAGATGCGAGGCATTGTTATCCAAAAATAAGTCATAGCTTTAGCTTATTCTTGGAGGAAATCAATGGTACTAAAAGAAGGGAAAGAACATGAAATGGATCTTGATGGCCATTGTTTTCTAAATCCCTAAGGCTGGGTCTAAGTATGAAATGTAAGAACAGCTCAGGGCCCCTGTGAAGCTTGGCTCTGTACAGGCACCCTCTGGTGCACCCGTGTGTCAAAAGAAAATTGCATGTTGGGCTACATTGCACAGCCTGTCAGCTCTGGGAGCAGAACACTTGCAATTCAGCCAAGTGCTGAAGGTGCACAGCCTACCAAGCAGATATGGACTAAGTGATTGAGGTGAGGTCTGTTGCACAAAACTGTAATGTGCTGAGTAAATGCTCCCTAGGCAGTGTTTGGGAAGAGTTAAACAGGGCTGAATACAGCCAAAGAGGTCATTAAGAGCAGCAGACTCCAGCCAGTATAGGACACTGGATGTTAATGATGGAGAGCTGCAGGTCTCACAGCTTCCCCTGGTTAGCTGTCTCAAAGAAAAGCATGAGAAAAATCATCCAAGAGAAATACTCCCTGTTTTGTGAGGCTTCCCACTGGGACAGACACCAAGACAGAAGAATATGTCTTACGATTCATTTCTCTCATAAACCTCATTCAGAATTTTTGGTAGGCGGTCTCTGAATTCAGGAACTGCAGCTGAGAAAAAGTACATCTATTGCACTTTATTAAATAACTTTTGACAAAAAGTAATGAGCTAAAATTACAGAATAGAATAAAATAGAATTAAATGAAACAGCATAGCATAGCTCAAGTTGGAAGGACATTGAAAGATCTTCTGATCCAAACTTTCACAGGAGTTATGGCCTAGATATTGGCCCAGTGCTGGCAGGGGTTTCATACTTACCTCATCCTGTCTAAGGACACTGGCCATATGTGCTTGGGCAAAATAATTATTATGCCCATATTGCTATTGCTGGTTTTTGTTTTTTTTTTTTTTTATTGTTGAGGAATTTCATTCCTCTGTCTTTTAAAATACACAATTTGCTTTTGATGCAGTTTCTGGGAGCCAGGGGAAGTGTGCTTTTTGGCTACATGTATGTGGGGTATGTGAAAGCTGTAGGCATTTATGGTGGCTTTCATGTTTAAACTGGATCTAATTACAGTTCTTGTGTAACTGAGAAGCAGCACTCAAGGTTTGATGACTGCTCTGAGTACAGATTCCTATATTCAGTTGCACTCATATATAGATTACAGGTATTCAAGGACTTAATTTTTGAAAGTACTTATACAAAAATAGCTAAATGCTTAAACTATCTGATTATATTACATTTGTAGTTCCCACTTGTGTTCAATCCATGTTAGTTGCCCCTTATGTCCTAGTATGTATCTGATTTCATCTGCGGGTGCTTGGATAACTGTAGTCTGACTGTAAATCTGTCTTGTTTTTCTTTAGTGTTTTACCTCAGTTTCAGAAATTGTTCTGATGTGGGGGTCTGGAAACTTTGGAGGGCCAGGCTGGACATAAGGAAAGCTGCTTTCAAAACCCTATCACAGCTTGAGGTTCAGTTTCATTTTGAATTGTGAAGTTCTAGCTTTCTTTATAATCAGGCTAGGCATTTGTTGTCGATATTATCTCGTGGTAGTGTCCCACAAGTGCATTGTGTGTTGGCCTGGTATTCTGTGACTCTAAAGTATGTGTTCTGCAATAGCCCTCTCCCTAAGCATGGGGGACTCAGACCTGCAGGTACTGCCCTGCATATGTAAAAAAAAAGAAAAATGCTTGCTGGTCTTTCAAGTAATATGATAATATGTTCCAGATACAGAAGGCAAGATTTACACTTAGAAAGAAATTCAACACTATCTTAAATTAATAGAAATAAAATCTCCAGACTTTAATATTTAATGCATAACAACATTCTCCACTGGTAATACAGCAGTGATAATGAACTGCAATAACAAATACATAACTTTTTCCCCCTACTGATAAACCTTTACAAGAAAGGTTGCAATCTCTCTCTGCCTCTTATTCACTTTTGCTTTTGTAGCATGTCATGTAGCATATATAAACTCTATTTAGAGAGATAATTTGGTACAAAATTTTTCACAATGTAAAAGGTTACTTATTCACACAAAGTCAAGCATTAAGGCAGAAAATGCTTGGTTGAATGAGATTTTTTTCTTTTCTGTATAATGTCATATTATCTGCAGTACAGGAGGAAGCAAATGGTGTTAGAAGCTGTAAAATTCATTTCTTATTATTGCTGTAGTACTGACCTTGGCATTTTGTGAAACAGCCCCCCATTTAAAATAAAAGAGGAAAAAGAAGAAAGTGAATATACTGTTCAAATTAGGAAACAAATATTTAAGAGATACTTAGGGACTAGTAAAGAGGACTCTAATTTCCTGTGTTTTTCTGTCCTCTAAATGGAGTTTTGAAGTATAACACCATACGCAGCCGCTGGGAATTTCAGACGCATAGAACTCTCTACCTTGTTTCAGGCAGTGGAAATGAATGTTGGTGATATTACAGCAAAAATGTTAAAACCACAAACTCTCCTATTAAACACACAAACTGTTATGAGCCATATAAATATGTAAGACAACAAGAAAAATAGAAAATCACTTTAAACCACCCCCACACACACTTACAATATCTTGAATACAACATCGCACAGCAAAATATGCCCAAAACTGGAATTCACACATCTTCCAAGGAAGTGTAATGTTGTAATGTTTTCCTACTACTTGTAACTCTTCAAAAGGACTGGATGTAGTCCCAAGTGTCAGTTGTGCTAATGTCATGGGTTTATCTCAAATGCCTGAGAGGATTTTCATCAAAAAGAAAAAAAAAAAAAAAAGGCAATGTAAGTATGCAGAAGGATGCAGTATCTCCCTCTGTCCCCAGGTATAATTGCAGAGGTGAAAGCACCAAAGGGAAACAAATGTGTAAGTCTGACGGACATCAGAATGTTTGTGCTTTTTTAAAATCACATTTTCAGGCTGAGGACAAGAACCTTATTTCATCGCTGGTCTAGCTGAGAAAATTATTAGCAACTATTTATTTCATATGTTTTATGTCAGTCTTCAGCAATTCACTGGCTATTAAAATAGAGAAATCTTTCAGAGAACAAAGCTGCAGGAAAACAGCATATGGAGAGCAATTCAAGGAGTAGAAATTTAGCCTAAATAAAGGTGAGTTTCAACACACAGATTAAAATATGCAAGTCATAATGTCTGCATATAGGATTTAATGTATTTCCCTGAACATAGGCATCATGCTGCCAAGAGGTTTGGAGCTGTGAGGGAGCTGCACCTTTCTGGAACTGGACTGGTATACCATAGGGGTGCTCCAGGATGTCTCTGATGGTGTGCCTGTTCTGAGGTGCTTCCTCAGCTCATCGTGTTTCCCAGTTCCCAGGCTTTGGTGCTGGAAAACTAGAACTGATTCAGGGTTCCACTGAAATGGGAGTTAATGTTCAAAATGACAAAGTGGCAAAAAAACTTTTGGACTCTTCCTGTTTCTATTGCTCTGGCAAACCTTTAAATCACACCCAAAGGGCAACATCTGCACCCGCAGGTCTGCTTTGTTCCCCCTACTGAATCATTGCTCATTAGCCTTATCTTTAGTAACAATTATCATTTCTCATGCTGTGCAGGCCCAGTGAATCTTAGGTAATGTGGCTTCAGGCTGGGTACAGGACTTAGGCACACACCCTGTGGTAGATTTATTAAGTACAAGAAGATGAATCTCAAGGGCAACTCATAGAAACCTGAGCAAGTCTCTTTTACAGATTCCTTTTTAATGTTATCATTTGAGTGGATAATTTTGCATATTGAGTCATAAATTTCCAAAGATTATTTCATTAAAAAAATAAGAATTAGATAATATATGGGATTTTTGTGTCCAGTTCTGCAATATACAGCAGTCATATTATCTCATGTCAGTTATAAAATTCATAAATTTGCAGGACAACATGGACATGGAAAAGCAGCGTGAGGCATTTTCATCTATGAATGTACCAGGGCTACCAAATGTTATATAACTGCTTTTGCTTTGAATACTGCATTGCCTCTTGGTACTGATATAAAAATGAACAAGGTTTTCCTCTTGATAATTCATTCTGATTAGGTATTTTGCTTTGAAATAACTTTTATTATTGAATTTAACAGGCTGTTTTTATTACTGCTATGAACAAGCAATCCCATTCTTTCATTCTCTTGTTCGCAATTTTTTTTAAAAACCTACACCAGAACAAAAGAATTTAAACACCAAATAAATTTTTAAAAGTTTAAATTTAGAAATATATAATAGAATGTTCAAGAAAATATTTGTAAAATAGATAAGCAATAACTGTGATAAATTCCCTGACAGGAATAGTGACACCATGTTGGCCAACAGTTATAGATTTATGCAGTAACTTTACTTTCCAATATGTTGCAAAGGGTCAGGTGGCACCAGTTTCCTGCCTAGCAGTGTTAGCACAGTGTTTCATAGGTCCCAAATACACAAATTCAAAAAATCTTCAAAATACTTTAAAATGCACCAATTTAGATGGCAGAGTAAATACTGATACTGAACCTGTGAGATGTTCATTAAATTTTGGTGTTAAATTTTTATGTTATCTGGAAAAGAATAGCAGAAACCTGTGTGACAAGATATGACTGGCAGTTACATGTCCAAGGTGAAAAAGTAATCCTACATGTATGAGTTCTTTGTATTCTGGGAAATAGGTGAATTTGTGATAGAGAATATATTCAACCCAATTCAAAATAAAGCATGGATTGATACAAAGATTAATGAGAAGGGTAGAAATTTAATTGTTGGCTTTTTATTCAACACAGAGTTCGTCCTGAATGTAATTACATGGATAAAGAAAATCTGCTTTTTTGAAGTGATGGATTTTTAAATTTTTTTAATGAGCCTCCTAGGCATTTTTTTGAAATTTCATTCCTGACATAGGAGTTCTCTTTCACAAACAAAGAGAGCCATATTTTACCATGAAGAGTTACCACCAGGTTATTTGAAACACTGGGAATTGTTTGTATTTCTAATATGGAATGAAAATAATTCTGAAACTATCACCTTAAAAAAGTGTAGGCACTTACCTATTAATAACCATCTTCAAGAACTGGTCAAAGTGGACAAGAAGGTTGCATTAGAGCAGGAGAAATCCCCAAGGAAAATTTTAGCCAACCCTGGCTTTTTCTCCTAGAATCTCCTTAGGATAGTAACAGAACTGTGTGAATTGCAGGCAGCCCACTGGCCCTCAGGAGCAGCAGAACACAGCAGAAGAGTTTGCTCTGCTCCTCATCTTGACCTTGCTTTTAGTACGACAGCCAGGTAAAATACATTAGCCATTACTTTAATATAGAAAGGAATAAAGAAAATGATGCTTAGATATGCACAGCGGTCCTAACTGGAATGCCCAGGTAGTGTGAGACTTGTGTTGATAAAAATCAGAAGTCATAATATTCCTCTACCCCCGTTTCTCTACTTTTTACACTGAAAGACGTGATCTTTATGTATTCCTCTTCCAAACTGTTACAATCATGACTAGTAATCACAGACGACTATGAACAGCTAAAGGATTATGCAAATATGAACTTTTGTCGTTGTTGTTGTGCTGTCTAATACATTGTTCTCTCAACCTCCCTGCCATTAAGTATCAAATGCAGTTTATGCAATGAATGTATTATGACCTTAATCCATGCTATTATAACTTTAGAAGCCAAGATAGTGTGCCTTTCTGGCTTGATAAATATACCTGGGTAGTTAGACTCTTTATCTAATTAAAGAGAAGAGGTCCATAGCTTCCCTTAAGCTTTCTGGATGTTTGTCAGCACAGAACTTTCATGGTGTTAATTCATAAAGTAAAATTTTTCTTAACACTGACTTGGGAGCAGCATCAGCTCCCAAGTAAGAACATTTTCTCTATTAAACCGCTAGACTTCCCTTTATGTTCAAGATTAAGCAGAATCTCCTTTCTACTGGGGCTAATAATTCCTTTTTATCTAGAGGTAAATGAAACTCCAACACGATAAATACCACAGGCAAAACAGTGTAATGCTGGCTTATTTGTATGTTTATAGCCTCATACAAATGGATAGGTCTGCTCAGTTTTTAATTACTTCTGTTACTAAACCTTCTTATAGAAGCAAAAACAGTTTTTGAAGAAAGAAATGTTTAGTGTTTCACAGCAAAAATAACCTTCATCAATCACCTGACCTTTCTCAGCTTGCCTTGAGATTACTTCAAAGAAAAAAGTCAGTGGGAGAAACTTGGAAATCTCAGATGTCTCCCAGTTTTTATTCCTAGCTCCAGTCTTAAGATACCTAGAAAAGTTTCTGAATTCAGCTGACCATTTTCTGTGCAATCAAAGAGAAAACAGGTGGAAAAAATGTGAAAAGTATCACAGTAAATCTGCAAGGGTTTTTCACCTTTTATTTTTAGGTTTCTTTGCTTTGTGGGAGGACAGAGCTTTAAGTTTGCCTCCTCCCTGTGAAAGGTAAACCCTGCATTTGATAGCAGCCAGGGTAGCCCCCAAGGGTTTGGCATGCCATGCTCCTGTGCTACGCTAGCTGAAATTCCTCCTTTGATTCAGAAAAGACCTTCAGTTATCCTCACACCTTGCAGATAACTATTGAAAGGAAAGGAGATCATGAGGGTGCTGACCAAAGACAATAATCTTACTAACAAGGTGTGTAGAAAGAGACAGATATTCACACCAATATGAAGACTTTTATTAGATGTATAATACTGCATTAGGGAGTATCACCAATTTAACCTCTAGACCATACGCCGGGCAAACTTTCATACAGCTCTCTATGTACATATTAGTCAGCAGAAATCATGAGTCTCAGATTATTCACTTCATCAGATTAGTTTAGGACTTCATATTTAAAGTAGAAGAGCAGTTATATAGATTCTTTACAAATTCATTAGAATTTCATTCTCACTCACTGACTTCAAAACTGCCTATCCAGACCAAAAACGTTCAATTTTATTTCTGCACATATTTGTAGGACACAAATTGGGGGTTTTTGGTATGCAAGGTATGCATTTTGGTATGCAATTGCTCCTTAAATTGTGTATCTGTTGAAATGCAGGTAATATTTTAAGAAATACCATTCCTCTTTCCTTTGACCTAAAGGAATTCTCTCAGTGAATGCTTTAACTTAAGAGGCTTTTAACTGAGAAAAATCCATTAGAGCAGACTGTAGTTAAGTATACTTTTGGCAGCTGAGATGGTGCACATGATGTTAGGAGAATCTGCAGCACAGATCCCCACAGATTTATCCACAAAACTGCTGAAACAATGGAAATTCTGTCATTATGTAGCAATTTGGCCTCTGCTCCAAATGAGAGAATTCCTTTCAAAGTGTGCATACTGCAACTGTATTAAATTGATTTTATTTTAAGTAATTTAGGTGCTTGCTTAAAGTTGCTTGTTCAAAGTTAGCAGTGTCACATGAAAAGTGGGAGAAGATTACTGAGAGAAGAAGGGGACTAGGACTTCCAAGATAAAATGAACAGCACAGTGGTAAGACAGTGCAGGAAAGGAAACTACTGTGCCAGGGAGTGGCCCACAGGGAGTTCTCCACAATCAGCTTTAAATTGATGTTCCAGTCCACAACCCTTGTACAAAAGCTGAGATCTGATAGAGATTGCTAATAGCATAAAGCTACCCTTTATCATTTTCACTCAAAGGAATACATCATGAATTAAATGAATGACATAGAAGACTGGAGTAATAGAAATGGCCCAAAGTATCATAGTGCAGAAAGGGAAGGCCAGGAACGTATGGTTACTTAATGTAACCTCTAATCATAAAGTAGCTAATAGATTAATGAGCAAGAGAGGGACCTTGGGGCAATCCCAGAAATAATATCAGACACGAATATTTTGCAGCTGTGGAAAAGATGAATATATAACCAGAATTTATCAGATATGTTTTCAACTGAGTGAGGGTATAATAACTCACATAGCAGCAAAGCCTCCTCATAAAGACAATAGCTTTGCTTAGGAAATGTGATTTCAAATGCGAATAAGGGCATAAAAGGGCTGCAAAACTGATGATAGGGAGACAGAACCTGACACCCAGTGAGTGTGAAAGGCATTGTTCCATTTAGCCAAATAACCAGAGGCTGTGAAGGGAGGAAAATGCTCTGTATAGCTAGAAAAGCATATGTAAACTCTAAGGAAAGAAAAGAAAGGAAAAGAAAGGAAAAGAAAAGAAAAGAAAAGAAAAGAAAAGAAAAGAAAAGAAAAGAAAAGAAAAGAAAAGAAAAGAAAAGAAAAGAAAAGAAAAGAAAAGAAAAGAAAAGAAAAGAAAAAAGAAAAGAAAAGAAAAGAAAACCATATATACTGTCTGAATAGTACAACAAATACATTTAAAGTGGCACAGAATAATTTCTGATGGATACTGGATGATTAAAGCATTGGGGTGGAAGAAAAAACCGAACCTAATTGCTCCCGCAGTGCTACAGCTGACACCTGCTAGGGATGGCATTTATTTTCTCTTGTGACCAGCAGGAAGTTGGGTGTACTTTGGGAGGCAGACATTTTCATCTCAATGTGAGAACAAGTAGGTGGGGCTTGATACACAGATGACAAAATTATTTATACTATGAATAATTTGGGTTAGTTTCTTGTATGTTTTAATAGGCATTGAGAAGAAATTTCTGTGGAGATCAATCAGGTTAGGACTTAAACTTCCTATTTGCTTTCCTCCTAGTATCAAACGTGGCATATTTTCATTAAGTTTTGCAAGCTGGAGATACGGCACTGTAGCAAAAATGAAAGACAGTCACAGGCCTATTAGCCAAATACAGGAAGATGATTCTGGCATGGCCAGATTAATATCTGGAAATGTCTGGAAATTAAAGGCAGTCTCTACAAAAGAAAATTGTCCATTAAGGCTTCAGTGACTACTACAGTAAAATAAGTCTCTAATGTTGTTCCTTCCTACATATTTTTAGCTGGTAAATTTACCTCTCAGTGACAGTTTACTTCCTCAGACATAAAAGTCAATGTCAAAAAATGCCATTTTAATTTTTTGAGAGTCCATTATAACTGCCTTTTAAGTTTCCTTGATTAGCACAGAAAATATGGAACAGCTATTAAACTGCTGTTCCCCTAATAAACATTAATTATAAGACAGCAGGTGATTAATCACTGATAATGAGCTATAGATGACTTTTAATGGTCAGCTAATAGTGTCATGGGCCTTTAATGCTGAAAATAATTAAAATTAATATCAGATTGTATGGTGAATACACATGCTAAAATGTGCTTACAGTTCAAAAAGCAGGCACCCAAATATAGAAAGAATATCTTCCCCTGTGACCATGACACTTTCTAGCTCAGTGCTCTAGGCATGTGCAGGAGAGGACGTATTAATTATTGGTTTAAGGACTGTTTTAGACAGAGCTTGGATTTGTATTATAATTTATGGCTGTTGTTTTTCCCACTGCAGGTGAAAGCCCTACCCAGCATTTTGCAGTTATTCCCCTTTGTTGTTGTTCCTGGCACAAGGAATCTTGAATTATAGCATGGAGAGTGAATCCATAATGGGAAAGAAATCTTTTCCATCACTTTTCCACTTCTGGAACAACTTATAGATTATTACTAAGGCACTCTCATGAAAATAGAGATGTGACTTGTAGTCTCTCCGCAGTTGCAAATAAAATGTAATCCTGGCCTTTCCTTTCTAGATAGCTACAAGTGATGGTGCTCCGGAGGGTTCAGTCTTTAGGGGAGGCATAGCAATTCTTTAAAAGAAACAAAGTCACAGCACTGAAAGGAGTTCCAAAACCATCAACATCTTGCAACTTAATGTTGTTCAGAATGAAACAAGGTGCTTGGTTTCACTTCCTATCCCATTGGGTCATGTCAACATCCTGGCATTCACTTGCCTTCTCGCTGGGAACCAAATTCTGGGAAGTTCTCCCTAGCCCAAAAAGTGCTCAACACAGACTTCTTTGCTTCTTTAGGGCTACATTTTCTCCCAGGACAGGTCTAAGCTTTGTATTCAAACAGGGTTTATCCATGCCGACTGGTTCCTTCAATATATTGTATCCCAAACTGTGTTTGGCCTTGTTGGGAAAGTGTTAATCTGCCAGGTCAGAAAGTGTGTGAATGATCACGTAGCACGGGCAAATATAGGATGGTGCTTGAGCCCATGTCCTGCCTCTTTTCACTTTCTATTGTAAGTAAAGTCTTTGGTACCTAACTTACATCACTGCAGATTCTGGAATCAGGATCTATGTATTAAGGTTTACCAGGATGGTGTCAAAACATTTTTTCAAGGACCCTCTTCCCCATTAATGGTCAAATTAAGAATATAAATGTTACAGCCATATAGAAAATTTGGTTCTTATAAAATTCAAGAGAATTTAGGGGATAAAGTTTGATAAATTTTGGTGGGGTTTTTTGGTGGTTTTTTGGGGTTTTTTGGTTTGGTTTTTTTTGGGTTTTTTTTTTGTTGTTGTTGTTGGTTTTTGTTTGTTTTTGTTTCTTTTTATTTTGGGTTGGTTTTTTTTTTTTTTTTTTTTTGGGGTGGTTTTTTTTTTTTTTTTTGATATGTAAAAGCCACCAATGAGGATTGGGGTTTATATGACAAAAGCAAAAGAATCCGTTCATCAGGATGGGAAGAGATGTGAATTCAATGTCAAAATAGTCTTGGTTTTGCAATAATTCTCACACTTTGCAGAGTCTGGGTTTTTTTTTCCATATCTATCAATATGCCGTGTTGTCTTGCCATGTAATAAATCTTGATCAGTCAAACATTTTCATGGGTGAACAGCTTTACAAATGCCACCAGAAAAAATTAGCAAATTTGTCTGCCCACATGAGTAGCTGCTTTTATTTGCAAACTTTTCCAAGAGATAACATGGGATTCTAAGGTCTTGGCACCTGATACAGCAATCATGAAACTTTGAGTTTTAATCTAAATTTACACCAGGGTTAATTCTATTCACATCACTGGTGGAACTAATTTCACTTTGCCTTTTGAATTAGCAAAATATTCTTAGCAATTGTAAATAAGCAACTTGAAAAGGTCATAGAAATTAATTGAGGAAGGGGAAGGGAAAGAGAAAAAAGAAAATCTGGGAGCAGAGATACAGGGAAGAAAAAGCAGGAGTGAAGAAAAAGAAAAATATTAAGAAAATAAAGAAACATAAGAGATGGATAGGAAAGAGCAGAACATATAAAAACAGGAAAGAACAGATGCAGAAAGATAACATCAATAGGAATCACCTTTCAAGTTGTTAAGGACTGAATTCCTCTGCTTTGCTTTTTTTTTTTGTTTTACAGATTTTTTTAATGGATTATGGATTTTCAATAGATTTTTTTATATTTCACAAGATTAAAATAAAAAATAAGAAGTAAATGAAATATTTAAAAAAATTTAATATCACCACTCAGCTGACAGTGTTCACAGTTTAAGCTCATGTCCTGAAAGTAAAATTATGAAATTATAATCTTGCATTCCAATATGCCTTGACAGTGTTGGAGGGTAATACCCCAGGAGTAAGAAAAGGAGGAATTT
This sequence comes from Drymodes brunneopygia, assembly GCA_013400955.1. Taxonomy (NCBI): domain Eukaryota; kingdom Metazoa; phylum Chordata; class Aves; order Passeriformes; family Petroicidae; genus Drymodes; species Drymodes brunneopygia. The sequence continues at coordinate 336,418 of VZTZ01038487.1, read as the reverse complement.
TTGTAAGTCATAGTTGTGCATAAATGATAGAAAACCAACCATGACCTTTCTTCAGGAGAAGTGCTATTTTTAAGGTTGAGTATTTGGCAATATAATATCTATTATTAATATTTCTATGAATAATTTATGTAATTATTTGTTTTTTAATTAAAAATTATTCCTTACAAGGACAAATGGGAAATTTGACATTTTCAGGAGAATTGATGAGTGTTCACATGAACTCATACTGCCAGATTTTCAATAAAACATAAACCCAACTTTCTAACTGCTAGTAGTCATTAAAAAGCAGAGGACAGTTTTTGGAAAAGTTGTACTGTAAAGCTGTACCCTTTGAGCTGGCCAAATTCCAGTGTGGAAAATTGCATTCTGCTTAGTGACAATTGCCTCTTCTATTTCAAACATCAAGGCCTGTTTTTTACCTACTGTCCAAGTTATTAGACTTGTGGCTAACCTGGAACATGTTGCTAAATCCATCACATGCTTATCTACCTTGCTGAATTGTCACCGTGATCATTTATTAACTCTGTTAAAGAAGTGTCCTGGTTTTAATCAGTGTGATGGTAATTTAACTTCTGTACAAAATACAAGAAAGTATTACACATAAGATCCAGACCAGAATTTCAAAAGCTAATCATTCAGGAAAATGACACTCTAGGTTTCTTTTGTTAATTAGTCCTCTGTCTCAAAGCACGTTTCTTGTATGCTGTGAAACACATTTAAACAAAATCAGAGGACATTCTTCCATTGAACTGTTGAGTACTTGCATGGTTTTAGGCACATGCAAAACCTCATCAGCTCTGAGCTGCAGATATACAAATTACATTTTTTATTTATAAAGGGCAAGGATGGGAATTTTAAAAGCTCTAATTACTTGATTGGTCTTCTGCCAACACTGAAGCTGAAGAAGATTTAAAATATTATTGAATCCTTTCACAAATACCTTAATTGCAAAGGCAGATGATTAGAGCATCCTTAACTCTTTTTAAAGACAGTCATGTTGAAACAGAACCTAAGTCTTATCAAGTAATAAGGTGAATGTCAGTGGAAAAGATAATGTGTATGTGCAAGATGATAGTGTAATCAGCAATCCCAGAGCTGAAGGAGCAGCAGCTACAGTGGCTCATGAAAATGCTGTGGGATCCTGCAGGAGAAATGGCAAAGTACAGCAAGATCATTGCCATTTTAGTAATAGGGCTGTAATTAGGACGGGATTGCTTTTTCCTTGTTTTGCCCTGTAATTACGTATAACAGCCTTGATAAGATTAAGTGTTGTGATAAATTCTGCATTTTTGCTTAGCTGAAAATAGGAACTGCATGTGTTTTTAGATAACCAGATAATTTAAAATCTCATCATCAAGCTCATGTGTCAGGACTTATTCAGAGATTGAAATCAGTCAGATTCTGTTTCATGTTCAGGCATATAATTTTTGCAATGTAAGGAGACATAATGCTTCCATAGCAACACATTAAATACATCAAGTCTATGACATGAGAGCCACTGACATTAGTTTAACATGAATGCTCAACTACTTCTATGAAAATTATATATATATAATTTTCATTATATATGCTGCTTCATCTATTTATATATATGTGTGTGTATGGGTGTGTGTGTAAAGGTGCAAGTACGTCTGCTATTTCTTATTGTCAAATAAGGGAAACTTACTCTATATACCAGTGAAGCCAAAGACACCCTTCTTGTCTCTCATATTGTGCGAAACCTGTTAATAGATGGACATTTAATAGCTGTACAAGTGTATCTTAATGAACCTTAGGATGGTATAGCTTTCCTTGTAATTGCTGACAACTATGTTGCTTTACGTTTAAGATCATGCATGCTTATCAGACATGCCATTGACTTGTACTTGTTCTGTTTATTGATTACTTAATTAGTTTCCAAGATGGCTAATCAGGGACAAATTCAAGTGTTTAAGCATCTCTTGCTGTGTCTCACTTTGAACACAAAATGGTGGAGCATCTGTGTTACTTGGAGAAATAAATTAACCCCACTGAACTGAACTCGTTTAGATCGTGATACAGGGTACAAAGTTGGTCTAACAATATGAAAGTAATTTGGGGGAAGCTGATATGCTGTCTCATCCTCCAAAAACTTACGGGAAAGAAGGCTTTATTGGCTTCCCAAATGATAACACAAAGATTACTTTTCCTTTCACACTGTTGTTTACTAAATGTAACTTTAACAGTCAGGATAAAAAGGTTTTTGCTCACAACGACAACCTCCAGGGATTTCTCTGCCACAGAAATAAAATTAAGCAAATATGAACAGTCTTAGTAGCAAACATCGTACATAACTGCTAAAACTGGGTATATAAATGACTGTGGAAGATGGTATCTGTCTCAAAAATTTAAACACTAAGCTTAAGCTCGCACAGTGTTTTGTTTTGACAAACCCAAAATTATTTGTCTTTAATTTGCTGTTTTAAAGTGGCATTGAGTCTATCTTGAATAAAACTTCAGAAAATGTTGAGAAGAAAAACAATTTTCAACTGAAAAAATCATATTTTTACTTAAAAACTTGGTATTAAATTTATAGGTTTTCTGAGAGACTCTGTTCCTTAATGAATTGTTCAACATACTTGATGCAGATTCACGTGATTTGGGCTTATTGAATCTGCTTTATAAAGCAAAGGGTTTGTTGTAAGAAGCAATTTTTCTCAGGTTTTAATGAGATATTTGATGTTAATACAAGAAAGAACTTTTACTGCTACTTAACTTTTTACACAGAATTCATCATAGAATCAAAGAACCATAGAACGGTTTGGGTTGGAAGAGGACCTTGAAGATCATCCAGTTCCACCTCACTGCCACAGGCAGGAACACCTCCCAGTAGACCCGGTTGCTCAGAGCCCCATCCAATCTGGTCTTGAATTTATGCCTTCCAGTAGCCTCTGACAGTTTTACCAGGTGTTCAATGTACCTTTTACAGTTCTTTTTGAAAGATGATCAGAAAAACACAGCACATTAGCAGAGGTCTGTCCAAGCCTAACACGTTTTTCAGTCTTTTTCCCGATATAGGCTGAAGAGTCCAGTACTCAACAGTATGTCTTTATTATCTGAGAAACTGCTCTGCTGTGATACCCACAGCTGTTCAGTATGAGAACAGAGCAACAGTGCTCAAGGCTCCTATTGTATCTTGTAGGCAAGAGAGATGATAAGATTCGCTTGGCAATCAATCTCACATTTAAACTCAAAGGACACTAAACCAAGACAGAACTTGAACAGAAGGCAGTGGAGAGGAAAAGTGGGGGAAAATAGAAGAAAAAAAAATTCTGAAAATCTTAACAAATATAATTTGCCACAAGTGAGACTTCAAAATAATCAATATTTTAACTATTGCCATAAAATCTATATATCACAGTTATTCTCAGCAAATACACCATCCTATGTTGAACTTACACAGAGATATGATTTCTTTTTTTTCTAATGCAACATGCAAGCTCATCTATATGTCATTTAGTAATAGTGTATTGCTACCAAAGTATTGATTCCTATGTGAAACACTATTCCCAAAAATAAATTTGGAAGAAAGCATTCCTGAATCTGGTGCTCGAAACAAACTCTGCCTTCTAATTACCACTCACCAGTATTTTGCCTAATATTCTGAAATCAGTTAGAATATAATGTCAGTAGAATTCATGATTTTGAAACTCCTTAAGTTGAGTAATGACATTTTTTATGAGTCTGACTTTTCCTGAACTATTTTAGCTACTGAAACCAGTAAGGATCTAGATTTAATTCAGATTTTGTGCTTGCATGAAAAAAAACCCAACATTTTTTATAGTATTCCTATTAAAAAACATAACCAGGAGAGATAACTCCTATATATGGGTAATTTTATAATTTAACAAATGTAGGGGTTATTTTATTATTTGAAATCAAATTTCATATGAAAAATTTATTAGACCGAATTCATCAACTCATGGAATAAAAATGTTTGGCCATTTTTATTTACCTACAGCAACCAAAATGGAGTCAAGGTGCTTCCAGTGAATACCTTTAGTGGCTTGATTTCTTCATCTACTCCTTCTTTAAATGAACAGGCATAATAATTTCATAAATATTGAACTTAAATTCAAAGAAACATAACTGAATGTGGGACACAAAGCAAAAGCAATTCAGTAAATACTATCATTACACTGTTTTTTTTTACCTGGTTTCATTCTATGACTAGCAGAAGAGGAAGATATTCTTAAAATCATACCTTTGAAGAAACTGAAAATGAAGCATCTCCTGAAGAAAAACAAAATATATGTAGATTTTTCAACACAGTAATCTGCTAAAAATTTTTTTTGATAAAGCACAGAGAATATAGAAACATTGAAGTCTGACAAAGAAAAAGAAATAATGTGGAAACTTAAGAATAGCTAGTATTAGAATCACAAAATTGGAAGAGTGCAAGATTTGTTTGTTAGTGTTTATGTGTCTTGCATAGCCAGGTCTTGCAGTAATTTGAGGACAAATAATACAATAGTCAGTGCAGAGTCGTTATAATCCTCTCGCAAACCCTAACTGTAGACCAAAAGAATAAATAATACTAGTGGCAATCATTTGTTCTCCCAAGTATACAGTGCATGCAAAGTGTCATTTGTGGTCAGCTTCAAGAGATTTCACAACACAGTAAGAGACTACACATTATCACGAGGCTGTCCAAAAGCCATTGGAATTACAGGATAAATTTAATGAGTCTGCTTGTAGTAAATATCAGGTTCCAGCTCTGAATAAAGCAAACCTAGAGACAAGGGGAACTTAGAAAAATTCAAACTAGTAACTGGGATGTAGATGAACATTTGATCATTTTATTGCTATGGCTCAGCAGCTATTTTCCAGAAAGACATCTAGCCAAAACATTGATTTCTAAAAATAACCTGCTACACACTTCATTTCTTGGTGCAATGATATCACACACTAAAGAGATGCTCTGAAAAGTTGAAAAATAGTTATTTGTTTAAATGACAGCCCAAGATGCTCAATGTTATATAAAGGAATATGTCAGTAATTCCCTTAACTTCTTTGAAGTTCTTCAAAACTACAATCTTAAAATGGACAAAAAATTGGCTTACTTAATAAAGATCCAGCAGTTGATTACAACCAGTCTCAAATCATCTTAACCTTGTAATCAGCCTTTTTTTTCCCAGCCTTAAAAGAGCTACATTCCTAGTGCATGGATAGATATTTCAGAAGGGAATGACTTTCTGTTCTCCCTAGTGCCTCTCAGGAATCACACAGAGGTGACAATAGCAGGATTGCTTCAGAAAACTTCAGGAACAGCCAAGAACAGTTCCTGGAGTCTCCAGGAGCACAAGTAGTAGCAGGGTAAAATTGTGTCCCTCCATCTGCCAAGAGCATTTCAAAGCATTCCATATCCTTGGAAATGTCAGGATTTGTGGACTGCCAACATGGCAAGCCCATGGTTTAGAAAAAGTCTTCCAGTGTAGCATAGCTTAATTTCAAATCTACCCCAGGTTTCCTCTCCCTGGTAGTGGATGTACACATAAATTAGATTGCTCTGCGAGATGTACTTCATGTATATCTGGTTTTAATTGCAAAACTGGCTTTATTGGTGAGCAGCTTTTCTCAGTATGGTAGTTATCAACTCCACAGCTTCTGGAAAATCATACTATCTTTTATTTAAGGTAAAAACAATTCACTAACAGCAGACGTCTTGAATAATTTTTAGGCTTGATAAATTAAAATTCTTCAGTCTATGCCTGAACAACTATTTAATACCCTTCTAATACCTCAAATTATTGAATTTAAAATATTCAAATAAATTTCTTTGCTCAATGGAATTTTTAGAAAGCTGAAAGACACACATCTATTTGAGATTTGGTCAAGTTTTGCAAAGATTTAATACTGAGGAAGAGCAGAATGAAAAAGAAAAAAATCAGATAATAATGTGGGGGTTTTTTAAAAAATACCAAACTTTTTTTTTCCTCGTTTTTCTACAGTGATGGAAATAATTAGAAATCCACTTTGATTCTCATCAAGCAGAAATCATTCTCATGATAAATTTACCTTTTCTTAATAGAATTTAAAATCCTGTTTTTTTACTGGGATATGTTGGCTGTTTTATTCTTTTATGAACATGCATCAAAAATGCATTTTCTTTGTTAAGAACTGAATCTCAGGAAAGAAAAAACAACACTAAAATTTATTGAGAACTGTACCCTGTTGTACTTTCAGTTACTGCAGTGGATATATCTGGAAGACATTGTTTTAAAACTGAATTCCATGAAAATATTAAGCTGTCCAACTTGCCATGTCTGAAAACATAAATATTTCCAGAGTCATGAAAATAAATGTTGGTTTCTGTATGTTTGGAATGAGAAAAATGAAAACTGTTCATAGATTCTAAACTGCATTTGCTGCAATTCCATACTTGCCAGGTGAGAGGCAAGACACTGAAGTGTCAACATGAAAAGAAAAACCTCATTCCCTTCTTCAGTCTGCTTAACAAGAAATGCAGGGACAGCAGAATTAGCACTTGTGTACAGGTGGTCCTGAGGCTGTTCCAGTCCAACTTGAGCGCTGCTCAGCAGCTGCTGCTCAGAGGATTCCACAGCACACCGCTGATGCTGCTTAAACAGCATTAACTTTAGCCCAGTTACCAGGCACTAAGCTGTGCTAAAAATATGATGCTGCAGAGAAAAACTGATTTTTGGCTGTCAAAGCCCTGTCCTCCTTTATGCTGAGAAAGCTCAGCTGAATACCCACGGAGATGCTTCTGAGGTCTGTTAAGAAGGAACAGCATGGAGCTTGCAGTCGCATCAAAGATACTGTATCAGATCAGTGCTACATAACAAATTACCACAGTCTTAAATGGTGAGGAAAAAGCAGCATGAATAAGGGAGGCTGATATAATTAATGTTTCCACTTTAATAGTTATCATTTGGAGAATTTTAGTTTCACAGTAGGCAAGTAACTTAAAGAAATACTTCTCTTGGGTATTGTATTTTAGTGTTGACTTATAGACAGTTGTTTGATAAATCAAGTTACAACATTGCTGATGATCCTCAGAAATATAAATATATCACATCTGATCTCTGACTTGTCAGAGGACTATTTTTCTATGTGTTACACCCCCTGACTTTTGAAAAGCTTGTTGTTATCTGTGGAGTCCAACTAACATCCAAGTTTCTTGACAATATGTTGGGGTTTGGGGAGTTTTGGTTCTGGTTTATGGTTTTTTGGTTTGATTTGATTTGGTTTGTTTTGGGTTGGGTTAGTTTGGTTTTTGGGGGGGATTTGCTTTGTTTTGTTTTGTTTTGTTTTGTTTTGTTTAAGCAGGAACATAGGAACAATCAATTTAAAGATCAAAAATATTCCTTTCTTATCTGTGAAATTCACTCCTATTGTGCTGCAGGCACCTTGCCTGGTATTCTTTCAAAGAAATCTTTCCATTCATACTACCTGTATGACAGAGAACATGCTCCAGTCATGCCAGACTCTTCAGAGAGACAAGACAAGAGCAATAGACACAAACTGAGAAATGTGAGATTCCATCAGAACAGAGGAAAAAACCCACTTCTTTACTGTGGAGGTGTTTAAACACTGTCACAGTTTATCCAGGGAGGTTATGGAGTTTCCTTGGAGATATTCAAAAGCCACCTGGACATGGACCTGCGCAAATTATCTAGCTGACCCTGTGTGAGCAGGAGGGGTATACTAGATGATATCAAGAGGTCCCTTCCAACCACAACAATTCTGTGGCTGAAACTCTAACTCCATGTTGTGATAAACCAGTTATGAGCTGTGCAACTTCTAGGTACTGATATAGTTCAGAGAATACTTGCTTGGAATTGCCACACCACAGCCATCATGCAGCAGCTATTTCATCTTCCTTCCATTCTACTCACATCTGAAATTTTGCTCTCTTGTGAAGCCACATCATTCTGTGGATTTTGCAAGCAGCTGAGATACACAGCAGTATTTGTGTTGAAGTACAAACATGAGTTCAAGGTGATGGCAAGCAATATTAATCTGATCTTTACAGTTTTTGAAAGGTACTTACAGTGCATGTGCCAGGGAGCCCCAAAAGGCCTGTTGATCCATGAGGGAGGATGAGCTGGGAATTGAGAGTGGGTATGGCATGGGCAGGACAGTGCTCTGCCTCGTGATGCACCTGAGCAGAGTGGTGGGAGACAGCATCCATAGACAGGCCTGGACAAGGTGGGGTGACAAGTCAAGTCCAAGGTGAGCCCAAGGAAACCCTCAAGAAGGGAGAAAAGACAACTTACAGTGTAGGTGCAAGATCTATCCAGGAAATGCACAAATCAAGACATCAAGAGGCACGTCTGAGCACAGGGACACCTACAGCTTAACTCAAGGCAGCTCTTCATTTCCAGGCGTGAGCTTGAACAAAACCCCTGTGCCCATGGGCACGGGGTAGATGCTAGCAGTAGATGCTACTTTTATTTACTGCTCTTGTTGTACCAAGGATCTGAAACAATTTTCATTAAACCAAATATTTTTGTAATTGTGTTTGACACCTATAATCAAAAGTATTTATCAATCATTAATGCTACATGTTTATAATTTTCATTAGTTTTCTTTCCTCCTTTAAAAGTATGAAGTGATTTTTACTTTTTCTCTTGGTAGCTGGCAGTTCTATTGCATGTACAGGGTTCTAATGAAAAATCCATGTATGTCTTTTAAAATTCCATTGTTATTATTATTATCGTTACTATTATTATTGCTATTATTATTATTTTTTTTTCAAACACAAAAGAAAGGAGGTGGGAATGAAGTTTGTCTGTTTAAAGAATCTTCTTTGAACTTCTCAGAATCCCATGCAAAAAAAAAAAAACAAAAAACACCCTGGAAATAAGAGGTGGTGTATAATAATAAGCAAAAATCAGATCATGAAGCACACCCTAATTTTCTGTGCAGCCAGTACGAGTGTGCTAGGAGAGTGAGTCTAAATCTGATTCAGTAAAACAAAATGTTTCACTGATTTTGTTGTTCCAAACAGTGCACAGGGCCAATTTGCGCACCAAGGCGAGGTATTTCTATTTTTGTTCTATTTTGTGTGAAATAGGGAGCTCAGTGGTAACCCACAAAAGACTGGCTCCCTGATCATCAAAACCTTACATCATTTGTACATTATAATGAAAAAAGCATCAGCCTTCATTGCTTCCAGATTATATAGCTTTTTTATTAATTAGTATTCAACCCCCTATTTGCTGTTTGTATCTCCTGCTATTCTAGTGTGAATGTGCAGTTCTTCCCTTCATTTGAGTCTGGGGTCTGTTTTGAGTAAGTTGTCAATGAGTCCCAGCCTCCTACTGCTGGAATTACCTTTCCACCAGTTTCTGCTCTGTTCTGCTGACCTCACTTCTGGTGGCTCTCCTCCAGACAGCCCATTCATCTTGGGATTGTCTTTGCTTTCCCTTGAAACAAAAGACTAGCCAAGCATACAACATTAATGATGCAATTGCTTAATCATAACTGAGATACTAATGAACAGCTAAAAAAACAAATGGCAAAGTTTGTTTAAAATATTGAGGGGTTCAAATCTTTAGGGGCTTAATATCAGCTTTAGTAGACCTAGGTCATGACCTGGTGCAGCACAATGTAAACAAATAGGGAAGAATATCTTGTAAAAAGAGACATGTAGATACACAGGGTCCAATTAATCTTTAGATGTGGATTAAAACTAGTGGGTTTTAGCCTCTTCAGTCTGATTTTTTATTAGAAGTAAATAATTTTTTTCCACTGAACCAGCTTTTCAAGGGCTCTTATTCTAGTTGTCATGCAGTTTAAATACACAATGAACATTCATTACAGCAACATTAATCTGGCAGACATTACACTTCAAATAATGGCTGCCTGCCTTAGCTCCTGGTTTCTCCTTTTTTAAGCATTAATTACATATGTCAACAAGAATCAATTTAAAGTAAGATAATTGCAGGTATGGAAAAAGGTTACTCTGTGCAAATCAGTACTTGAAAGATAATGTCCTCATAGTATTAGGATTTTATTTACTTCAGGAGCTTCAAGAATTTGTTGGACACCCCTGAGTTTAACTATATAAACAAAAAGGACTGTCCATTATAATCTTTTGTGTATGTGCTTATCACAATAAATAACAGATTTTTGGGGGATTTTTACATAGCAAACAAGACATACAGATATCTTTTGGTGGTTTGGAACAAAGTTATAGATACAGATATTTAGATATTTATAGAAATAAAGATCTTTAATCCACACCAATATATAAAATGAACTACTCAATAAAATACCTTTTTGCAGATATATCTAACGCTTTTTGTCAGGCTGTCTCAATTGCTATAATTTTGACAAAAATTTCTAGTGCCAATACTATTGCTCATGTATTTCATCATGTAAATGATCAGCATTCTGTTAGCTGTGGATCCTGTGTATTTTCCAGGTTCCAGAAGCATGCCGTCAACCACAAATTTGGCATGGCTTATTTTTTTAAATGCTTCTTGTTTTAATTTCCCTAATTGAAAAAGTCAAATCAAGTTTGTCTGTCATCCAAGACAGATTTATACAAATATAATATAATGAAGAACTGACCAGTGTTTTGAAGTGATAATAAAGTTTTACAGGCTGGAAGACTGCTTTGCTGTTGCCACTTCATCTCCTTCACAGTGGGCTTTTCCATTTTCTTCAATTTTCTTCTCAGATCACGTTTTATAATCTTCTGATAATTTCATTTACCAGCGGTTAGTATTAAGCTCTTAGATCCTTCCAGTTTCTCTTTGGTCATAGATTTATCCAAGATCCATCTCCTGGATGAAGCTTCACCAACATCTGGGAGAATGTTCTCTGTTCCTCATAAAACATTTCTTTAAACCTGTCAGAGTGCCATTGATTTATCTTGAAACAATAGCATGTTGCTATATTTGGGCCAATATGCAGTTTGTAGGCCAGTATAACTTCTAGGTAATATTTTTACTGCACTGCTGCATACCTATATTTCTCCAAAAATTCCATCATCTGCTCCTTAGAGCAGAACTTTTGTTCTTTTTCAGTTCAGCCACTTGTACAACATGGTAGGTCTCTGGAAAGGACAGCATGAATAGTGATAGAGCAAACATAGTGTTCTTTAAATTGAGGAAAACAGGTAGCTGTTAATGGTGAATTTAAATTAATAATAAAAAAAAAGGAAATCAAGTCTGTGAGACAAAGTTTGCTTCAGAGTATCAGAACTGCCTCAAACCATAATTATATTTTTTACCAAAATAAGTGATTACTTTTTTAAACCTTTGTGATTATACTTATGATAGTGCATAAAATATTTTTTCTTGCATACACTGAATTCAGGCTAAATTCCAGGAAAAACCATAGAGAAAACTTTTTGAACTTTTGAACTGTAGCATATTCATAGTAAAAAAATGTAAGATTATGAGACCTTTCAGTAGCTAATTGAATACATTTTACATCACCAGTACAAGTTCTATATTGCATAGAATTTCCAAAGCCTTTTTTTTTCCTAGCACATTTTATATTAGCTGTAGAGAGAGGAACATATATTGCTATAAACTACTTTTCTGTCTGCATGTGTCTCCAGCCTATCAGTGGTGTATTTGGGGCATCTGAAAAAAGGCTGTTTGAAAAGTTTCTCATATGATAACTTGTATTGAAATATCTGAAGCTGACAATGAACTGAAGAACAGAGTAAGCTAAAATGGGTAGCAGACATTAAGCTCCAATGTATAACAACCTCCTCGTGTAAGCTCCTAAAAGCACACAAATATATGGCAAATCATTATTAAGACCTTTTCTGATTTTAAATTATTAAAGGACTTTTTAAAAAGAGAATGACTTCTTATCTACTCATGTAATCTTTCCATGGAGTGAATTAATGAAACATTTAGTACTTTCAGGAAAGGTTGATAATTAGTTGTTGGCACTTAGCTGCTAATGACAGCTGTAAAGGATATATTCTTAATTTTTATTTTATGCAGGTACTGATGGTTAAAGTTAGAAGCATAATTAGCATAGTAGGACATGATGATTCATGCTGTTATTGATATTGTTGCAGTCAACTTTATGCTTCATGCCAAAATTGTCATATTGATTATTATTTTGTCTAATGGTATGCAACCCTTACATCAGATTTCTGTCTAGACAGTAACAACTTTTATGAAATATTTACTAAGAGTCTCCATGACCCAGGATTTTTCTTGAAGCTTTGTTTTTCTTACTTATTTTCACTTTAAAGACTGACAGCTACTGAAAATGCAGTGTGATTTTCTGATTTGAAGACCTTGAATAATCTTCTCCTGGAGGTTCTCTTTCTCTGAATGTTATTTTCAATATGCAGAGTATATTAAGGAATGGGAGAATTTTAGCATATTGTGTTTATTAGTCATAAAGAGGGGGCAGGGTAGTGGAGGTTGTAAAGTACATTTCACATAAGCAGAAATCTAGCTGTAACAAAACCACTTAAACCAGACATCTTGAATAGAAAGAATACATTTTTTATTCTAGTATATTTATTCCATCAGACCTGAGGAATTAAGAGTTAGATAATCTTTAATGTGAGGAATACCTGTGCAGAGGGCACTAAAACCTGTCAAATTCTAAACAGGTTTTGCTTTCATTAAAAAAACTGCCTAGCCATGTAGGTAAATATTATAATTGTGATCCACCACAGTCATCTCCTTGGAAATGGGAGCTCCAGAGGATAAGAACATGCTCCATACTTCTGGGATGATCTAATTCAAGTGTGGTGCAGAGGGATTATGTTTAGAAGTATATGAAGAAAAAGAGAGAGAAAGGCACATCCTGACATCTAAAGCAACTGATTGGCATCTAAAAAAAAAGGGAATGTCGAGACTGTGGACATTTTTTCAAAGCATCTTCAATCTTAATAACATATCTAACTGTCTATGTGATGATATTTGAACACAAAGGTGCTGTTATGTGGGCATCTAGTTTCCATAGGCTATTGGACCTGTATTTGTACTGAGCTCATATCCTTGAATTTCAAGGGAAGGAAACCCAGATACAATGCATAGAAGGAAACCAATAACAGGAGCATACAGTGTGCTCACATCCCATTCAGGAAAAATAAGCAATCAGAAATTAATATAGCTTATGAACCACATCTGCCCTGACAGCTAGATGTAGCTGTTGATTAAAGAACTGGTAAATGGAGCAGTAATTCACTGTGGTTAGGAAATAAATTATGGTATGTGGAATACTGGAGATTTTCTTCAGCTACTTTAAAAAAATTATAATAAAAAAAAGAAAAGAGGATCTATTATCAGGAGCAGAGAAAAGAATATTTAAGTGTTTCTTTCTTTATTCAAGGTAAACTCTGCCAGATAAGGTTTCTTACAAGAATGAAAATAACAAGAAGGTAATTTTATATATACATTTGAGCCAAAGAAAGCATCTTTCAATCTCATGTTGTATGAGATATTGCTAGCACAGTATTTGGAAGTATTTGCTACAATTGAAAATGCCAGCTGAATCAATACCCACCAGTGTGCTCAGTAGTTATGAGAATCCATGTGAGTGTGACTTGCCTTGTAGTTGCTTCTTGGGAAGGTCTATCTGAATTAGTAACTTCTATTTTAATTAGTAACTTCATGTGCATGCAAATATATGCATTGGAGGGAACAAGCACATTTGCTATCTATTGCTCATCATTTGCCATTTATCATTTTTAAAAAGTTTTCATCATCCAGTGAAGGCATCAACATTGCTATGTGCCTAAGGATTGCTATGTGCCTAAGGATGGAACATAATGACCAACAAAAAGCTGAATTGAATGACATTCATACACCTCATAGAATGAAATATTTTCATTTATTTACCTGCTATGACCACACAACATTTTTAATGGTTTTTTGACAAAAAGAAAGGATATTATTGCAATTTTGGGGGGTTGTTTTCTTTTGGGATTTGGGGATTTTGTGTCTGTTTTTAATATTTAAATTGAATGTTTAAATATTTAAATTGACCTTTCTAGGTCAAAAAGATTTCCTCACATTAAAAACATACAGCTGCTGTTAATCCTAAAGTAAAAATAATGATAATCAAAGTTCAAAGAGGGACAAAGTCAGTTGTAGAGTTGTAGAGAAACATCTTATTACAACATTGTGTCTAGCTACAGAAAGGGAAGTCCTCATGGTAAAACATGAATGCTGAGCCACAAGAGAAGGTCTGAAGTCACAGAACATAGTACTGAGATATTTGTAGACATACACCAACTTTACACTGCAATCAGGCCTAAAACAAAGAGAAAATGCTAAATGCTTGAAGTCTAGCTTATAGGCAAGTGGAGATATTTTAAAAATAATAAGCTAATTTTTTTTTATTTTGAGCAGATCTCTATCAAATTAGTTTGCAAAAAACCTGGAGACCGTCTAAGCTGATATTTGGTTTAGTTGCTACAGTCTTCTTCCTAGTATTTAAAAAAATAACTAGCAATGGGCTGAACTTCCCAGTCTCACCAGAGTTCTTTTAAAATAACAGGATGGTAGGGAATCCTGTTTTATGCAAGTCTTTTTTTATGAAATAAGAATAAGCTATGACTTTTCTGCTAGGAATCAGTAACAAAGAAGGCTATGTTGAGAATAGCTAGAAGATCTCCTATAAATTTAATCAATAACTGTGTTTCAACCTTTACTTGGAAACCTGGTAAAACTAAATATATCTACTGGGCAGTCATGAAAGCTGATGTTTTCTCCTCTTGTGAGCTCTCAGCCTGGAACAAAAACCTTATTGATGGAAAAGGAAAAGAAAATGGATTTTGGAAATAATAGCCAAGGATACTAACAAATAAAAGAGATTTATTAACAGCCTTGCAGTTTCTTGGGCAGTAGGTTTTTTCTTTGTATTCCCATTTGTCAGATAGGGCAAAATAATAAAAGACCTTTCAAGTGAATTGACTGGAAAAAATTAGGTTTTGATTTAGAATTTTTTTCAAATCAGTCTGAGTTCAAATGAAATTGACCCACACCCCTCCTTCAAAAAAAAAAAAAGTCGTGTTAAATTTTGATTTCTAAGGCAGATTGCTTAAAATTATTGAAACATACATTTCCAAAATCAGATGAGTTTACTTCATCCTTTACAGATGCAGTGTCATCTCAACTATGCCACCACTGTGACATAGATGCCTTTAGATGTATAGGTGCAGTGGATATGAGGACCCTTGGCAGGATCTGTTTCAGAGACACAAGATTACAGACATCTCTTCAGGCTGAAAAAATTCAGGTTCCTCCGCCTCTTATATCGTCTCAAACTATCTTTGTAACTCTCCACCAGGCTTGCTCCAGTTTGATTTCTCTAGTTTGCACTAGAGAGCTGCAGCTTGGGTACAGTACTCCAGTTGCAACTCCATAAGCACAGTATAAAGGAGAACAATCAGCTCCATTTACCTTCCCCAAACATAAGAGTGAAGGAGGACCTAATCTGTGCTTGTACAAATTTCTTGCTGCCTTCTACAACTTGGTCTCTGGTGTGCAACTTAAATCATTACCAGACCCCTAGAAGTTTTCCACATGACAAAGGTAGTCATTATCCAAATATTAAATAATTGGGGTTTTTTTTTAACTAATAGTTTTTGCCTTTGGAATGCTTCAGGCTCTCACTTTCTTTGTGAGCTGTTCAAGACTAAGCAGTAAATGTCTCTCCACAACATCACTGAAGATCTAAGCAGGTCCTATACTGCCCCATATTCTCAAATAGGTCTGTGTTTTATGTCTCCTCCTTAATTGAAATCTGTAATCTTGAATATTTTTTCTCCTGAAAAGCTAGCAATTGTTACATATTGAGATACTGTTTATTCATTTTACCCTGGCAGCGGTACCCAAACAGAACAGACACAATTTTGACCATCCTTCAGGGAAAGACAAATGCTTTAAGATAAAATAGTCTATACAACTTTTAAAGTGAAGAACCTTTCTGAAGATTATATGTATATTATACCTGGATACACATAATTTATTTCATTACCTTTTGTCTATGTGATACCAGTCTGGGATAAGAGTGAGAGGGTGTTGATAACTTTTCAGAAATTGCAAGAAAAAGAAATATGACAGAAGAACACACGTGATAAATTAAATTTGACATGTTTTTTATCTATATAAAATGGATTCTGAACAGCTGGTAATTGCAAATATTTTAGCAGTCATTTTTGATGCGGAATATTGCTTCTGTGCTCAACATTAATGGAATGTGAGTTGTACTTCATCAAATTGACAGTTCTCAGGTTTTTTTGATAAGCACACGATACATTACTCAGAATAGTGCATAATGGATACATTTACCTGTGAAGAGTAGAGGAAATTCTTAGTTTCATTACCTACTAGTGACCTACTTTTGCCATGCATTACAGAGCTGTGCAAACAAATTTATGGGGACGTATAAATAGAATAGATAGAAAAAAATTGAGTAAAAAGAAGCAGAAAAGAATATTCAAAATAATAATGAAAAAGTGAGCATTTTTATTTAAATGAAACTGGAAATATGATTCACATTTTAAAAAGAGTGGATAGACCTAGTACTTATCAAAGAATTCAGGAACACTTTCCTTTATTGAATGACTAGGATTTCCTTTTCTATAAGATTTTTTGCTGCTGTATTCTTTTATTGAGTCTGTATTGTTATTGAAAAAACAAGCTGTGATTATACATGAAAGTAGCTGTTGCCTAGTTAGAAGTTTCAGAGGGAAGTTAGAGGGAAAACTCAAATATTTAATGTTATTCACCTGCGTAAGCCGTATTATTGCCTTGGATTTCACCTTGAAACGAATTCTGTTCATACTCAAGTCTAGGGAGATGATTACAGAGACATCCCTAACTGCCCCAGTCAGATGCATACATGATTTTGAATAGATCTGCGTAAGGTCAGTGGGTGAGCTTTCATGTCTCAGCATTATAGTTCTTGGGGTTTTTTAATGTTTTTTTAGTTGTGAGAAGTGGTTGAATATGCACACTCTAGCATGTAAAGTTAATCTTGCCATCCTTACCCGTAGGGTGCTAAGACTTTGCATTTCTTCTTCTGGTTGTGAACTTGAAAAATAGTAAAGAAAATCCCAATAGAAGAAATGGGACAATAGAGTAGGGATTTATAAACTGATTCATCAGCACTGCTGGTGGAGACTGAAAAGGTAAACATTTGATGTAATGTAATTTCTAAAAGTAAAAGCATAATCATATATAGGTGTGCACATTCTATCAGGTGAAATTGTAAGTTTTGTATGGTGGGTCATGGCCAAAGTATAGGAAACTGGTAAATAACCAACTGCTGGATTTGACACTCTGCAGTGCCAAACTCCAATGGAATGAAATGCAGGTATTTTAAAGAATTTACTTTGGTTTCTTAGAAAAACAAATTGCTGTACTTCTAATTTCTCTGAACTTCATTACAATGTAATTATTAGAACTGTAAATAAGAAAAAAAAGGATTATGTTACAGGGATTCATTTGCTGAAAACAAAATTTAGGATGTACTATAAAAATGCAGGGGACTCAGGAAAAATTGGATGTCCTTTAGCAATGGAGTAAAAGAATTTGGATAAAACTCTATAGCAAAACCCCCAAATATTCTATTCAATTTTCTTTCATTTCTTTTTTCCCCTTTTCTACTTTTTTCCCCTATGTTCTCGGTTGTACACCTGTTTTAAAAGATCTGTGTACATTACTTGATCACAGGTCAAAAGCTGAATCCAAGTATCTTCTGCCTTCCTTTGTGTTCAGAATGCAGCCATACCTGAGGGTAGCCTGTCCCCAAGGATTCCACAGTGAAGGTCAGAAGTGAACTTTATCAGCATCTGATTCTACTACAACTATCCAAATGAAAAAAAGAAAACACTGTGTTAACCTCTATAAGGATGTTTTTTCTGATGTAGATAAAGAATTGGTATTGCTGTAATGTTGACAATTCCAGAAACTCAAGTTTAGACTGTAGGTATTCAAAACAGTGCAAATATACAGCAGAACTATCTCAGTGTTTTAGCCTAAGTGAAATCTGATCCTGTTCTCCACATATACATTAAGGAATTAAAAAGATCATTAACACCAGTGAAGGTACTTCTAAAAATATATTCATTTCAGAGAAACATTGGAAGGAGTTTCCTGAAAATTATTGCCATCAGGTTTTGAATTAGTTTTCTCAAACAAGTTATGAGGAGTCTGAACATGTTACAAAACGGATCACTGGCTGCTGGTGACAGCAGAGCAAACTGTGCTCTATCATCCAGAAAATCCCTTTGGTTTAAATATTCTTCATTAAAGGATGCTTGCACAGAAAAAAAAAGGAAGCCATGTGTTACAAAATATGAAGAAAATAATTTATTTGGCATTGATGGACTTAATATTATTGACTGGTTTAAGTTCTAGGTATAGATGTTCCAAACCTGTTTTCTAAATTTTGTGTATTCAGTTGTACAGCTCTTCAAACACAGTCCTGGTAATTCCATAGTATCTATATTTTCTTTACCAATAACCTTTGGAAAAGAAAAAATATTATCCTAGAAAAAAACCAAATATATCTCTGTGTGAAAAATAATAAACAAAATTATTTCTCACTCATACGACTTTATTCTTTTTTTCTTTCTGGAGAAATCCAATGCTGCATAGAAAAGAAGGACTGGGAGATCTTGTTATTTTAGGCATTTGCCTTATTTACAGTAATACCATCATAAAAATCCCTAGGACAAATGACAGGAAAAAATTCTGAAGCTTGAAAGATCATGGGAAAGAATTGAATAGTGCTGAAAGCAGAATAGTACCTCAGTAGCCATCAGGTCTTTGAATCAAACCACAACAATATAATAACATGATACCTAGGTGAATGCAAGCTCTCAGGATCTTATTTCTAATTTAGGACCCAATAAATGGAAAGCATATCTCCTTTAAACTTGCTAGATACCAGTCTAGGTTGCTACAAATCTGAAACCTTGACACATATGCAAATATTCACTGTCATCTGAAATGGGGAAAACCCTGGATTTGGTTTAATTTTCTTGGTCTCAGTTTACTTGGAACAAAATTTCTCTCTGCCTTTTACATCTTCATAAAGGTGTTAAGGACAAAAAAAGGCATTGGAGACCTTTCCTTATTTTTGATGACAACATTTAAAATTATTTTTAATATCACAACACTGAATTTAATTCCTAAGGCTGAGAGCTTCTTTCCAAGGAACAGAGACGCAGTTCCAATGTTCACTGCATTCTTAAAATACATTCTGATTAACGGGCACAGTTCCACCCCATGAAGACCTGATTTAAATCTATGGGCATAGGTTTTAGAAAACCTCTACAGGAGTTGATGAGTGCAGGTAATTATTTTCTAAGTCTAACATCTCTTCAAGCATTCAACTTGTTGAGCCCAGATTCATTTTTTTAAGCAAATGGCAATGCTATGAAGATTTTACACATTTCTGCTATAACTATAGGAGAGACAAAAATTATAAATGCAATTTTAATTTCTGTATCATAACTCTATTTTAACAAGGTTTAAGGAGCATAAATATTTGATTCAGCTCCTCAAATGAATGCAGTTAAATAAGCAGTAGCAATAATTATTCTGTTTCTGAACACTGATTTCGAGAACCTCACCAGGTTACAGAGCACAGTTGCAGACTGAAAGGTGAAATGCATGAGTTTTAATGAATCACAAGAATCTGCTGTAGTGTTCCTTCAATTATAATAAAATTCTTGAAACTGTGTTTTTAAAATTAAAGTAAAAATTAACCTTCTAAAGTCATGATTTTTTTAATGGATGTTTTGATTGGTCACTTAATGTGACTTTGTAACATGTTTTGCTTCCCACTCAGCCACAAACTCTAACCAGAAACTTCAGACATTAATCCACTCAAACTGAAAAAAAAATATTCCAGTAATTTGCAGATCTTTGTGCTACAAATTTTAAGAGAAATAATCTATCATGAGACATAATAAAATTAAATTTCATGTCAGTGCTGCATTGTTTGGGAACTTTTTCACTTTAGGTGGTTGTCAGACTCCAGATGAGGTACAGTTGTACTTCTTTGAAGCTGTGACATAGGAAAATAACTTGTGATGCACAAATAACTAACTACTGATTTTAATACTATTTTCATTTAGTGCTTTATGAAGCAAAGATAAAAACAAGGAAAAAGGAAGTGTTGAAATTTCAGCTCTGAAAATTTCAAACTTCCTGCTGCTATGCTGCTAAAATCTTAGAAATTTAAATCATTTAGCTGAAAATTTTTCTCTCAGTTCAGAATGACTGTGTGATCCCAACCCTGCACATTTCTGTGATCCTGATATTTTGGCTGAAGTTAGTAAGATCTGTAAAACTCAATATCATTTCCCTACAGGAAAATGATATACATAACATATATATTGCATAATGTTCCTCTGAAAAATGTTAAACAATCCCTGTGTCCTCCCTCTTGTCCTATTTCTTATGGTTTTAAAGAGAAGTGTTACAACAATACATGCAGAGAAAGAAAATTTCAGTCCCAGAATTATGTGAATCTTGTTAGGAAGGCACATACACAATCTCAAATTTTGTAAGTGTAGCAATGAAAGATGATTTACAGAATGTTTAAAAGTCATTTGTTATGCCTATATTGTACTCCCACAAAGTTTTTCTTCTGGATACATTATTCAGTGAAACTGATGACAACATGCTATATGACACTAAAACCTAGCCATTAATTCTGTATGACTAAATAGATGAAAATAAAATATACATACATTAGCACTCACCTTTCAATGGGGCCATACAGCCAGGTAGTAGTGTTTGGGTTACTGCTTATGGCCATATTGTTATGTCACAGACGTATTCTCTTAATTATGACAACGTTTTTCTTTGTGTTCTAATTTATACGTAGGTTGAACTAGACATTCTCAAATAGAATTTAATGCAGTTTATTCCCCCTCTGTGTATTCTACTTTCCACATCTTTATGTCATAGCCCATTCTTTAAAAATGAAAGTTCACTATGTCATTTTACCTGCATCTATTAACTTCACTGCAGTCCTGCCTGTTTTATCTGCAAAAATGTAGCTCCTCCTCAGGATTTCCAACCAGATGGACTACTGCTAGTACATCAAACTGCCAGCCAAGAGAGCTCGTTTCTGACAGGCACAAATAAGGCTTGGAAAAAGAATTTTCAGATGCAAAAACTAAACAGTCTTTTTAACAGTGTTGTTTTTCCCACATATTGCCTTTAAAACTAGGAGTCCATTCTTCTTTATTTTGCTTGGGAGAGTCATAGAATACCACAAGAATGAGGTCTATCTTTTAAGTAATCTTATGAAAATGTACATATTTCTCTGACTGCTTACAAACTTTTTTTTCTCTAATAAAATCTGAAAATTATAAAATATTATTTTACTTGTTGTTGCATTCTTAGCATACTAATTGCATCTGCATCATATTTTGCTCATTACTATCTTTTATGCATCCTATTTACTCATTTTTAAGACTACTGTCCTATTTTTGAATGTGAGTGAACAATTATTTTTCTAGAATGATCAGTTGGGGATGTGGACTGTAGTTTTTTGTTTCTTCTCTAACTTCTTCCAGAAATAAATATGTTAAATGTTTCAGACAAAATTCACTGTTTTAACTAATAAACCTTTACTTTGTCTTTCAGAGGATGGTAATAATATCATTATAGCTTTTAGACTTTTGCCTTTTAACTGAAAAAGCTATGCTGGTGATGTGCAGTACTCATGTTTTTTCTCTTTTCTAAGAAGTTTAAGAAGGCATCACTCTCTTCTTAAGTGGCTTAAGGGATGGAAGTCAAATTAAAGGAGCTGTGGGGAAGAGTAAATTTTTTTCCTTAGCACTTAGCATCTTACCTATTTTGAGCACTACCACAGTAGAACGTATGTATATCAAGGCTTAGTAGTTTGACACTCAAATCAACAATATTGCTGTTTCTCTAAGAAGCATCCCATTCTTTTTGTACCTAGACAGCTGAATAGGGACAACAATCAATATCTAGAAGGAGCATATGATTGCACATTCTCTGCATGGCGTGGTCTCAGGAGTAAAATGTGCTTGCTGATATACTGTTATTGGTTGACCATATGTTCTGATTCTTTTTATGTAGAAATAAACATCCTGGATGTGCATTGACATTTGAAAGTTGCATTCCCACTTATATGTAACATATGCATTTCAGTCAAGTCATATATTCAGAGCATTTAGCATATTCTCATTCTGAAGATGCAAAAAGGATATCCAGATTGTAATTTGATTCCTAGCATTGTTTTTGCCTCCTTCTCTATGCATAATTATTTTATAATGATGAGAAAGACTGACACTGAATCCTAAAATAATGAAAGTCAGTGTAAAATTACTATCAGAATTGATATGCTTTGCATTACGTTGCAGAAGACCAAATGTAAAAGAAATGTAGAAACAGGTAAAACTTATATCAGAATTAAATGAACTACAAGATGACTTGTCATGAACCTCTGTCATCATGAGTCATAACAATCATATAGGGGGTCAGGACTATATTAATATAACTTAGTGGACGGGCAGGACTGACGGCTCAGTATGCCAAATAAATGACAACACACCGAAAATAGACATGAAATCACTATTTGTAGAGTGGAGATCTACTCTACACTATTTTGTAGAGTGGAGATAAATCCCTGTAGTAGGAAGGTCTGTCAAAAAGATTGTGACTAGTGTACTAAAGATTTGAGAGAGAAGTTTATAGTCAAGATAATGCCAAGGGTTTGTACTATAAAAATAAATATGGAGTCTGAGTTAAGACAGCAAATAAAAACTATTACAGATTTAATTGTTCTTAAAAAAAATGAAGTCATGCTTGGACTGAAGAGGCATAATAAGTCCTTTACCCCACTTGATCAGATCAGCCCCTCTCAAGAACTGATGCAGAGCATGCACTACAATTTTTAATGGATCTATCTGTGTAATATAGTTTTGCTAAAATGATCACAAGTAACTAATGTTAAAGACAAAAAGCCCCAGCGTTTAAGTTGGCTCTTGGCTCAATGTGTTAATTTCTGATACAAATGAAGTCAGAATTTTTTTGCTCTTTTCCATAGTTACATAGAAAGATGGTAGGTAAATAATTCACTTAGAGGTATTACTCTATGGGACAGTTTCTGGGAACTTTATGATTTGTCACAGGTAAAAATAATATAAAATAAATTAAAAGAATAAAAGAAAAAAAAAGATACTGAGAGAAGGAGCCTAAAGTTCACAGAGTCATTGTTATTGGCAAAGTTTTCTGAGACAGAAGTAGATGTTGAAGATAAATACTTTGTGTTAAGTGTTCTACTCACAGAATTTGTTTCAGTCTAGAAAATGAAGTATAGGATATAATCAAATGAGGAATGGTGGATACTTGAGGAGAAGCTATACTTCCATACCTTGGCTTAAAAGAGAATGAAGGTGTTATGACTGAACTGAAGCAGGAACATTTTTCAAGAAGTTAGGACCTGAGGAGGTCTGTGGACAGGTGAGGTAGGATGTGAAAACAAATGAGGTGGAGAAGATGTTGACAGTAGGAAGAGACTGTGCACATAGAAATAGAATAGATGAAAACTAAACAAGCCAACAGGGAAATTACTGTCAAGAATATGAGAAGACTTTGGAGTATTTCGGTTATAGTTGCTTATTGGCACAGTTTTTAATTTTTATAGATGTGTCTTTTTCCTTTTAAACAACAAATACTTAAGAATTATGATGATTGCAGCTCATACTGATCTAAAATATAAAAAACAAACATGACTGACAGAGTCAGATGGAGTAAAAATTTTAAAAATAGGAAAATTTACCACTGTGAATAGTAGGAAAAAAAATCCAAACATATCAAGGCAAAAAAACAGATTGTAGAATTTATATTTATAGGTTAGAAAACAGTGAAGAAACTATAACAAAGTATTGCTAAAACTGTTGTGGGTGTTCCATTTTCAGGTGTCCAAGTGGATAACCATTAACAATGTCTCAATAATAGTAAGCACTATATATGTACATGTAAATACCATAAACTTTAAACATCCTTCCTGAACAGTTATTTGAAATTGGAGTCACTGTATTTTCCAAATACCTTTTGACAGTCTTAGCTTGTATTTGTAACAGGAAAATTATCACTGGAATTCAAGGAAATGAACGCTGAAATATTGAAATCTGTGTATTTCTTCAGGCAGTTTAAGATTAGAAGAAAATTTCCAACCTAAAAGTTTAAAAGAGGGATAAATATCAGCTAAGAGGAAGTAGAGGGAGAATCCTTACAGAAAAAGCACTTCTTAATCCTGCATCACTTTGCCTGACAATACATATTTCAGAGCATATATTTCAACAGTTGAACTAGTGGGGTCATTTAAGAATGCAACTTATCAATCAAGAGATACTCTTTTCCTTACTGCACAATATTCCTAAACATAGCTTCAGTTATATCATCTGCTGAAGTGCTGTGCTTCTTGTTATTGGCAATAATGGAAGCAAAATGAGAACAGAAAATCACTGCCATGTCTACCTTACTGTGCCAGTTTCTCGCAGGCTGAAATCTGAGCCTGGCTAAAACTAACTATACGCTCAAAATATATCTAGTGGTGTGCTGAGTCAATTTTCTTTTGTTTCCAAAGCAGATATTATTTTCAAATTCATCAGATGAATGTGTTACCCCCTGAATTATCTCAATACACCACCCAGCCAAATCTACATCCAAGATTTTCTGAGTGAGAAAACACCTAGTGATGCCCCAAGGAACAGTAATGTGCTCAGAGAGCAGCTGAGACAACACAGGTTGCATACAACAGATGGTACTGAGCATGTGTTTTAGGCAGAGCTGCATGACATTTACTCTAAAAGTGCTACTTTTTCTTAATATATTTTCTTGGTGTTTTCTCTACGTTGACAAGTTTCATTCAAAAGCTGGGGAATGTTCGCTTCAGACAGGAAGTCTGGGAAGGAGGCCTCTTTGGCAGGAGCTACTTTTTCCTCTCCATTTGTGCATTAACACATTGCAGAGGCATTTCTAAGTGGTAGTTTGGAAATTAGAACTTCTTCTTTATCAGTAATAGGACATTAGTTGAAGACAAGAAAAAGTTGAAGGAAAAATAGTCTACCAAATTCTGTGCAGGAAATTGCTTTGCTAGTTCCCATTAAAACACTTCTAACTGAGACATCCTAGCTCAGGCACCTATGAAATCTTTCTTTGCACAGAATAAGTAAATCATTACTTTCTGAAATCATCAACGCATTTAAGAAACTTATCAGATGGTGAAGGCAAAGGACATTCAACATCCAAGCCAGTTCTTTGCTGTTTGTGAGCAGCGGGTACCTCTGCAGTGTCACTTACAAATTTAGCAGTCTTGTCATACCCGCACTCATAGCCCTCTGAATTTACAGCATATATGCTATGTGAACATAGCCCCTACTGCTTTATTTTGATGCACAGTCTGCTTTGTATACATATTGAGGGGACCTAAGATTTGACTTTTGGGGAAGATTGCCTTTTAAGGGTAGAAATTTTGATGAAGGTCAGGGAAACTTGAGAACTCCAGTGAGCAGAGCAGGTTCACAGCAATCCTTGACCTTCCAATAAGTCATCTTGCACAACATTTTCATTGTTGTATGTGTTTCTTGCCAACATTTCACAAAAACACTTATGTCTGAAACAGCTCCCTAGTGTGGAGATATATCAAGCTCCATTAAAAATGAAGCCAGCTGTACTGTTTATAGGTGTACTAGATTTTTAAATTTTTTTAAATGAAGTTTATTAGATAGATGAGAGAATGTAGTCTTTTATAACATAGATCTTTCTGAGAGTAGTCACTGTCAGGGACTTAAAAGCAAAGGGTTCATAGTTTGCAGAACTTTTTTCTTCAAGCTTCAAATTCTTCCACTTATCTTGTTTCATATTTGTAGGTTACACTTCTAAAACCAAAAAAAACCTTCCTCCTCTGGAGAATTAGAAAAAGCAAAGAAGAAACCTAAAATCCAGTGACAAAACTAAACTAAACTAAACCCCAAAATCCTTTCTGAAATTAAAATACCTTGCAAGCAAGAACATTGTCACTGAACACTGATGAATACATTGTGAGCACGGACAAAAGTTTCTTCTTCTAACTTTGTGGCATTCAAGAATTAGAAAACGCTCCAACCACTTCTCTCCCATGCTCTCCATAACTTTTGATCATCACCACAACCAGGAGTGGTCTGAGTGGGACAGATCTGCCCAGGGTGCAGGAGCTGACATGCACCCACCCCCATCTCTGCAGGCTTCTAAGGCTGCCACTCTCTTGCTTTTCCAAGAAAGGAAGACAAGGCATCTCACTAAGGCTTGCAATTTTTTCCTCAGAAGAAAGTTTCAGTTTTCAGACAAAACCTTCAGTAAAAAGAATCTGTAGGAATCCAAAAGTTTTATATACCTTCAAGGGCCAGCTTCTTTCTCCAAGGGGAACATTTTTCCATTACTAAGGTAATTCAGGATTAAACAAAGCACTGTCCCAGAATAATATTATAAGCAATTAGAAGTATGTCCACAAATACCTTATTGCAATCTAGTACTGCCTTTTTCTGTTTCTTTTGCTTCCTTTGAGAATGAGGTAATTGCCACCAGGACTTGGGTTGAAAAAGAGATTTCTTTTATCCTTCCAGTGGAAATATGGTAGAAAAATTAGTTTTTAAAGCTGATTTTGTGGATTAACTTTTTGCAGAACCAAGGCGGGTGGACTTGGTGCTACAGTTGAAGTACAGATGACCATGTCAATTAGAGAATTTTTTTTCTGTATGACCCCTCTTAGTGGAGGTCAGTTCCTTATTCCCATTAGTTGGCTCATTTGTTTTCCTTTCTCACCCAGAGGTTTGTTGTTTGGGGTTTTTTTAAAGATTAATGTAATTATAACAAGAGTATTTTGTGTTTAAATAGTTCTTCCATTAATTTGATGTAGCCAATATTTCTTATATTTCCTTTCTCTAAAGAAAAAAGGAAACAAGAAAAAAATCCCAGAAGAAAAAGAGGGCCTCTAATGGCTACATTAGTATGTCACTATATAGTAGACTGTCATTTCTACTCACAATAAAAAAAAAAATACCAGGTTGTTTAACCTTGCTTAAATCATGACAGCAAATGAGGTTAATTTAAATGAACTGCATACTGCTATAAATTAGTAAATAAGACAGTCAATTAACCAAATTAAATCTTATTGGAAATTGGCTGCTGCCATCTGGAAATTTTTTATTAGACTTTATAGCTGGCATGACCTTTAGAGTGCAACTGGTAGGATTTTTTATTTCTCTATGAAATGCTTGACTTAGAAGAATGAAGTATTTGTAAAACATTTTTAGTATTCCTGTACTTGATGGATAATTGTAGAGGGATATAAAATATTCCCATCAGTGAAGAGTCAGTTGAATAGGTATGGAGTTTCTTACTGCAAAACCTGAGTTACTTGTCTATATGCTGGAATCTGGTTTTCTGTGGTTGTTTTTTTCTCTCTTGTATTAATGATACAGTCTTCTAATACACTGTGAAATCTACTACAGTAAGATTGGCCTTTATCAGTCAATCTCTAAGACGCTTAATTTTTTTTAATTTGCCACCCTTTAAAACATCCAGAAAAATCAGAGTCATAAGTAGTAATGTTTTAAGGTATCATTTCTGTGGTACCAAAGCAATTCTCTCTATGGGCATCTTCAAAGAGTGTTATCTGGTTGTGATGAATATGTGTGCATGCTTCCCCTGGAGGAAAACAGCAGGGTGATGTTATCCTGGGGGATAACTTGCTTAGTGCTAGCTTGGGGGCCACTGCACCCTGCTTTGTATGTATAATTTTAGGGCGTGTAAAATGTCTATGTTACTGCATGGCATTGCCCTCAGCTTTAGTTGGTGGAGCTCTGTAGCTTGCTGACTTCATGCAGGCTGCTTAAGCTGCTGCCTGTGTCAGTTTGTAGACATGAACCTGTATTGAGGTAAAGTCTCCTTCTCCTGGCAGCCCTGTTTCCACAGGGACTTTAGTGACAAGTGACAGACTGCCCAGGTAGGTTGCCCAGAAACTTTGTGGCATCTCTGTCCTTGGAGATACACATAAACCATCTGGACACAAACCTGGCAACTGACTGTAGTTGTCCCTGAGTGAGCAGAGGGTGGTGAGGACATGACGATGTTAAGAGGTCACTTCCAGCCTCAGAAACTCTGCAATTCTGTCCTTGAATAGCCCATGACCATGACCACAGCAACTCTGTATTTGTTGTCTCCAAATGTCTTCTCTCTCATAACAAAAGGTCACATGCTTCAACTCAATCAGGTGACAGACTCTTGCAAAGGAATAATGATACGAAGTATTTGCCAAACTCCCAAGCTATTGACCTAAGCCCTGGCCTTTTGCCTGGCTCTTAGAAGCCCCTGGGATAAAATTATTTGCTTCAAGTCATAAACTGCTTTTGCCTCTGTCAAGAAATGTGCTACATGATGCTTGACTAATGCGCAGTAAAGCTGTCACTGTACTACACCCATATGCATGAACAGACGGGCTGAGGTGCCCAGATGCCACAGAACTGGTCATATGGCTCGGAAGTTCCCTTAACTGGAGGAAGAGTTTTGTTGTCTTATAGCTGAAGAGAACAGCAGAAATATGCAAACACAAGTAGGGGATTTTTTGGTTTCTAGTTTGTTGGTTGGGTTTTGTGGGGCTTTTTTCCCCCCGGAGTTCTGCTAGAACCAGTTTGGGAAGAGAAGGGGTTTCAGCAAAAAGTGAACTATCATGACACAGGTAACAAATCTTTGTATGCATACATATGTTTCATATATAGGTGCTATCAAAGCTCAGAATAGTTTCACCACATTTCACGATTTAGCCTTACATGATCAACAAATGTGCTTTTTTTTAAATTTATTTACAGTGATATCTTATGCTGTGCTCACTTCCCTGAAGTAACTTCCAGCTTAGCATAAGATCTCCAGCTTTCTCTATTTAGAGAACTTGTTTGTACAAATCATGGTCAGCTTAACAATTATTTTGGATGCATCGACTTACTGGGGAACTAAAAACATGAGTTGAGCTCAATTTTGAGTCACTGAGATCCAGAGTGTAAGAACCTCAGCTGTCTTTCCTAACTGGGTCCTGCCAGTTTGGCAGCTGCTGACAACAGATATAATTCATGCCACAGACCCTGGAAATGTATCTGCTACCAGAGTTATGTCCTGGGGTATTTTTATACCACGTTGAGAGAAATGAAGAGCTCCACTGTAGAAAAATTTGATGCCCTCCTGGAGGGCAACAAGTGGCTGAATGATCAGGGAGAGAAAATCTGCTGGAAGGCTTTCATGCCTTCTCTTCTACAAGGAGGCAAAGGAATGCTAGAACAGCTTTGATCTTTAGGCATCTATTGTTTTCTCAAATCCACATGGTCGTCAGTTTATTGAAACAGAAACTTGGTCTGGAGGCACTTACAGTGCTGAAGTGTCCTAACTCAGGACACTTCTCAGGGTGGAAAGACTCAGATCTGCTAAAACTTCAGAGGTCAGATTTGTCTTAGTCTTTTTTAATTGAGAAGCTCATTATCTAGGGAGCCTTCAAGAGTGAAATAATGGGGGAAAAAAGCTGGATACTGTGGTGGAAAAGTTTGTTTGAAATGAGGTAGGGATCCGTTTCCTTGCATGTGTTAGACAATATGAAAGCATAAATATCGAATGCCTGCTACATTCATTCAGGTAGACCCTTGGGAAGACTGTTTTGGAGGAATGACTAAAGGCATGCACTGCTTCAATCAAAAGGCAAAATTGGGTGAAGAGATTCTATGGTTAATATGTGCTCAGCTATTTCCACACTTCTGATATTACTTTCTAAACCAGTTTTCCAATGCATGCTGTTAGAACATAATTTTGTGTTTATTTTAAAAGGTAGGGTGGTGTTTTAGTTCTCACTCTTTTCACAACAGAATTTTTATTTCAATAAGTTCCAGATAATAATTTTTATTTGTGATAAATATCAGAGAAGAGGTTTTCTAATCGTGCTAAACCACTGAAAATAACTATTGGAAATAACAATAATTTATGCGACTTTCTTGCCAGTATCTACTGTATAAACATGAAAGCTAGGTATCAAACTTATGATCTTGAACACTCTATACTGAACTAAAATATTAGCCATTCTCTTGCAAAGGCATGCTTCAATACCTAGATCACACTATATTAAGGGTAGTGTGAAAGTACACGTACTTTGGTTATAATGAGATACAGCATGTATCAGAAAGTGCGTCCAGAACTTATAAATTCTCTCTGCAATTACTTCTGCCAGGGGCTTCTGATTTCTCTTGGTCTCAAATTGTAACATTCATTTGTTTCTAATTGTAACAGTATTTCTGCTTGCTTCAGAATTTTGCCTGATCACCTGATCTGATAGATCTGTGGGACTGGATATATTTGTGCATCGACCTCCACGCCTGTGGGAGTGTTAGAAAGCAGTAAATAAGTTATCTGTCTCTTCAGCTCTACTGGTGCTTTACAGTCCCTGTGATGCTGTACTAGAGCTCAAGAATATTAAACTACCTGACAGTCATTAAGTCCTAAAAGCTGGATATCAGCATAAACATGGAGTATTAAATATTTAACTATAGATAATGCTATATGAGTTTTTTCCTCATTCTTATTACTAAATTCAACTAAAATTAAGTTTTAATGTATTCATTTAAATATATATGCATCATAAAAGATTCTATAGCAAGGGTTGGGATTTGAGGATGAATGAAACCTTAATATATACTGAGCACAGGTAAGCGGTTTACTCCTAAACTAAACTGTCCCTTGTGATGGAAATTCTCAGCTGAGTGGGATTCCCTGTGCTGCTCAGGAACCTTAAAGTAACACCTTCAATGAAAAGTTATTCTTCAGTGAAAAGTTGTATGAAGTTATTCAAATTTTTAACCTCCTAAAGTATAGCATTCCAACCATATGAATATTTCTTTGCACACATTCAGTACATTATTGTAATGGACAAATTTTGGTTGTCTTCCTCTTTTCTATCTTTTTCTATTTATAATAACCATAAAGTTGCAGTTTCTGTGTTGCAAATTGTTCAGTGTGAAAACAAAAACAAAGTAATTTACTGGCTTGGGTTTTTCCCTTGTCAGCACTGTGGAAACCAGTCTGTTTGTTAGAATAGGTATAGAAAGACTTTTAATGTGTGATAGGAGCTCTTTGGTTTTTCAAACCTGTGACTACTTTCTACAGGAGGCAGTTCCTGACTCATCTTTTTCTATAGAGCTGTGACTCCTCTCCTTTTGTCAGGGGAGAGATCATAAACCATTTTTCATCCCAACTGTTATCAACAAAAGATGACACCATGTATCTCATGAGGCTTTCATGCATTTTTTTAGTGTTATGCTATAGCAAATAGGATGGAAATCTTCCAAAGGAGGGATAAAAATTGCCATCTTCTGTGGTGTGATGGGGAAAATTCATTGGAGACGCAAACTATATTTCCATTAGGAAGCACTAGAAATTAAACTTTGCTTGTTTTGACTTCTGAAAAATCAAGAAGGAAAACAACCTGTCAATGCTGAATGTATCTATGTGGGAAAAGACCTGAAAATGAGAAGTTGAAGTCATCTATGAAAGTGTTTGGGAAGCCAAGCCAATATTAATGGCAATTATACTCGATAGAAGACCAAAAAATTATGGTAATTATTTCATTTCCCCCTGTGTTCAGGTAGAATGTTATTCAAGGAAAAGTGGTTAAGTAATTTAGCTTCTTTGTATTACATGATATTTCAGAACAGTTTACTCAATATACAGAATTTTTTCTTATAAAGAAAGAATAATTTCTTTTTTATTTAGCAGTTAGATAAATTAAATCGAACATAAGTTACTGAAGGTAGATAGGAAAAAAATCTTACAACCATAGACACTAAAGAGGATGAATTTGGAATGCTACTTAATTATCACTTAATAGTCTTTGAGAGACTAATCTAACCTTTCTTGTAGGTATCAGAATTGCAGATACATAGTTTGAGATAATTGAGGGTTGAAATAAGCTCTATGAGTGACACTTCAAGTATAGAGTGAAACGATCCAATGTTTAGAGTGTTCTTTAGCATTTAAATTTTTCAAGACCTTCCTATTTTATGCCTGCATTATCTCAGTATAGCTTTTTGTGTCAGGTCTTTTCTGACTGAAGTTGTATGAAGCAAAACAGTCATGTTCTGATACTAACCCTTGTGCCATATCTGTATCTCAGTGTGGTAAACAGCAAGTTTTGCTTTATTCTCATATTGTAATTTGTTTGTCATAAGCTTCATGAAATATCAAGAGAGACTATTACAGTTGACAGACACAAGTGCTGCACCACTGACTTAAATGGATTTGTGCCTGCCTACATCCATCATAAGTTTGGTTGTTTTCCAAAATATTTTTTCTGTTGGAAATGGCAATTTCAGCCCGTTCCACTGGTAATGTTGCTAGAATTAATGGTGGTATTATGCAGTGAAATGTAACTGGTAAAATTATGCCAATTGATTCTTTCATTAGATGACCTTATTTTTGTTTATATTTCAGTACTTCTGTTTTATGAAAAATCCAGGGGGGTTTGAAATTAATTTGTATACGGAAAAAAAATCAAACCTTTCTGCTTTAATAGTGTTACCCAGTTGTCATTTCTGTGTTGATGTGCATAAACACTGCAGCTTCAAACAACATTTTGCTAGCCAGTCATTTTGACAATATTGCTTTCTCTGTGCTGCATCAGATGTTAAATTGCAAAATTTCAAGGCCCTTCATAATGTCACTCCTCCCTGTTTATTTTCCATTTGGTGTCAAATGCCTCACTCTTGCTCCCAGATGGCTCCTGGTGTCAGCGTCCCACTACGTATTTCAGCAAACCCTCCTCTGTTGTGCACCATCCCTCGTGCTTGAGATGAGATTTCTGTAAGTGCCTGTTGGGCTACTTTAGGAATGCCTTCAAATGGCTCCTTCCCTGCCCTTTGCTCAGATGCCTGCAGGGATCATGCCAACAGTGAGGCTGGTGATGTGTTGTGACTACAGCCAATATGGTCCCACAGTTTCCGTGTGCTCCCCTGTCTGCATCCATCTGTTCTCCCTCTCGCATTCAGGATGTGCTTATGTGCCTGTCGCTGTTGTGGGGGAACGGCAGGAGAACTGAAGTGACTTGACATTAGCTAATGAGGACACAGGCAGGCAGGAGCTCAGCGTGGGGGCCCTCGCCAGGTCCTGGGGTGCAGGGCACTTCTAGCCCTTGCTGTAGGAGCAGACACTCCTCACCAGCTGTCCCTCCTCCTTGCGTATGTGCAGATCCTGCCCCACAGCCGGGGTCCCACCCTGAATTCAACCCTCTTCAGGTAACTCTCACACAGCTTTAAAAACCTTATTCTTATGAGACAGTCTTCTGAAATTTAGTAAGTGGTAGAGAAAACAGGAGGGAATATATTTTTTCTTATTGTTAAATGCTCTTAAATTTCTGATAAATAGCATAGAGACACACAAAGTGAAAAGCACATGCAACTTCAATATATATTAAATCAAAATCAGATGTTTTCAAATGCATGCTAACAATATCAATTAAAAACTGAAAAGACCAATGCCATATGTTGGTGTTGAAAAACAGTATCTCAGTAAATTATTAAAGATAATTTCACTAAATCAGCAACATTTTGACATAACCAAATTGTTGATATTTTAAAAAGTTGTGCATGAATGTAAACAGAACAGACAATCAATAGATGATACAACTGCCAGATTCTACATCACCAGAGATATTTTAATATGTACTTTTCTGGGCAGGATGTCTTGTCAGTGATCTCAGCCTAATTGAGTCTGCTCTGTGAGCATTTACTAGCTGTGTTCATTGCCTCATGATTTCAGACTACAAAGTAATCCTGTATGTTCTTGGAAGTTCGGTGTTCAGGTGTTTTTACCTGTGATTGGGAGCCCTAAGCAGCTATTTAATTTCTGCACAATGTGGATTTATTTTAAAGATTTGAGGACTAGATATTTTAAAGCCACAGAATTTTTATGACTCTCCTTAATCACGTAAGCAGTTAACTTTGGATGGACAGAGTTTAGAGAATTTCAATTTCAGAGGGCTAGATTCAAGGTTTTCTAAAGATTCAGCTGGATTATATTTTGTTCATAAAGTTTTGGAAATACTGTGAAATGTTTATTTAACTTAGTTTCTAGAAAAGGAAGATTTTTATTTGAAAATTGTGTTTGGCCTTAAGAGTAATTTCACCTAATATTGGCCAAATTATTTTTATAGATTTATTTTTTTAATTATTTATGGGGGAAAACAAGTAATTTCTAGTTTTGTAGACAGATAGCTTTGGGGTTTTCAGGAGAAAGTAAATTGCTGTTCATGTCTAGATTAAAAAAAACTTGCAAATAAAACTAACCAAAACTTCCCAAAATAGTCCCTGTCCCAAATTTAATATTTGAGTGTAATAAAACATCCTTGGTCTTCTCTGGTGAGGATAGGAATACTTTTTCCCTTTCGCATAATTCTGAGGTCCTCTGTTGCTGGTTTGATGACTATCTCAAGTAGGAATGAAGTTGCAGTCAGGTTGTTTCAAATGAGAGCTCAGCAAGACAATAGAAAAAATGTTCTGTAGAAAGATTCAAAATATCTAGACAACTGAAGTGTTACGTAAATTCCATATGTTATCCTTCTTAGCAAGAATTATAAGAGTAATCTATTTTAAGATTGTTAGTCTGAAATCTGAATGCTACTGGTGTGATTATCAATTAGTAACTTGTGACATATGGTGGTAGCACCATTAGAGTTAATAATAGTTAAGTCTCTTATACAATATTTGCAGTTCTGCAGTGCTAACCTCTGACTCCACTGGGCAAAGGAAATGTACCTAACAGAGCCGAGCATTCTGCCTAGGAAAATAAAGCCCAGTGATGTGTAGGGTTATGGGCCTTTGACTTAATCTGGCAGCAATATTGCCAGTACTGATGTACTGGCTTCCACAGTTGCTTTCCAAAATGAAATTTTAGAAAAGTGATGATAGTTGGTGTTGCAAAACTTCAAGATCTTAAAATAAAAACAAGTTTTGAGTGACTTCTCCAATATTTTTCAGTGAGATGTGGGGGTTTGTTTTATTAGTTGCAGAGCTTTTAGGGAAAAGCAATGTATTAGGAGGAAGATTAGAACGCTAGTAACAAGAGGGAGAGCTGAATATGCCTGACTACAGACATAAGTATTTCCAGGAATTCTTATTAAATATGAACTATTACTGGAATTAAAGACATAACTCACTAAAGTCAGTAGTTTAAAATGGAGAAGTCTCTGTAAAACTGAGGCGGTAAAAGAAGCAATGCCAGTAGAGCAAATATAGTGACTTGTGCAAAGACTTTTCTCAGATGGACCCTGTTTGCCCATCCCTCAGTCCTTGTCTCAGAACAAGTATAAGCAAGAGGTTATTTTTCAAGGGATAATATATCCTGGTGCTTAGCCAATTTCACTGTCACATTGGGAATACTTACTTACACGTCATCTTATCTCTTCTGCACTTTAATTAGCAAACATAAACTTCAACAGTCCATAACAGTGTCCTTTAGCATCTATTTTACTGCTTAGTCTCTCTCACTTTTTAAATTAGGTGTTTTCCCCTAGTGGGTACACAAATAACTTGCATATAATAGGCTACAAAGACTCTGTTTCTCAATAGTGTCTAGAAATACCAGTAACAACTCCAGCTATTTTTACATATTATGTGATGATTTCAAAATGAATTCTTGGGATATTGGACACATGTAAATGTGGAAACGTGAAACTAAGGGCAAGTTTTTAAAGTCTGTTAATGTATTTGGTTTTCTTTTAAACAAGAGGAATTTTTGAGAAAAGTAGCTGTACATAATCTTCAGAAAATGAATCAGAACTTATTTGAGGTCAGGTAGCCCTATAAACTTTTCTCCTCTTTCCTGTTACTTACAAAAAATCTCCAGAAGTGGTTTATAACAAGACATTATAAAATTCAAATGTTAACCACACATTTCCATTTAATTTTTTCTTTTTTCCTTACAAGCAAATGTTACATCTTACAAGATTTACTTTATTTTAAAGGCCTCCAAACCTATTTGAGCTAATGTGAGTTTCTTCATTGAGTTCTGTCAAATTTCAGATGGTCTTACATATGTAATTAACATGAGAAGTTATATTTTTGATAATTTAGTCATGCTGAGGACGTAAGCATATTCTTATTTCATAATACAATACTTATTTGCATAATATAGTTGATATTACTCTAAGACTGAAAAACATCATCTACAATGTCTGAATGAAAAAGAAGGCTGCACATTTCTGAATGCCTATACTCAGTTATGTTCTGTTATAATGCTTTTTCTGAGGAAACACATGCCTAGGAAAACAGGCTTTTAAGGGAACTTGAGAAACTTCTCAAGATGATCATGGCAGGAAAAAAATGCCCGCTTTCAAATGATCACTGTGGCTTTCTGAAAACATTCTTGTGAGTGGAAAAGTTTCAGTTACTTAAAACAAGGGGACATGGTCGGTTTTGTAAGGGATGCATCTGAGTAGAAGTGTTGGGGAGAGCTGGCCCACTGCTGCAGTCCAAGGTGGTTCTGACCACGCATAGATCAGGGCAGCTCAAAAGCATTACAGTCTCTTAGGACTGACAGCTCCATTGAAGCCCCACATCTGAACATGTCTTCAGCTGATGCAGGATTTGTCATAATGTTGTGGCTAAAGATTTGTCTCTAGAATTCCTGATGGTCCAAACCCCCACATTACTAATATTGGCTCTCTGTTGACGTGTGTCATTCTCATGAATACTTTTGCTAACTCCTGTGTCTCTTTCTGCTTTTGCTGGACACATGATGGTACCTTAAATGCTGCTTTACTGATGCAAACAGTTTAAACTTGTTTAAAGTTTGTGCTTATGCACTTCTTGTGCATAAAGAACCTTCTATACATTATATTAACAGATAATTAAGTGGCCTTACCAAAAATGTTATATTTTTTTTCACCTGGACCTCACACCTAGGAACCCTCCAGCTTTGGAGTTTCTAACATTTTACATTCTGCTGCTCTGGCCTGCAATGATTTATTGCAGGGTAACTATTTATTGTATAAGATAACTATGTATTCAGAATATATTCAGGAGTGTGAATAGCAAAGCAACTCAGTAATCATGGAAAAGATTTCATTTAGGGAAAAAATGCTGTGGTCTTTCCTCTAGTTTTGCTATGGTTTTGTTATTAAGGGTTTAGGAAGGTCTCCAAAACTGTAGCTAAAAATCAGTATCAGTTTGCTAATAACTTGCAATAGTTTTCTATAGAACATTAATATTTTAAAAGTAGAACTTGAGTCTAAACCAAATCTTTTTTTAGTGAAGATTAAAGGGGAGAGGAAAAAGACTTGATATACTCAAAGGAAAAATGACTGCTCAGTACGTCGAATACTTGCTCTGACCTCTCACACAACAGCTTTGCCAATGTTATAACTGAGGAGAAGGTGCTTTAGTTTTCAAAAGTTGAGGTATGGACAGTCCTGGTCTGGATTTGCAGAGACAAGGAGGGAACAGGAAGTTCACGTGCCACAAGGTTTTTTCCCAAAAGTCATCATAATAAACCAATGACTGACAGAGGGAAGGAATTTTTCCTTCTCCTCCTTTCTCCTTCCTTACTCTAAGTTCCAAATCACAAGCATGGATCTGTTCTAGAATCTGAAAACACAAACTGCCTGGACACACAGCTAAAATTATCCTAATCCCACAATGATTTGGAAGGTCTAATCTTGCTGTACCATGGTAGCTTGTAGAAAGAATCTGTCCTTTTGGGCACTATAGTCACCCTTGAATGATTATCTTTGCTTACCCTAAGATACTACCTTCTATTTCACACAGATTAGCAAAGTTTAAACCTTTGGGGCCAAAGCACTTACCATAAATCTGTCTAATTTAAAAGGCTTTAACACAGTCTGAAAAAAAAAATAAAAAGCAGACAGCAACTAACTGAATGCACAAAGAGGTAACTCATAGAAATAGTCTATATGAAGCTGACAAAACATTTTCAATACTAAAATTCACATGTATGGTAAATGTCTCTGAAATGTGGGGAGATATATTTTTTTAACTATTCATAAAAAAGAATTATTTGTAAGACTTTTTTTCCCCAGAAAAAAAAAAAAAACCTGAAGGATTATTTTAAGGGTTTTTTCATAAATAGACAATGCAGTAAAAACTGTTCATGTGATGCCTGTGGAAAAAAAAAACAGTTCCTACAGCTTGCCTTTCTTAATGGACTGTTACTACAGCCATTTTCCTCAAGGGTCTGATCACTGATGATTCAGAAATCTTAATTATAAAAAGTGTTAATTTTTTTATTGCAATTTTTAAAAGACTTGATGAAGATTGGCAGTTTACAAACTTGAAGTGGCAGTTTCTGTATCACTTTGAGCACTACCATGAATAATTGTGTTCCAATTAGTTATTTCCACAGAAGTGCCTGTGTCATTCATTTGAGAGGAGTTCAGTTTTGTACATTGTCATTGAGAAAATGAAATTTGTTTTAAATAAAGCTCTGTCTTCAGTATTAACAGGTGAGGGCTCATATTCTGTCCTGTTAAGTTGTTGTCTAAAGGAAATACCTGGTCCTCTCTCCAGTTCTTACAAATTCTTTTTTTCCTTCCTCAATGATAAATTATTCAATAAATTACAATAAAATTCTAACAGCAGAACTTCAAACAGAAGGATAGAGAAATTCAATTCTATTCTAAAATTTTTTCTATAATTTACTAAAGGTTTTGTGCCTAGTACTCTGCTCTGATTCATAAATTGTTTAAGAACACAAAATCTAGAGTCAGCACAATAAGCTAGTCTTATGATAAATTGAGAAACATAACGTGTTATTTCTTGTCCCATTTTAACTTAAAATACTTTTATGTCTCCAAAATCAAGGAAATATAGATATCCCTATTTTCTACTTAGCGCTCATTTGACTTATTATACTTTTAGATCTCTTCAGAGTGCTTTTATGTAACTACAACAGAACTTACAAGATTTTCACATTAAGCTTTGAGCCGAAAATGTACAAGATGCACCACTCATTTCCAAAGAAGTTTGACCTTACTGGAATCATAGAATCCTTGAATCATTTAAGTTAGAAAATACCTCTGTTATCATTGAGTCCAACAGTTAACTCAACACTGCTGTGTTCACCACTGAACCATACCCTCAAGTGCCACATCCATGTCTTTTGAATGCTCCCAGGGATGAATCCCTCACTTCCCTGAGCAGCATATTCCAGTGTTGAAAATATGTAAACTCCAATGCCTGACATCTCAACGTTTGTGAAACAAGCATTTCTGATGGGTCCCTCCTCTGATTGCTTCAGCTTCAGGGACAACACAGTATTGCCAAGTTTCTCTGACTTCCTGCTGTATTTCTGGCAGCTCCGTGTGAGTGGTGCTGGATGCGCAAATTTTGTCCTGCTCTCTGTAGTAGGTACAGTCAGGTGGGTCCATAGGCTCAGAGCTGAACCCTCTTGTGTCTGTAGGGTGTTCTGAGTGGAGTTGTCTTTGGAGTACAGCCGCTTTTTTCTTGTCAGATCCTAAAGTGGGACACAGGACCATTGTGTGTCCAAGGATTAACTTGTTAAGTGCCTTCATTGTCTTTAGGGCTATATTTTGTAGGGTGAATTTAAATTCCCAATGTTAAGCAATAATTTAAATCAGAATGCAATATACCTTATCTTAAAGATTTTCTTTAATAGTCTTGATTGTTTTTCTTTAGCAGCAATAATTTTTTTAAAAAGTTTTAAAACACAGCGTATCACATCTCAATACAGTGGTGGAGCTGGGTACACCACTGCTTTCAAATGACCATGAAACAATAATGCGGTGTAGTTGAAAAAATGCTTTCACCTGAAGAATCTATTCTCTTGTCAAATGCCAGCTAAATTCCGACTAAAAGTTCATGAGCTGTAGCTTTTATGTGCCACTACACATACACACACATGTGCACAAACATGCATGTACATACAGTGGATACATGTATTCCTTTTTATCTGATGTAAAATATCATCACTCGCTCCACTAGAAATGTGAAGTTTTAAGTGATGCCATTAGCTTGGGGATCAAGGCCAGTAATTAAATCCTGTTGGAGAACACTGATATTTTCCCAGCACACTGGGCCTACTACTATGTCAATGGTCTAGATGCATATAAAATATCCTTTGTTGGCATTTCCACTGTTTTAGTTACTTAAAAATATAATATTTTGTATGG
Organism: Drymodes brunneopygia; assembly: GCA_013400955.1. Classification (NCBI taxonomy): domain Eukaryota; kingdom Metazoa; phylum Chordata; class Aves; order Passeriformes; family Petroicidae; genus Drymodes; species Drymodes brunneopygia. The sequence continues at coordinate 296,227 of VZTZ01038487.1, read as the reverse complement.
GTAACTAGGGCAGAAGCACTTCACCTATACTCCTTTAGATGGAATTTCTGAAGACCTTTTTAATATTATGTAGTTAAACAATGTAAAATCTATTCTAAAGAGATTTATTTAAAGCGGAGTTGGCAATATATTTTAATCAATTCCACTTAGCCATGTTCCTGCTGAATATTAACATGTATCATTCTGCTGCTGAATCAAAGTCATTCTTAGAGAAAACTATTTCATCTTTTTGAAACACTTGAATAACACAAATCATTATGCTAAGTACATACAGATTCAGCTTGCAACTGAATATAGGCCTATAGAGAGGATCAAACACTTTACCTGTCTCAAAAATAGGCCAGGTATTTCAGTTTTGATAACTGTAGATTATCAGAGTTTCCTTTCATTTATTGAAGTGTTTTCCTGTAGTGTGCATTACAGAGACAAAACTGAGATTAATAAAAATAGTTCTGATATTCAGAAAAGGTGAAATAACAAGGGAAGAGATGCTGGGCTGTACTTTCATAAGTAACAATGTGTATATGCACATAAAGCAAATAATACAGCTCAGAATTAAATTGAATCAGAAATATGTTGAATAAATACACTGGAATTATAATATTTGATAAAGAACTTCACTGTACAGATATTTTTAAAAGCTTACACAGAATAATGTGCTTAGTGCATGGTTTTCTTTCCAGAGACAGACAACAGAGCCAATCTGTTTTGAAGGCAGCTGAGCCAAATGAAACAAAACACTGGTTTCTAAATTTTCCCTTTTTTATACATATGTATATGTGTGTATATGTGAAAGGACCCAATATTGTGAATCTCTTTCTTGAAATTGAAACAGCAGTAACTCTAGTTGATGAAAGGGTAAAAATAATGAGCTTTTTTATTTTACTATACCTTTCAGTCTCACAACATAAAAATTCCTAATTTTGATTCACTCAGATGGCTTTCTGATGTTTAAAAATTAATGGAACTGATTTTAAAAAACTTTGAGTGAATGCAATTTTCATTAAGTGAATTGATTTTTCTTTTAATTGCTTTTTTTTTTTTTCTGTTAATCTTAACAAAATTAGGCCCCGGATATATGATTAATGTTTGATTTATACAATAAACCTGTGTTGGAATTTTTTAAACCCTAGGGTGCTAGGTAATAATTCCTTAATACTTTTTTTATCTCTAATTATTAGTTAGATTTGTTCTTGGGTGTATGTCATTTTAACAAATACAAAGTACAACAAAATCTAGGTATCAATGTCATAGGCAGCCCTTTCCAATTCCATTCATACTTTTTGACTGAATTCCAGTACCCTGTTCATAAAATTCCTTGTTGATTGCCACTTATATATTATGTTATACAGATCTAGTTAGGTGGTTTAGGTCAAAAATTACATTTGCACTATGCAAACAGCATAAATTATCTTCACTTTTAAGCACCCATCACTTTCCACCAACTGGTATAAAACTTGAATTTAAATGTATCTTAAATTTTCCAGCAAAAAATGTTGGCCTCCTGTGATAATAATAATGACTTTATTACAAGAAAATATCAAATACATAGAAACCTGTGAGATTATAGTTATCTCCACTTACTAGTTTTAGTCTCTAGCTCTTCAAAGAGGGAGAAGAGTTTGGTGGAATATAACTGATATGGTAACTGCAGTAGGACACCAGTAGTCGGAAGAATTCAAGGTTTTTGGGGTTTTGCTTTAAGAAGATACATAATAAAGTGAAAAGAAATTCATGGGTTGTTTTTTCTTTCTTTTTTCTTTTTTGTTTGTTTGTTTGGTTGGTTGGTTGGTTTGGCTTGGCTTTTGGGGTCTTTTTTTGTGGTTTTTTTGTTGTTGTTGTTGTTGGGGGTTTTTTGTTTTGATTTGGTTTGGTTTTTTTTGTTTGGTTTGGTTTGGTTTCTGTTTTTTTGTTTGTTTGTTTGTTTTTTGTATGTACAGCCTGGAAAAGATGGCTGAAAAGCAGCTGGGAGCTCTATGACCAAAAAGGAGTGAGTGAGGCCAGCATCCTGTGGGTTGCATACCAGTATGACTTGTACAGTAAGGAGCTGTGAGAAAGAACACACAGCTTATTTTGATCTTTGGGTTGCAACCCTTAAATGTTATAGATGGTTTTATTCTCATAGTTTTAGCCTTTCTTGCTGCGATATGTCTCATTATATTGCAAAATTCTCCATGCTACTTTACTTCCCCACACTTCATCCTGTCACTCTGTTCGTTCTCATATTCCCAGCTAGAAAGAGGAAAGCTTTGTTTGGGCAAGTCTACACAGAGAAGTGTTCTGTCAGCAGCTTTGAAAGATGCACATACCTGTGGTTTTGATTTTTATTTTTAATACTAGTCATTTCTGTAGCAGTTGCCTCATGGATATGCAGAGGGCAGAAGGATAGGAGTGAAAGACTCAGAAAGAAGAACTTACAATAATTGTGATTTGTGGTTTAAGGAATTGACCAAGACCTAGAGTAACTAGGAATGCTGCTGAGCCGTAACCTCCTTCATTATTTTGATTTTAGGGATAAACTGACTAATTGTTGTCTGGAAGCTGCTGTTAAGATCCATTATGAGAATGAGATTTTAAAAGTTTTCATGTTCAGTGTAATATGGTGGCCTTTAAAAAATACAACACTACTTTCAGTGAACATAACTGTCTTGGAAAGCTGTTCCAATTGCAGTTCAGTGGTCCTAACAGTTAAGTACATAGAATGGGCTACATGGAGAACTTTGTGATCATTCAGTCTTTCTTGCTGGACCTCAGTTTTTAGGAGCTGGCAGTCACAAAGGGCTAAGATGAATTTTAAGTTATATAAGAGAGAAATTCTCATCAATCCATACTTTAAATCAAGGATTTTCTGTAGATACTGAGTTTTACAGCTGAAGGAATATCTTCTTATAAGCTTCCTAAGGCTTGTAAATGACTTTTTGTATGCAATTTTCCCTGCCATATCAGATGTGAGGCAAGTTTCAGTGCTGTACATCTCTTCATATATGAATGGAGAAGAAATATTGAAAGAAATATGAAGAAATATTGGAAAAAAAATCTAATGCTATTGAAACTGATGGGTAGTATCCCACTGATTTAGAAGGTAAAGATTTTAATTTCTTTAGCTTATATTGAAAAAAAAAGAAGCCAGTGAAACAAATTCTTTGACATTTTCATCTTTGGAACTGTGAGCAGTATATTAACATTCCTTTTTGACAACTTTCTTACTCTCTTTTAAAATAAGTCCCCTAAGGTCAAGCCATGCCCTTTTAGAGTATGGGATCTGCCTAAAACACAAAATTCATGGCTGCAGCACTGGTTAAAAAAAAAAGGTAGCTGGGATTTTGGTCTTAAGACAAATTCCTTTTACCTTCACCAAGCACATCAGTCAGCCTTTATATTCAGGTGAACAAGGACTCAATTATTTCCCGGGCTACTGTAAATAACCCAAATCACAACTGTAATTTCTAGCCATCCGCTGGTTTCTATTTTTCTCTGATGTTGATTTTACAGTTTTTAACAACTGTTCTCTCATCCTTCTCCTGAAAGGTAAATCTTGCTCTACAAATGTTGTTTGCATCCCCAGCTTTCCTCTCCAGAAAAGCAGATAGGATCTAACTACAAACAATGGCTTGTCATTGATTGTCTCTGAGCTTCCTTATGGCAGAAAGGGGAGTGTGTCATCCTCTTAACTTGCTGGTGTTCTTGCTGGAGGCATAGAAATATTTGCAATCTATTTAGGCAACCAGTGCAAGAACAGTTCCTTTCAAACTATCTAAAATAAAACCTATGAGAAGACGAATAGGAAGTAAAAGTCAAAACAAAACTAAACCAAACCAAACCAATACTGAAACACTCTTCAAGTAATTCTAAAGCTAGGAAAATGGATGGCATATAATAGTCATGAAAACATTCCCTCTTTCCAATGAACTGTCACAGATTAGATTTTAATAAATGTTGATATTTACAAGGCAAAAAATTCTGACTAGCATGATAAAATTCTTGCTATGTGGACAGCCTCATTTGTTAATGTGTGGTTGCAAATTCACTGTGTTTGAAAAGAGAAAGCAAGCTCTGAAGTAATTTGGCATACAAAGACAGCCTTAAAAAATATGTACATTCTCTGTAGACAAGGGGGAAAGATGATATTTACTTAAACTAGCTGTTGTTTTTTTTTAAACTATTAAACTTAGGAGTTTATTTGTATAATAAATAATACAATAATAACTATAACTTAATATTTAATATTAAAACTACATGAATTCTTTAAATTTTAGAATTAAGAAAGAGATCCCTGATAGTGATTTGAAGAATTCAATAGAGTTTATTGAGTCAACAGTATTGGCAGTTCTAGATACAATCTGTTTAACTCATAATTTAAAATGTAATATAAAAGACTGGAAAGACCAATAAATGAGCAAACACAAAAAAAGACACAAGTTTTTTTTACAGAACCATAAAGTATAATTGTGATTACAATACTTGTATTTTAATTGGTAAACATAATGTATTCTGCAGAAAATTCTTGTCTGTCCAGCATTTCACCCTAACTCCTCCATACCCACTGAACACTATTTTCTCCAAAAATGATGGTTACTAATCACCAAGTAGGAAACCCATACATTTCCATTTTACTAAGGTTGATTGAACAGACTATCAAATGCTAAGGAGTATCTTTTTAAAAATTAAGGTACACTTGGTACTTTAAAGGAAAAAAAATGATTACAAGGGATAAAAAAAAAACTTTAAAGATTTTGTAGTCAATGGACTGAAGAACAGAAGGGATTTTTTTGTTCTGATCCAAAGTATAACTAAGCAACAGGATCAATGAAATATAGACTTTCCAAATACTTGAATTATTTCTTTTGAGCCTGATATGTTAATTCTAGTTTTCAATAGTGTTGAATAATGCATAAAACAAAAATAATCCAATTTTTCTTTCACAGATTACTTATAAAGTTGTTATGGAAGACATGTATTAGGTAAACTTTGAAACAGTAAAAATGTTCACAACATCTTCTGAAAACACTGTTTCCATGATTATAAAAGTCTTCTATTTCACAATTTATCATATCTAAAGCTTTTCATTTGCCAAATCCCAAACATCATGCATACAGATGAACAAGTAGAATGCATTAATGAGGCATATCACCCTGAAAATTATATAATTGGTAACACCTGTAAGCTCAGATTTTCAGTGATACTGAATTTCAGAGCTATTGCATGAATCATACATAATTTATTTGAGTTCTTAGTGAACAATAAAATTTAAGAAGGTAAAATGTACATAAAAATTATATTAGAAGAATTACCATTTCACAGAATCACCAGTTTGCACAAAATCAGTGGTTTCCCAGTCAATCACTGTTTTCCCAATAGTTTTGGATCTTCTGAAATGACAGCTGATAAGACTTAACTTTTTAACATCTATCAGGGTTTAAATCTTCTAAAACATTTAATATGCAGCAATTGTAATATTTAAGCATTATGTTTTATTGTGGATCAATAAAAGATTAAATAATTTTTAGAAACCCTAGAAATAAAGTTTAGTAAAAGCATTATTAAATTTGAATGCAAAGGTATAATATCACTGTCACTACTGAAATTTGTTTCACAATGGCAGCCCTGAGATCAAGAGTGGGAGTTCAGGCCTTGCTCTATTTTAAATCCTCTGAGATTTGCAGGAAATCAGAGGAAATAAATTAACATCTCTTGCTTTGAATTACTTACCTATATGTATAGATGGAAGATTTCTGCCCTGAAGAGTTTTACAGCACATAAGTCATTCATGTGAAGCTTTGAGGGGGAGAAGAAGGAATGTTTCAGAGTGAGAAAGTACTTTGGTAAAAGCACTTTCATAAAGGGATTATACTGTTATCTGCTTGAAAGCGGTCTTTGTTTCTAAGGTAATTTCATTTGGTATTCTAATCCTTTCAGGTGGGGATGTTTGCTTTGCCTTATTGAACCTAGAATAGGATTTTTGCATGCTTTCTTGATTTTTCTAGCCATTAAAACAGTCTGTGCCAGTGACTTGGCATAAAACTAGTGTTATCCTGCCATACAGTTCCTTGCATATTCCTGTGAAGCTCAGCAGATGCCTTCTGTAGTTTGCTTAAAGTGTGGCTGCAGTTACAAAAGTGTCACCATGTGGAAGAGCAGTTTGAGAACAAGTTTCCATAAACAAAGGGTTTAAAGTTGGTAAAACTATCTCCTTGGCTTATTCACACTGATTCCAGGCAAAACAGGCTGACAAACTAGATATCCACAAAAGTGTGATTGTTATTTATGCTGCTGATGTGAAAGGCATGCAATAATTCAGTGGGAGATTGGATTTTGTACCTATTGTATAGATTATCTGAGGCTATCAGTTCTTTTATGATAGTTACATAATTGAAATTTTCTAAAGTTATTTCTCGACCATTTTATTCATTTGTTTAATAACATGGACTGGAGATGCAGAAGCCAAATCCTGAAATACATTTCAATGATCACTTAGAACATTACCAGTGAAGGTGAGATATGACCACCAAGTAATCTTTAATGCTGCTATGTCCAGCAAAAGACATATGATTAAAAAAACCCAGTAAACTGTGAAAGCTAGCAATCAGAAAGATTATTTACCTTTCATGGGGAAAGGCTCCTACTTTGAAAAATAGGGCTAAGAAAACTTTTGAAACTTTCTTTAAAATGGGTTACTTCGAAAGCAAAACTGCAAGATAAACACAGATGGTGGTAGGAAAAATATTTTTTCCTTTTTTTTTCAAATTTTTTTTAATGCTGCAGTTTCCCAGAAGAATCAGAGCTATGAATGGAGAGTGGATGGCACCATTTTTTCCTCTTTTGTTCACCTTGGCTTCTTCTGGTTGTTTTTTGAAGACATGTTATATAGTTCAGCAGAGTTTTGAACGCAGTCTTTTTAGATAACTTGGGGCACTTGGCCCTTAAAGCACAGCTACTTGGTGAGTTATGTTTGCCCCTTTGCTCAGACCTGTCAGGAGTCTCCCTTTGGAAGAGTTCAGTCCAGTACAGGAGAGACTTTTCATATCAGAAATTGGACAGGAAGGAGTGCAAAGCACCAGTAAGGAGACCATTCTCAGCACTGGTCTATAAAGGGTACATTAGTGAGCATGTCCGAGTAGAATGCAAGGTAGGTTCACAAATGCATCTGTTTGCCAGCCTATGATATGAGACAGAAATTGCCAACACAGGCTGGATAATTTGAGTGACTGTATTTTTACTTAAAAGGAGAAAAGTGGTGTATGTTGGAGAAGAGGTGAGCATGACAAATTAGAAGTCAGAATTACCGGAAGTCAGTCAGGTTTTTTCCCTCCCTTTTCTCCCATACAAAGTCCAAGGTTGATGTCATTCTTCCTGTGTACTCTTCTTGTTATTCAGATCATTTTCTGCATTGGCTTTGGTTGGTGCTAGGAATCCCTTTATCTCGTAGTTAATCATGGAGGGTGGAGATGGTGACTCATTCAGAATAGCAGGCTAAACAAACTTGAGAAGCAGTCCTTCCTCAGCTGCCCAACTTATTTCCACCTCAGAGAATTACATACAGTTCTCCATTTCATAGACTTCAAAGTACAGGCCAGATTCTTAAATGAAACTTCTTGCCATCAGCACTGATGTTCATTTTTCTTGACCTGCAACAACACGGATGAAGCCTTTGCTGTAAATAAATGGGCATTTTTTGGACCTTACTCTTTCAATGTGATTTGTCTGCATTGTCTGCATATAAAGGCAGGAGACTTGAAGATTTTTACATGGGCATGGGGACAGATGCATTTACAGTGAATCCCCATGATGCAGTTATTCCTCAGTCAAGACAAATTCAACTATGTTTTCTGCACTGGAGTCCTGAGAAAGAGTACCCCTCTTTGCCTTTGCTCCAAGCACTGCCAGATAATTTCTACTATCTAAGGAGAGGGAGAAGAGGTGCATTTCAATTTCATGTATGTAATGATTATCCTACCCAAATGTTTAAAAAGAAGGGGCTAAAAGTTCACTTAAAATAAATATATTAATCCATAGATAGCTCTAGTAAGATTTATCACAAAAAATCACCTTGATGCTAGAAAGGACTCTTTTGTCAAATGATTGTGGTTTGCATCTGATCCTGGATAATTTAATAGTCTTTCTGTGTTTAAGATATTTGTCACTGAATGGCATTATTTACAATGAATGCTATTTAAATTTTTCTTATGTGAATCTCTAGTCCCTGTTAACAGATGTATGGAAAAGTTCCTTACCCTTTTCTTGGAAAAGAAATTCATACAATAGTGGGGAAATAAGACCTAAACAAAATTGACTTGCTTTTTGAAAGTCTTTGATCTGAAAACCTAATTTACATGTCCTAGTACTGAGATGTCTTATGCAGAAACCCGTCCTCTTTCTCCATAATTAGGCAGACTTCTACGTGTACTTCATCTTCAAAATACACTAATCAGCAAACAGTTTGCTTCGTTAATACCCTAAATGTATACAAAAGTGCTAACTACTTTGCTTTACAACAGTTGAGTCAGACTCAGATAATAAGTACTTCAAAACTCAAAAATTCTTCTCCAGTTTGCCTTTGTAGCAAACAGCACTATATATCTACACCTTCACTAGTGTTGTTTAGGAAAATGCCTGTTTCTGAGAGACTTTTATCACAAGTGTACTGTTCTCCAAAAGTAAGATTTATACTCTCATTTTTGTGGTAGAAATGTACTTTTATTCAGCAGCCAAGTTTGTGAAAGAATGCTATTTTTCCATTGTGCAAAAAAAGAAAATTTCTGCAAATACCATCTGAAGTATATGATCTGATCCTACACACATGCAAAAAAATTTCCAAGTTAATTACTCCCATCAGTTCAAAGCAATCAGACTATCTGTGCACCTATGTTGCTAATCAGTAACACAGAAGAATGAACCCATTATTTACCAGCAATGCAGAAAAACTTGGTTGACATCACCAATTTCCCTGAATTTGTGACAGGTAGAACTATTTCTGGCTTTTTTAGTTCAGAGCCTTTCTCTCTGTCTCCTATTCACATTCGTGGATAAGTGGTTAAGATGAACTGAATTCAAAATAAGTCAACAATCAGCTTAGAAGGCAGATTCTATTTGATGACAGCGCTGGCTTGTCACTGATATCCCAGACAAATCAACCACGCATTTTAGTAGCATCTATCTTATAAAGAGGATTTGCTGAAACAGTAAAATAAAAAACCTTGATCCTCACAGTGAAATGACATAATAAGTGATTTTTTTTGCCTGGTCTTAAAGAGTCAAAAATTCTTGTCAGGTAAGTGTCATCATAGCATATCCTACATTTCTGTGCATTTGCTTGACTTTTGTACTTTATTCTAATTGAATTGCAGCTTCTTATAGCTATTTTAAGGATCAATACTTCTTCACAGGAGCAGGATGAATAAGAATCAATCTGAACACTTCAGCTCCTTCATCAGGAATTGCTTCAAACAGCAGCTCTTTCTCTGCAGTAATCTGTGTGATTCTGTTAGCAGCATCAGTCACTGACAACAAGACACCTGAACTGTTTCTTTCCCTGTTCATTGGGATTTTTCATTGTTACAGAGACCAATATTCTTTCTTATAAGGTTAAAATGGATCCATAATAGCTTTTATACCATTATATTTTAAACTCTAGACTTCATCAACACACTCTTCAGCTTGTTCACTTTCTGACTCCTTGCTGCTTATGAATTATTCAGGTTTGATTTCACTTGAGGTAAATAGTTTGATTTGAAGTTTTTTGTATCTGGATTTAGATGCAACGAGAAGAGTTAAATGCTCAGAATTTTAAGTGAGGAGAATTGCAGAGGCTCAGCTATTAAGATGGAAGACATTTGCTGTTAGTGCTCTGGGGCTGCCATTGAGATCTCAGCGCGGTGCTATTTGTCATTCTGAAGTAGGTAGGCATTATGATGCCTGGAGTATAAATCAGCCTTTACATGGTGTCAAGTCCTGAAGCACTTTGAACACTCTAATCCACTTCTGAGTTAACAGAACATTTTTGGTTTTACAAGCTTCAAAGTTTCCCTTTTTAGTTAACTTTGTCATCTTGTTATTAATCATCACTGTTTTCTAGAATTTCATGTACCTCCTCAAATACAATTATTAATGTTTTGCTTCAAAGTTGTGGTGATGTCACTGAGATGAACTTTAGTTTTAATCATCTAGTAGAGATGAAGTTCCAGCAAAATTCATATTATTAATTCTGCTCATGTAAAGAGGAATACTGCCTTGTCCTACTAGCAGGTCAGCATTATTTGGATGCTGCAGCAAAGTATTATGTCTGTACCTTGTTTCTTTTACTCAGTTCTGTGTAGTATCATATTAGTGCTTCCTCATAGACAGAACTGAGTTGAAAGAGTGGATGTTTCCCTGTGGCTGTTTTCACTGTATGTCTGCAGTCCAGTAGTCAATATTAGCTCAGCACAGCAGAGCAAACTCTTTTAAATGCTGATTATCTTCTTTTGTCTGGAAATCTAGTGTACCTACAAAGGGTCAGTTCGGAAACTATGTGTACTGTAGGTTGCCAGTTCATTGAATCTCAGTTTCTGTTCTTCCAGTGGCTGAGTAAACATTTTAACCATCAGCGACCATTTTGCTGATTGAATATTTCTATATATAGTATTATATAGACTTTGGTGTGACAGTGCAATTGTGCAGTCAGTTGAATTTACAGTGCTTTTACAGGCGGAGTTGTTAGCACTAATGAAGTCCATTAAAATCAGGTTCTGTTGCTGGCAGGCAGCAGAGTCTGCAGGCGCTGCCGATGCGTCACTGCTGAGGCGCAGCGGTGCAGCCGCGTTACGGAACAGGCGCTCGCTCCCATGGACCCACAGCAACCCTGGCTCAGCCACACGTGTGCTGCTCTGCTGGGCACACAACTCCCCTCTGCTGCCGTGGTGCTGGGAAACCTCTGCCATGCAAGGCAGCTGGGGTGAAGAGAAAAGATTCCCTCAGATTACGGTGTTACCACTAACAGAGAATCCTTAAAAGCAGGACATAACTGAGGACAGTGTTGTCAGATTCATTTATTAGTCTATTTATTGAACTCTGCTTCTTAACTTTCATATTGTGGAACACAAATATTCCAGATCTAATTAATGTAAATTAGCTTAGCCCAAAAGTTAAGTTGCTGTGATCTCTGCTATAAAGCTTGTTTTCTTGTACAGTCACCTGAAGTTGTTATTTTCCGTAAAATGTTCATGCTCAGTAAAGAAGTAAAATAGTTCAGTGGCAAAGTGATTGCTTGTGCTAGCAGCAGCACATTGAAATTATATGACCTCTCATTAATCTGTATTTTGATAAGGTCCTGGAGTGGTAGGACTAATGACATTCTACCGTAAATTATTCAAATCCCTGCCTGTGCACAGACTATCTCTTTGGAGAAACACCCAAGTGCTACTGAATCTTTCACTGTCTTGGAGAATAACTACAGTGGTCCAGAGGCAGAAATTTACTCATCTGTATTGTGGATGATGTGAATTGCCTAAAAACAGGCAGCTTTGCTTTTCTCTTATTATTTTTTTTCTGCGTGTGATTTTACTTCTAAAAGTATTCTACTTATGCAAAAGCTGCTTTTCCTATTCCCCCATCCCTTTCATTTTATCTTTTGAGCCTCACACAGCACGCTGAGGGCTAGGTACCTAGGCTAGCTTGGTGACATTAATTTCATTTGGTCCAGAAGGCTTTCCTGGCTGCTTATGTTTCCCTTGTGCCACATCAGCCTTATCAAACCCTGTTTTACCTCTTGGCCCCTTTCTGTCAGCCTGCATTCTTCTGAGTGTTGTCTCTTCAGCCATATCTCACCCCATGCAGTGCTTTCAATTCTTGTTACCAACATTACCTCCCCTGTGAGGATTATAAACCCTGCTCCTAGTGCAGCAAAACTATGTGGATTTCATGGCCAGGACAACCTTTCTCTATGGAAAAGAAAAATGAGCATGCCACTCTCACATTTTAAGATCTATTCCAGAAATTCATGGACCTGAATGTCAGAGGGACTATTAATATTTCTGGTACAGCCCTATAAAACAGCTCATAGAATTACTTCTTCAGTCATCCCTCTATACAGCTGAGTAACTCTGATTAAAAGATATCACAGATCAATTTATGGGAAAAAATACATCTAGCAATGGACAGTTTTCCAAATCCTTTAACCATCATTGACTAAATGTTTATCAAGTGTTCAGCTGGGAGTCCAACTCCTACTCATGACTTTCACAGCTGTTTCTTAGACTTAAGAAAAATTCTACTTTGTAGTTTCACACAACACATTTCTATGTACTACGGTGTGCCATATTTATATCACTTGGATTTCTGTCAGGTCAAAAGCAAGTCCTTATGTATGACAAGCCAATGCTAATCGATTAATTTTTTTTCATTTTTTAAGTGTAAAAACTGGATGCAGTAAAGAATGTTGTCTGAGTGTTCTACACAGAGTCATCCTGCCTGAAAATGTCTTTTTTCTATACTGAGGAATCACATTAGCCTTTGTGGCAGTAGCTTTGTGTTGACAGTTAGTGTTCAAAAGAGGAAAGCACAAATAAAGCCAACTGGAAAAACCATCAGAAAGTGAACTTCCTGCAGTGGAGTGCAGGGTTGACCAACATCAGCTGATAGACCTCCCAGGTTAAGGAGTGTTTTTTTCCTCAGCACAACACCATGCCCAAGTTCTGCAGATAATTTCTACCAATAGAAACAATCCTCTAATTTGGCTGTGGATGGTCCTAAGGCTGCTGTGCTGTTCTGGTTGTGAGTATCACTGTACAAGAAGGGATGAGACCCCAGAGATTCTACCTCACCTCTCATCACTGGGCCTCTCTGCACCATCCCTTAGTCTACCTTATGGACTGATCCTGTGCTGAGTTGCATTTTGACAGCATTTGTTCTGCCTACGTTTCTTCTCAACAGTTTGCAAAGCACCTTTTTCCAGTCCATAGCAGAGGAGAGGTTCACAAACCTTATCTATATTGTTCTCATTCCTACAACTTTTGGACTGCTACCAGTTAAAAGAGGTTACTTTTTATTCTTGATGGTATATTGTTACTGGAAATAGGGATCAAAATTTTAATTTTATTGTCACATAGCAATCTTTAGAATTTACCACAGATGTACGTAAAAGTTGCTGGTAGACTTTTTATACTGATGCCTTTGGAGTCCTCAATGTTCTGTAGTCTAAGAGAATATTGCTGTTTACTAAGCTCATACTTCTCAAATTATATTAGCCCATTTTAACAACAAAAACAGATTTCAGGAACTTTGCTTAAAATCTTTTACGGCAGTTTGCCTTTGAAACTGCTACAAAATTGTAATGGCTTTTCATTTTGATTTGCTGGCAAGAAACAAGTTGCCTGCCCTTTCTTTGAAAAACTTAAAGGCTGAACAGAAAATTATTTTGCTGACACACTAAATGGTTTTTGCAACTGAACTGATTTTCTTTGGTAATAAAAGTTGATTGGTATAATGAAAAAATGTTTTATGTAAGCCTCACACTACTGCACCAGTGCAGCTCTCCAGCCTTCTCTGAGACTCTCAGGCCACACTCATTTGAATCAACAGGCTTATCCACATGGTAGAAGCTCAGAACAGAAAATGTCAGCCTCAAATTATTTCTTTGATTATATACCCGGATTAGGGAACAGCATGTTAACATGCTCTCTGAAATGTATGTGTGTGTATATATTTGCATAAAGAAATGAATATATTCACACATAAACAGACATTTTAATATTGTTTGTACCTTTTAATTTAAGTTCAGCAGTCTAGTTTCTATTTGACTGGAAGCCTGTAACTGCTTCCTCACTGTTCAGTGGTAGTTAATGAATTGCAGTTTCTGAACAAGTTTTCTGAGAAGAAAAAGTCACCATTACACTTCCCAGAGTAAAGCAGAAGAGGAGTTTGCCATAGCATAAACTATTTCTGTTTTCTTACTGAAACTTAAGAAATCATTGATGCTTTATATTGCCAGATCCATATCATCTAATATAAACTTAAGCTAAAGATAGATGCCTTGATAACTGCCTGTTCACTAATGACTTCTACTGAAGCAGTTTAATATCACCATTCATTTATTTAAACACTCTTTATTTTTCTACAGCCTTCTTTATCTTCCGTTACTGAAGCATTTAAATCTAAGAACTTGTACTCCAATATGCTGTAATTGAGTTTAAATGTTAATTTTCCCAATTTCCTGTAGTATATGGTTAAAAGGATTCCATATCTTAGAAATAATGTTTTTTCTTTTCACTGGAAGAATAGAAAATTCTCATTGTGTTTCTGTTTCAAGTAACCCTCTTTGTTTACATACTAACATCCCCCTCATTTTCTTTATCAACCTGATGAAATTCCTCAGAAATCCCCACATAAATCTACAGAGAGCTCCCCTTGCTTGATGCTGTAGAACAGAGGTACCTGACGTTGGTCTCAGTTCCTTTTTTTCTTGATATTTACCTTAGATTATTTGATTATTCTTTTTTAGTTTCCTAGTTTATTATCAAAATAATTTCTGCTGTGTTTGACACCTTAGAAACACCAAAATGGAAGGATTTCCAGAATAAGCAAGGCTAGTTCCTTATTGCTATTATAACTCTCTTAGCCAGTTAATAAAGCTGCTAAGATCAATATGTCTGTTTCTCAAGGAGTTTTGATTTATTCAGGATTCCAGATTAAGCTTCTCTTATCCATGTATACTGTCTTTTGGAGTTGTTCCTGCTTACGGCTAGTTTCCGCTTCACAGAAGAAGAGAAAAATGTCTGCAGGAGCTTAAGAGGGCTTCTTAGACCAATGAATTTGTCACAAACTCCACAGATTTTACTCAGAGGGCCCTGCCTTTCATAAACTTAATTACTCTCTCCAACTGCTGTGGGGGGCCAGATGTGCCACTGCTGTTATTTCACCCTTTCTAGGGGACAGAACACTTCCAGGAGTTTCTGTAGCTGCACAGTGAATTTGTTTGTTTTTCATGCTGGTCACACACAGTAGAAGGCTCCTTTAAACAGGGCTGGCAGACGTCCATACTGTCCCTCACTGTGGGAGCAATTAACTCTATTATATAGATAACCAAGCTCATAGAAATGAGGTATGGGTACCATTACATGCCCCTGCAACATTTGTTTAATTGCTAAAGCACTTGTTTATGCGCTGCTTTGTTGGAAGAAAATGTATTAAACTATAAAACAATGATCTGTCAGGTATAAAGCCTGCAACCTTGAGGGGATCATTATGGGGCTCAGATCAGAAGAATTTAAGAAATTTTATCATACATCAAATGTCTGAGACCTAAGCTTCATCTTGCTGCTAGCTATAAGGTGTTTTTATGGACTGTCAGCATGAAGAGGATGTTTACAAATTTTTATCAACAAGTAATTTTTTTTTTATCATTTGTATTTTCTGTCTTCTTGTATTACACTATATCATGTTGTTCATAAGAAACTACAGTACTGTCATGTTAAGTGGCATTGCTATGTTACCTCAAAGCATCTGATTTACTTTCTTACTGTTGTTTGGTAGAACAATGAAATTAATGAGTTGTGTTCAAGCCAGTGGCAGCTTTGATGCTTTTTAGCTGGCAGATATATCAACAAAATTTTGTGGTAGATATGAGTATGTAAATATGTATAATGCAATGGAGGCTTAACAGATCAATGTTGTACAAAAAAGGCACAGCATATGTTCTTCATTATCAAACTAAAACTAAGAATAAGTGCTGTACACAAGTAAAGATGAAAAATGTTCAATACCTTGTAGCTTTCTCCGATATATTTCTCTGTGAGCTAGCCTTGATTACCACGTCTGCTCCTGCAGTCTTGGATATAGACAGTGAAATCACCACTGAAGGCTACTGCTTGGGTTTATATGGAAATTCAAATACTTGTGGCATGTTGTAACCCCTACATTTCACAACTGCTTCTAGAGACAAGTAGGAAAATGTTGCAAGGTCCTTTCAAGGTAATGGCCATCCTTCATCATTCTGCAGAATGAATTTTAACAGTGCTTATGAAGTCTTAACCCAGGTTTGAAAACTCTGTACCCTAGATAAGAGCTGTCTCTATCTCAAACCTTATTAATCTAAAAGTTATTCATTCCTGGAAAAGTGTACCAAACTCGCATCTTAAATTTTGTGTGTAACAACCTACATGTATTGATAGTGAGATACTCTTCTTTGCCTTATATTTATGGAGTTAAGCCCATAATTTTAATTGGTTCAAGACAAACAATAAATTTGTTGCATTATGATTTTTCATAAACCTTTGTGAATCCTAAGCTGCTGTAGTCAAGCAATCAGGCCCCTATTATGTTGCAGTTGCATCTGCTTTAGCATAAGCTATTGTTTAAGATTGAGAGTTCTTTATTGGTAATCTCTTTTCCTTTGTTATCCTGTATTTAGATGCCAAAATTTAAAAAGTGGAAGAAATAGCATATTTTCTGTCCCAATGGGCTTGCTAGAGCAATCAAGACTCTGTAAGTAAGTTCAAGCTTCTGGAAATTAAAACAAGACCTTAAATCTAAACAAATTTTCTAAATTATCCTTAATTTAAGAATATCTTATTATGTGGTTTTTTAAACACTGATTGTTCTTGGGAAAGTTTAAACAGTAGTTACTTCTTCTGGAAATCTAAACCTTCCCACACCAAAGGTATTAATTTATTTCAGTCTTATTGAAGCATTATATCTGAATTCTGTTAGTGCTTGAGGTTTAAGTATAAAATGGCATTTTCAATCTATCTAAAGACTGCTATTTATGCTAATGAACTTTGGAATGGAAGAAGGTGTTACAGTCACTTATTGAGGAGGGATAAATATGAGAATAAATTTTTAAATTATGCTATGTGCTGCTTCAGAAAATGTTGTTTTAAATTATAATCTGAAGACCCTAAACTTCTTGTTGAAACTCCAGCACACTTCTGAAACATCCAAATAATTTTCCGTGTTGCTCTGTCACTCAGGTATTGATCCTGGCTGCCTCTGACACTTTGAAATCTAATGAGGTGACAGTCCAAGGTCTTGTAGCTGCAGGCTATTTCTTCCAATGTGTCTTAATTTTCCTGCTTGTTTTTAAAGCTCCCTATATCTATTTCTCATTTTAGGTCAGATAACCTTGGACTATCAAACTGTAAGCTGTTGAAATGAATATTCCTTTGACTGGTACAGTGACTTTCTCAGAACTTTCAGCATTGATGATATTCTACTTTGCTCAGTGTGTCTAACTTTCTTTGATTGTATATTTCAGTAGTGCAGATATGAGCTTTAAAAATTAATTGCAGATTTTTTTCAATCCAAAATATAAAAGTTCACATGCACAACCTGTTTCTGATTTTTTTACCACCTTTTTTCTTCTACACTCAAAGTATGTTTTTTTAGAGAACTCCCCACAAATAGCAATAGTCAGTATTGGTACAAACTATCAATTTGGTGCTGATAAATGATCCCAGATATTCCTTACAGAGCAGCTCATTCAAACAACCTTTGGAGGTAAAATGATAACTTGGGAATACTGTCACTTGTACCTGAGGCTTTTCTGGCTCTATAAGGTTGCTGTTATGCTTTTATTACAACCACACATGCATTGAGCTGAATTTGTTAGCAGAAATCTCTTTCTGCTCCCTGGAAGCCACTTGGGCTTCATGACTTCTAAGAGTTCACTGACAAGGGAATTGGAGATGCTCTGTCTGCTGTAAAAACTGACTGAAGTGCTGCAGCTACAGGGCAAAGCTCCAGGCCTGAAGGCATGGTTTCCCAGCAGAACAAGTGCTTCTCCATGAAGTCATACCTGATCTGTGTTAAAGGGTCTTCCATATACAGAACAGACCTTTTTGGTTTTCTGTGAAAAATTTTCCCTGTGTCACAACACGAGCTTCCAGAAACAGGCGGCTCTGGACACAAAATTTCTTCCCCCAGACTGCTCATCGTTTCAATGAAGTAAATCTTTAGGCTGATCTGGAGAAGCTGGGATATAGTTTTTAAGTGGGAAAGTCCAATTAAATGAGAAAATATGCCTGAATAATAGATTTGGTGTTTTTTAGAATAGTGGTATTTTGAGTTATTCTAAGAAATGTCACACATTATACCTTCACAGCTTGTTCTGAAGTAATTGATCAAGGATGACATGAGTGTTGCTCCATAAATCCTGTATGCTTTGGGAGCCACAAAGGATAGATGAAATGAGATATCATTCTTAGACATTTGTACAAGATATTTTTGGTAAATTACACTTTAACCAATGCCATACCTGTGGCCATTTTTTTGGATGAAGCCTCCCAGGCTGTCTTACCATGAGCCATCAAGCCATGGCCTGAACACATAATCATTAGGAAAACAGAACTTCATTACTCACCTATTAGTCACAGATTTTTAGGCAGAGTGAGCACCTAGAAGGCTGCAGACAGTAAAGAATTGCTCATGCTGCTGTTTGGAGGTCAGTAGCATGAATGTCGTAGTGAGGTGCAAGGCTGTGCAGGCCAGCATGAGGGCAGAGCATTTTTCCCAGGGAGGGGATCCTCAGCCTCACTGCCTGCCAGAATCAGTGTCTGCAGTGACAAAGCAGTGCTTCAGAGCAGGTGTAGGGAAGTTAGCCCAGGGCATGGCCCTATTTCTATACAGCCGAAAATGCAATACTTGTTTAAATATCCTTCTGAAGGGTATCATCCATGCTTTGATATGTTTACCATTCAAACTGGGTCAGGAAGGAAACCATGACTTATATTTTGTTGAGTATTGACTCGTAGCCTCTATTGATTTCTCTATTTTTCCTTGTGACAACTCATGTTTGCACATTTTTAGATCATGGGATTCTGTCCAACTAGAAATGATTGCTTTTTCTGATGTTCAGGTTTTTTTCCTCTAGATTTTAGTACCTTAACACCAGGCTATCTTCTATGTGAATGTGTATTTCAAGAAAAGAGATTTAAGGAAGCTTGTACCTCTATAATCAGTTCCCAACGTATTTTCTTAGAACTATAATGCAGTGCAAAACCAATAATCATGATGATTATCATAAAATAAAATGTCGGCTGAAGAACAAGCAGCTATGTCTGCTGTTCTGCTTGTTGGCTCGTGAGTCTTGAACATATTGCACATCTTACAAAGAGGTCAAAGCAATCATTTCTTCCTCCAAATGAATAGACACTGGTGAAGATTTGAATTAGGGATTTACTTTCCAAGTCTGCTAATAAAGCAATTCTAAATACCTGTAGTTATTGGTGCATTTTCATTTCTTTAGACTAATTTAAAAAATCCCACCTCTTCCATGAAAAATGCTGAGAAACACACAAATGTCCTTATTGACCTCTCTTAGGTCTTTGACTTGACCTTGCTGAACTCATATTTATTAATGAGGGAAAAGCAACCTTGAAAATGTTGAAGTCTATTAAACTAGACCAGTCTAATAAGGCTATATGTAAACTACAGAAGACTGAAACCTGCCAATAGTGAGAAGTTAAAATCACTGGCAGAGCCACACTTGCTTGTGGCAAATTTTCAAATAAAAACCCTACTCTTTTTTATTGTTATAATCTATACTATCATAAGATGGAAAGATAAAGTTTCTCATAACTTAAAAGAAAGTTTGTATTTTGTCACAGAACCTTAAAGGAAAAGAAAATTAGCAAACTATTCAGCTGGAATAAAGAAAATCAATTATCCCATTGTGATGGCTAATTTCCTGACAATTTGATGCTTTATATTTAAAAAGAAACATCTTAATCTTCATCATGCATAATCAAGAAAATCTATTACTAGAAAATATTCCTAGGAAATTATTTCCTAATTCATGTGTCCAAGTCCTTTTGGCAAAAAAAAAAGGAAGAAGAACTAAAAAAAATGTGAACAGTCAGGTGTCTGAGTGTGATGAGAGAGTGGATAAATTTCAGCATAAATCTGATCTTGCATGCCTTCTGCATAATGTCTGGATCATAGATGTAGGGAATTAATTATTTTCTCAGGCCTTTTGCACTTCTGCTCCTAAACTAAAAAAGAATGCACTGTGGAATAAAAGTGTGATCTTAAAATATTTTCATAAAGTTGTGCAGTCTTATCCATGCAACAAGTTTAATCATATAAGTAGATATGTTCTATAATTATTCACCTAAAGAAATACAAAAATCTTGACTACTCTCAGCATTGCTCTGCAGTACAGAGTAGAGAGAAACTGATGCAATAAAATGGTATTAACAAATGAATTAATTTCCACAGAGTGAATATAACTAAGGCCTTAGGCATTTTTGTTTATTTCCCATCTCTAGGGTTAGCCAGCTAAAGCAGGGGGACAGAAATTAATATCAAATCCAGTTCTTAAGTTTTTATCTTCATTTTATTGATCCTAAATAAGCTCAGTATACTTGGAGGATGAATTCTATTAAGCAGAAATAATCAAGGGATTTAGAAAGGCATTTGTGGACAAATCTCACATTTTCACTAATAATTCATAGTCAGCATGGAGGCTACTGAAACAGCCATAAGAAATATAAATATTACTTGCACAAGAGGAGGAACAAGAGAGGTCCTTGGTCTTAAATTGTCATGATGTCATGGTATTTATTAGAGGAAGTATTTCATTGTAGGAAATGTTGCAATTATTTTTTTATTATTTTTTCTCTTCAGATGAGGGAATAGAGATGAGGAAGGAAATATATCTGGAAAAGATATAAAGGAGAAAGAAAACTCATATAGGGAAGAAAAAATCCTCCTATTTCACTGATATTAGGGTCTTGGGCAAGATGACCTCCACAAGTGCCTCCCACACTCGACCATTCTCTGACTTTCTGTTCAGAAGTGAGGGGCAGAAAATGAGATCCATAATTTTCATTTATATAATAACTTCTTTTAAACAGAAGTTTTTCTTTACAAAATAGGGGTCAGATCAATAAGTATTTCAAATTAAAGTCATGACACACATTTGGACACACTAAAAGCATGTCCAACTAGTATATTTTCGGAAATGAATCAATTCAATGGAAATATGAGTAACCTAATATAAGGATGCACTTTAATCTTTTTCAGAAATCACTGCTATTAGCTGGTCTTGGCTACTGGAATAGACAAGCCAGTAGTATAATTCAGTAAAGCAATTTTATTAGGACCTTGCAATATAGGAGCAAGGTGAGAGCAGCTGTGCTTCAGATTAGGTTGCTTTTTGCATGTATTTAACATCTTCTCTATCTCCTGACTGTTGTAAGTAATAGCACAGAGATGCTTATTTCAAGCTTTTAAGAACAACAATGGAATAAACTAAGTACATTGGCAAGGGGTAGACCTCATAAAGGTATATCCTGCCTAAATTACCAGCTTTTGTCACATATGACAAAGGAGCAAAAAGGTATGGAATGAATAAAGATATTCTTGTGGGGATGAGAAGTGTATATACACAGATTTTATTTCTCCTCTGAGTCAGAGGACAGTGCAAGCTGGTTATTGAGGGGAATTTAGGCACATGTTTATAATGTTTAATAAACAGTATTATATGGAGAGGAAGCTAGCAACTGTCCTTTTTTCCCTTCTATCCATAAATCTGCCACATCACTGAATCTGACAAAGCGAAACTCTAGCTTTCAGTTTGTGCATAACACTGTTGCCAAACTTCATAAAGATATTTTATGGCCTGTTGAAGTGCTAAGATGCTAGACTTCATGAAAAATGAAGTCTCTAAATGGATTGGAGCTATATCACTTGAGAAGTTTAAAAAATATCACAGAGAGCCACAGCTATTAGTGACGACACTGTGGAGAGATCTCACCCAGCTTATAACATAGTTCTGTAATAAAATATCCAAGGACACAAGTGTCACTAATGATGAGCAATTTTCACCCAGACACCAAATTATGGTATCTATGTCCAGACTGGTTAAGTCATTTAAATTTACTCTCTATGACAAAAAAAAGGAGCTGCAGAGACTTTTTCACAGCCTTGGTCGGTGTGAAAGGCAGAGTATGAGGGATGGCTATCCAACAGCACAAATTCACCAAAGCAGGAGCAGCTATAGTCCTGCTCTTTCTATTGGTCTCAGACTTTTCTCGCTTTTCCTTTACAGAAAGAAGCTTTGCAGCACCAAGCAAAGATGGGCTCAAAAGCTCAAATCCCCAAAGAGTGAAATTTTGAATTATCTTCTGAAATTTCCTTGTATGCAATCTCATGAGCGTCAGGACTTTCACAAGGGAAGGACTAACAAAGCATATTTGGGGAGACAGTGTTATGTTTCTCCCAGTACAACTTACCTTAAGCACCGTAAAACCTCACTTGTAGTATTTTTGTTGCTATTTCATGGTCTAATAACCCCATGTCCCATCAGTCCAAGCCATCCAGCACTGATTTTCACCCCTCCATCCCCCAGATACATGTTTCCAATATACAACCACTGCCAGAATTCCAACTTTGTAGGAAGTTCATCTAGAGTTCCCTTCTTCAGGAGCATTCACACAACAAAACAATATGGATATTTGTTTTGGTTTTTTTTTCACTCAAATAATTTTTTGCTTCAAGTCCAGTGCACATAAGAGTCTAATTCTTCCCTTACTTTCCTTTAGGGAGATTTCTACTCTAGTATATGGAATCAGCCAATCCCAAATTTATCAACCAGCTAAAATATGTTTTTCCATCCTTGCCTCCATTTTCTCATATAACTTTTTGTAGATAACTTTGTTCTTGATTCTTCAGTAATCTGTTAAACAGTAATGTGGAGATGACAAAGCTCGTTTATGAGGTCATATGTTGCTGTTTTACCTGGTATCCATACTGTGAGGTAGTAGTTGACCCTGAGTCTGTGCAACATGTGGAAAGCTGCTGGTGTCTTCTCACAGAAGCCACCCTGGCAGCCTACTCCCACTACCAAAAACTTGCCATTTAAACAAAATATTGATCCAAGAAATGATAACAAGACTAATAGAAAATTATTTTCAGTAAAATAATAAGAAAAATCCTAAAATAGCATTCCAGAAACACTCCAGTTTGATTTATGATAATGGGTCATTTAAATTTGATGTTTAACAAAGCCATCAAGATTTTTATTTTTGCCAATAGTTCTAGTACTATGAAAGGCTTTTGAAATACAGTTTCATTTCCATCTCAATTAGATGGGTTGTCCCACTCCAACCTAAAATGTCGTCTATTCTGCCAGCATCCTTCATCTTCGGTCTGTAGAGCAACCTAAATAAAAGTAAGTATGTGTCTGAGTGCTGCAGAGCCAAGGGGGAAATGTTTGCATTACTTCTGACAAAAAAATCTAAAACCCCTTTCCTTTCACATTGTCTCAAAACTAGCTGCTGCTAGTACAGGAAGAGTGGAAGTTCTGCATAAATCATCGGCTGTGGGAGAGAGTGACAGAAGCTCATCTAAACAAGGGAGGTGTTCATACTGCCTCTGCTAGAAGCTGATCTCCTAACAGCCATGACTGTCTAATGGACATTGCTGGTGTACATCAGCCCTTGAAAACATCAGCTGAGAGGAGCAGCAGGACTTAAAGGGGAAATAGAGTTCAAAGAAAACTTATATCTGAAAGTCTTTGAGGGTTGTTACTGACAGCTTCCACAGAGATGTGATGGCTGATGCAATGTATTCACTACACGGTTTAATATTTAAGCAAGAAAAATCCCAGAAATGATAAGCATAGTCTCATCCATGGTTCAAGCATAGTCTAGTACATAGTCTTGTGTAAAGAATTCTGCAGCACTCGGAGCTGAAGGCTGTAGCTGCTAAGAACATCTGCCCATGCAATTGTGAGTACTTCACGATAACATTGCAACTCTCAGTCAAGTGTGCAAAGTTTCTCCATCACTGCTGTCTGTTTACCAGTCAGAGGATCAAAAGAAATACTTGTATTGTGGAATGGGCTCCTCAGAGGTTTTTTTTTTTTACATTTGGGGGAGTGTGATCTTTTTTCTCTCTTCTATCATCCTTCTGTTCTTTTTTTCACCTGACTACTTGTCATGCCTAGAGAGGGTGTAGAGAGTAAGTCATATGAGGAATGGTTGAGGGAGATAGGGTTGTTTAACCTGGAGAAAAGGAAGCTCAGGAGGGACCTTATCACTCTTTACAACTACCTGAAAGGAATATGTAGCCAGGTGGGTGTCAGTCTCTTCTCCCAGGCAACCAGTGACAGGGTGAGAGGAAACAGCCTCATGCTGCACCAGGGAAGGTTTGGACTGGATGCTAGGAAAAAAACTCTTCACTGAAAGAGTCGTTGAGCATTGGAATGGACTGCTCACAGGAGTGGTAGAGACACCATCCCTGGAGGTGCTCAAGAAATGACTGGATGTTGCACTTAGTGCTTTGGTTTAATTGACAAAGGGGGGTTTGGTAAAAGGTTGGACTTGATCTTGGAGGTCTTTTGCACTTTTAATGTTCCTATGATTTGACAATTTGATTCCTTGGATCAGATGTGTTAACTTGGTTCATCACCAAAAGTGGACTTGTGAGGCAGACTTTGTTAATGATCAAAGAGGAGCAAACAGTGGGGTTATTTGGCTCATGTTTGTTTTTTCTATCTGACTTAACTTCCAAACCTTTTCCTTCCTTATTTACTCTTTTGTTTCTGGTTGCCTAGGTTGCAGATATCAATGTATGATACAATCTATCCATTTTTTTTTCCCTTACCTGAAGAGAAATAGAATTGCTCCTCAGCTTCAAGTTTTTGAACAGCCTTTTATGAAACTACATGCAGTACTTTTAACTTCTATTTTTCTTCCATTGGCAGAAGTTCTTTGGGGTGCTTTTACTTGTTGTCCTCCTAGGGTTTAAAACCTATTTTCTTCCTATGTACTAGGCCCTCCTTCTATCACACTGGATGTTTGTGTAAGAATTTTTTTTCCCATTCCAACCCCACCTTTTTAATTACTGTTTTAACAGGATGTTTGCCTTGAAATTCAACACGATTATTCTCATATTTTCTATTAACTCATTCCTTAAACAAATTTCAGCTGTTACAAATTGGTTTAAAAAAAAAGAGAAAAGAGGAGAGGTTCGGAGAGGAGAGGTTCGGAGAGGTTCGGAGAGGTTCGGAGAGGTTCGGAGAGGAGAGGTTCGGAGAGGAGAGGTTCGGAGAGGAGAGGTTNTGTACAGTGTGCACATACCATATTTTCCTTTCAAATGTTTTGTGCTGTTCTTCACCTATTTTTTGTAATCAATGTCAAGGAAACAGTGACATGATAAATATTCAGTGAGGTTAGATATAAATCTTGTTATATCTAAGGTACCCAATTCTGTCTAAATCATCTCATTCTTTTATGCTTTTTTTTCCATGGGCTGATTTTTCCTAATATGAATTGGACTGAATTGACTATTTGTCTAGATTTTGCATCACTGTATGAAAGAGTACTGGGCCATATTTATTTATTATTTTTCTGGTGCAACTACCTATAACAACACACCTGCTATGGACTGAAGACCTCTGTTTCCTGACATCACAGAATTCTTTTAAGAAATCTTCTCTGGAGTCACTGTTACTAAATAATAACAATCTTTTCTTAGTTGAGTTTTACTGTAAGCCAAAAAATAGACTGTGTTCATGTTATATAGACATTTGCAGTTGCACATCTCTCCATGAATTATACTTTTCTAGTCCTTCCTCAAATATTCCACTCATCTATAAAATATTTCAGAAAAAAATGTTTCAGTTATAAATTAGTTTGCACTGTGTCAAGAGCTGGTTTTAGACACGTTTGAGCAGTGAAAAAATGTTAAAACTTTTCAGCTCAATAATAAATAGCATAAGAGTAGTTGGAGTAGTATTGTTTGCAATATTCTGCTTATAAAAGATGTCTGTATCTCAGACAGAGTGGTCATTCTGGCTATTTAACTACCTAAAGTCTTCCACCCATCATTTAAAAAATGCTATGGTTTGTATGCAAAGAAAGAAAATAAAGTTCTAGTGTAATTGATTTCCTCATGAAGCACAGGAAGGAATGTTGGAGAAGGTCTAAGCCCCAACACCCTTTTCTCTTTATGTGGACATTCCCAAAGCAAATTCCCATGGAGTCATTCCTTTGCCAGTTCAAGGCCACAATTATCTATCAGGCTCCTGGTGCTAGAGGTATGCAGTGAAGGATCTTAGCTCCTACCTTGTCAGTGCTCACTTGGAAATAATTTCTGATCCCCTTGTCTAAAAGAGCAGTCTCAATATCCTACCTGCACAGAGGAGAGGAGAGGAGAGGAGAGGAGAGGTTCAGAGAGGTTCGGAGAGGTTCGGAGAGGTTCGGAGAGGAGAGGAGAGGAGAGGAGAGGAGAGGAAAGAGGAAGAAAGGTTTTCATCCTTCCAGGCATTTGGCGACTCTGCAGGATTAGGAATATACAAATCTTAAGAGGGGTTTTATCCATAAAACTCTGATACAGCAGTTCACAACTTGCCTGGAAGTAGCTTAAATTAGCTAATGTTGGAGAAATGATAACCACACTTCATACACCATTGATATAGTCAACATTACTAATGCCCTCTTCCATGACTCTGCTTCTTGTCCTTATGCCATTGTACTTTACAGCTGTACAGGTCTTCATTTACACAAGTGTTTAAAGGACATTTAAGAAAACCACCTGCTTTAAATTTGTCTTCTGATTTCTCAAATTTGTTAAATGCTAGTAAGCACAAGCTAGGTTTCTCTTGACATAAGTCTGAAATAGAGAAGAAAATCAAGAAACATTTGCACGGACAGTAAATGGATATTTAATTGTTTGTTATAATGATGAGGCATATTGGAATAGTCAGTATTATGCTCATTATCCAGTATAGAGTGTGATTTGTATTCATTAATATAATCGCTGGTTCATATTCCAATACCTCCATCAGCTGGGAAAGTTAATGTACAAAGGAAATAATAAAAAACAAATTTAGAAGGGGCTAGGGGAGAAATAGAAACTACTTGAGGGAAGGTAGCAGGAATTTTAAAATTTGTTTTAGTTGTTTGAGACAAAGCTGCTGCATTACATGTGCTAAATTAAAGGGACTTGTCATTTAGTAGAAATGGAGACAATTATCGATGATGACCATTATCCTGGTTTCAGCTGGGATAGAGTTAATTTTCTTCTTAGTAGCTGGTACAATGCTGTGTTTTGAATTTAGGATGAGAATAATATTGATAACACATTGATGTTTTAAGTTTTTCTGAGCAGTGCTCACTCTAAATCAAGGACTTTTCAGCGTCCTGTCCTCTGCCAGTGAGCAGGGGCACAAGAAGCTGGAAGGGAGCACAGCCAGGACAGCTGAGCTGAACTAACCAAAGAATTCCATACCATAGAATGTTCAGTAAATACAGTGGGGGGAGTTGTCAAGGAAAGGCCAGTCATTGTGTGGGGATTGTCTGTGCATCAGTCATCTCTCCCTCTTATTCATTAGTACTACTGCTACTACTACTATTATTATTATTATCATCCTCATCATCATTATCATCATCATTATCATTATCATCATCATTAATATTAGCAGTATTATTAGTATATTCTACTTTGTTTCAATTATTAAACTGTTCTTATCTCTACATATGAGTCTTTCCTTTTTCCCTGATTCTCCTCCCCATATCACTGCAGCAGGAGGTCAGTGAGTGATCATCTGTGTCATACTCACTTGCTGTCTGGGGTCAAAGTATGCCAATAATCTGCAGCACTATTAATCACTATCAAATATTAAATTATTATGATGAAATTAAGAAACTCGTTATCGTAGAAGTAGATATGGAGTAGCTTTGAAAATAAATAAATTAGAGACAAAGTACTGGAACCAGCATCATGTCTCAGCTCCCATTAGCTACCAATGCAGAATCAGCACTTCAGAACAACTGGGCTACCATGGCAAGGACACCTTCTCTTTTTCTGCCTCCAGCTTTTTCTCTCGTCCTTGTTCCCTCCAGTGCTGCTGCCTTCACCCCCTCCTCCACCTCTGTACGTTGGAGAGCAAGGGAGAGGCTTCAATGACCTTGATACATTTCCATGTCCTTTTCTTTGGAGCAGAGAACAGACCTTATTAAGTTCATATGCGCATATTAAGCCTATAACCATCTGCTGTGATTATGAACAGTGTAGTGGTTAAGTTTAGCATTTGGAGAGGAGGTCTGAAGGTCAGCTGTGCTTCAACTGTAGTGTGGCATCTTAGGTTTACTTGAATCAGTGAAAAATAACATCAATAAATGAGCAGCTGAGATTTAAAGAAGGTTAGCATGTAGGGTATTTAAGATCAGGAATATAGCACCAGAGGATAGTATGCTCATATCTCAGATACCACAGGAAATAGAATATTTTTAGTGTTCTTGGGATGCTGGACTAGCTTTTTGGCAGTTATTTTTTTTTTTCCTTCTCAAATTGTAACACTTAAAAATGAGTAAACTTACACCTTAGCATGCATTTGCCCTGTTCTGAGCAGAACTCCATTACTTAGCTGATTTTTGGAACCTGACGCTGCCTTTCCTGCATGAGGAGATGGAAAACATGAAGCAGCAAGTACTCCTGAGGGGTTGTGGGAAAAACCAGCTCTCAAGAATACGAGTGCCTGTTATGTAAATTCTTGGGGTCATTATCCTAAACAGTTTTGGAGTATTTAAAGTACAGTAGGGGAACTAATACTACTGCAATAGTTTCTCAGACTTGAAAATAGTGTTCATTGACAGGATGTCAAGCAGTACAGAAAAGTGGAGAACTTGAGTAACAGCCTCACATACAATTTATAAGCAATGTTTTTTTCATGAAATGGAATTATCAGAAATTAGCAATAACTTTGTCACAGTGTTATTAAAAGCTGATAAAGTTCACTGGAAAATATTTTGAGTGTAAATACTGGGATTTTTTCCTGTAAGTAATGAAATGTCTGAGGAAGAGGGAATTGTTTGAATTTTTACCCCAGCCCATCCGATGCCCATTGAACTTGGACACGTCTCCTGATTTCATAAATCAGGACAATTACAGATTTTTAATAACTTCAAGGTCTTGTCTTTATATGAGCTTGCCAAATAGTTGTTTGATGAGCATGATTCCACAGATGCTTCTTGTTTTGCTTTTATTTACTTACATAGGGAAGTGTGAAAATATGACTCAATGTGTAGTGTTTTATCAGGGTTTTATAAAACTTTGGATACTTTGAAATTAATGGGTTTCTAAGACTGCACTTCTGGAAACTTGGTTCAATTCAGCCCAAGAAATCATGCTACTAAGCTGCTTCATGTGCCTTCAAATCCATCAATATAAAAATACCTTAAATTTCTGGTTATGTAAAAATTGTACTTGAAATAAACTGTAATTACAAAATCAGAAAATGCATCCAGAAATCCTATTCTATGCAATTTATTCAGTGCTGAAACACTCCTACAGCTGTTTTATATCTTCATAAATGATTTTATATATGTATAAGAAGTTTCCTCTTTTCTAAAAATAGAACCCAAACACAAACCCATTGAAACTTTTAAATACTTGGCACTTCTACACATTTTCAGAAATTCTTTTCACACCCTGATTTAAGGAGACCACAGGCCTTCATTAATATCAATTTATTTTTACAGATTTATTTAATTTTCAGTGGGTTTTATTCTAGTCTTTATAGGTTTTACATCATCTTTCTTCTGACATGAAGAGGACATGAGATAATCAGAATCTAATTTTTAAGGTTATAACTTGGAAAAAATATCCCTTAATTTATTAATATTTAGTATTTTAGTGTTTCTATAATGGGTTCCAACTGTCATAAGTTATAGCAAAAGCTTCCTAATAATTAGTTTCAGCAGTTAAGATTTCAGTGCTTCCTTCTTTATTGAATATTCATTTCTATCTCAGCTGAAGTTTTTGTTCCGTTCTCAAGGGAGCAAAGCTTTCAGACCATTACTTCATTGTTTTTATTTCTTTCAGTATAGAGATTTAGGGCATAATGCCAAAATAATGCTCTGTGGATCCTCATTAGTGTGCTTTACTGGGTTTGTTCTTCTCTCTCTAATTAATCCCTAAAAAAATCCATCTGAGTAATGATTAAAAAATGTTTAAATTCAGAAATAAATATTAAGTATACATATACAAGTAACAAATATTAATCTGATATTCTGTGCTTAATATTAAGTAATGGCTTATGTTTTCTGGAGCTGAGAAGAAGAGAAAAAACTGGGAATCAGTCCATCTACTTACAGGCATTAGGAATTGTGGTTGATATTAATCCCCTAATAATTGTAACAACTTTTCTGCAATTCTCAGTGCTACATAGCTGGCTCATGTGAGTAGCTGACAGTATGTACCCTGGTTGCACAAATTTTCTAGAAGAGCAAGCTACTGTATCAATTACAAATGAGCTATTGCACTCTAAATTAATTACTAGCTGTGTAAACCAATACATGTGCAGACTGGGAGACTGAATTTTTACAGTTCTGACAATGTGGTATTTATTCTGCTGGGGTAGGGGAGCTGTCTTTATATGAAAAGGAGTAAAAGGAAATCAGTTGAAATAATGCAATGAACTATTTGTACATTCTTGGTCTATTATTTAATGGTAAATTTAACTCACTGAATTGCTTCTGAAAGATTGCAGCTATTTCATTTCCTTAAGTAACCTGGGAGTAATGATCATTGTTAGAGCAGTTTAAAAGGTAACAAACTTGAAACTTATCCTCTAATATTCACACTTTCCTGCTGTCTTTGTGATTCTGTAAGTATTAAATGAGTCACACTTTACCCTTCTCAAAATGCTCATCTTGCACTTCTCAACATACTCTGAGTGGAGAAATCCATGTGTGCCTTCAGTGATGCCTGTGACCTGTGATTTCAGGGTTGACCCCTTGGTAAACAGGTTGACTTCTTCAAAGCTTGTGGTAGCTTCTGCTCTGTGATGCTGACCTACATGCTCTTCTATTGCATTAATTCAATACTAATATTAATGTTAATATCAATATTGTTATCAATCATTTTATTAATAATGAGTACTCTTCAAAATTGTGTTTTGTAATTGGCATATGGTGTTTCTTAACTACCTTGTGTTCTAATTAGCTGACTTAATGCTTGAAAATATAAGTATACTTTTGGTTCAGCTATAAGCAATCCCTTGGAGTTCAGATTGCTGAAGTTCTTTATCCAGCATCCATTGCCATTCTGCTAGTGTTGCCTTGGAGGAAAACCTGTAAGAAGCAGAGGTCACATGAAACCTGCATCAGAAATATAACTTGGTGGGTTTTTCCTTTCAAAGTAACAGACAAACCTTCTCAGTAGTTAGAAACAGCAACAGATTGTAAATTGAATATTATCTAGTGCTGTAATGCTATCTGCTTCTTTTAACATGTGGCTGGAAATTTTAGATGAGGAGAGGTGAACCATCTATGTTTTGTGTAAAGTTATGAGTAAAACAGATCAAGGAGTGAGAAAATCCCTGTAGGTCATCCCAAACAGGATTCAGACTTTGAATGTCCCTCACATTCATGAATGATGTGTGTGCTCTATTGAATATGGAACTAGAAAAATCTATCAGTGTGAAGGAAAACTGAAACTTTGCCCAATTTCAATACTAAAAATCCTATGAATTTTCAAGCCATGAAATTTTCAACTGCTACTTTTTCCAAAGTTTCAACTTTCAAATATTTCCTTTCAGCCATGAGACCTAAATAAACAGTGATATTTTCGTAAAAAATTGCGATTGTCAATGGTTCATGAAAGGAAAAAAATTTCAGTAATTCAAATGTAATGACTTTTCTAATAAACTGGGCATATCTAATATTCTGTGATTTGAATATTTTTGATTTGAGTAACAAACTTCTAACAATTTTGGTTAGTGCATTAATTTTTATAGATATTACTCCTATTTCTATCTTCCCATCTTTTTAAATTAAACTATAGTGATGTGTTCAGAGATGGAAAATTAAAGTAGCAATTTTGAGGCGAATTTTTTTAGTAGATTATGTTATTTATTCCTTTGAAATTTTGCACAAATATCAGAGTTAGTTATAAAAAGTAAATAAAAGTTGAAATTAAAATTAAAAAATCCAAACAAAGCACCCAAACTGTAGTAGAAGGCTCCAGTATTAAGTTCATATGTACATTTGTTTGTTTGTTTGTTTGTGTATGTGGGGATGGAGTGCAGATGGATTTTTCTCAGAAAAAGTCCTGCAGGTGTGTCTATCTTTTATGCATATCAATTCCCAGTTCTGTAATTAAAGTTCATAGATATATGAAGTTTTCAATAATTTCTCAGTTCTTACAAACCAAAATCACATTGATACATCATTTCTTTAATATTTTTTTTTTTAATTCTAGAACTGCCAGGGGCAATGATCTGGACTTTTTAATGTAGCATCTTTTTCAGGTTAATGTTTCAGGTTAATGTATCCAATACTTGATCTTTCTGCAAAATTAAACTCATATTCTAATAATAGCAACTCTTTAGCTATTCTCTTCTAAAACTACTCTAAGAGCTATTATTACGAGCTTTGAAGTGTCCACTGGAGACAGGATTCTGAAGTTATGGTCAAGGACAAGTAGACAATCCATGATTTTCAAAACTTCTGGTAGGTCAAATTGCATACAAATGTTTATTTTCCTTTGGGGAAAAAAACTTAACATTTTTCCCCTTATTAGAATTGAGCTAGTAATATAGCTTTCCAAGAGAGATGTTGTCTGTTGTTTTTAGGATAATCTAACTCCATCAATAAAAGCATAATCACCTTCTGTTCATCTCCAACTTTGATTATTTAGTTAGGAAAATATTTGGATTTTTCTTCCTTTTGTATTGTTTTCTTTTTCTGTCAGCAGTCAGAGCTGCAGACAGCTATTATAACACTTGTCTCCAGAAGCTTTCACACCATGATGTTTGCCCATGCTAGACATGTTATATTAGATACAAGGCTGCTATCTCTGCCAGCAAGCCTTACTGTCTTGGAGACTGCTTCCCTGATTTATGCAGAACTGGCTTCCCTGAAAATAGCTTACTTGTGCAAGCTTTGATTCCCTCTGGAATGCTCTCAGTATAAAAAGAAGGCAGAGATACGGAAAGAAGCTGTATAATGGTAGTGTTGGTGCAGCAAATTTCTGACAATTTTTGCTGAACCTATCCAGGGAAGCCATAGATCCCGTGGAGGCTGGCGGCCGCTGAAAGGTGCAGCTACAGCAAGAACTGCTAAATCAATGTACATGTCAGAAGCTCAAAACTACTCAATGCTCTTTCTGTGAATATTGTTCTGACTTTGTCTAATTCTTTGAAATAAGATTTTTATCAAAACTCCCTAGCACAGGAACCTTTGTAGTTCTGGTCCTGTTTGTAAGTGAAAACTTCTAGTGAAGATAATAGAGAGCATTTCTCACTTTAGGTACATGTGCTTTTTTACATGCTAAGACTTTAACTGGAATTCCTCCTTCTCTTATGGAATAAACAAAAAAGCCCCAAACAAGAAAAAAAATTCTTGCTTTTTCTAGGTCTTACCATGTTTTCCTTATGATATTTTAACTAGCATAGTGGGAATTTGAGGTTTTATTTAATAAGGATACAATATTTATATTTAGAAGCCTTACTAACTTAATTCCTGTCTTTGCTCTGCATATTTTACAAGTATATATGAAGTGAATATTTACTTTTTAAAACCTAAAGAGTGCTGTGAAATCAGGCTGTAACCAGAATCAAGAGATTAAAGAATTTGTGTTTATTTTTTATTGTGATCATCCATTTTGAAATGGAAAAGTTATACAAAGATGTTTTATTCAAACTATTTTAAAGTTGGAAATGATGCTGAAAGACAGGGGTTTAATGAAGTATACTGAGCTTTCCCGCAGTGCCTGGTGTATCTGCATGTTGTTATGAGACACTGGATACATTACAACATTTTTGTTCAAACAAATGAAAGTGCAGTCAAATGCTGAACTTGAGAAAGTAGATGTCAATCTTTGATGCCATGCTGCCAGCATGATGTTTTGAATAATGGCAATAGTTGCATTTGGAGTTGGATTTAGATGTGTTCTAAAGGAAATGCAGTATCATAAAATCATCAAATGACAGTAACTGAACTCTTCATGTGAACTTTTCTTTCTGCAAGTTGAATATAAATAGCAGATAAATTGATGTATTTTTGTTTATGCAGTACTTGAAGTAAAATGAAATAGGTTTCTATAAGGCATGTGAATCTTCATTTCTAGATACAATAGATATCAATCTATTAAGATTTTTAAAGCATTTTAGAATAGAATGCACTTACAGTGCTTGAAGGGATGCAAAGTTAGAAACCTCAGAGTTTTTGCATAACAAGCATAGTATCCTGATGCTGACAGCATAAATGCTTGATGGTATAGGGGTAGTTTTGAGACCTCTCAGTGAGAATTTTTTATCAAAAAAAATTACTGTGGAAAAAAAATTATATTTTAAGCTGTTTATACTTTTACTGAGTAAAAATAACATAAGAGTAACAGCTGACTATAGATTCAAAAGCTACTATGCTTCATAGCTGAAAAGTTCGTCCATAATCTGTCTTTACTAACTCAAAATAGAAGCACTGCAGAATAGAAAAAGTATTATTTTGTTCCAAAATTGGGAAGAAAATTCATCAGCTTTATCTAGAGAACTGGAAAAAAACTTTTGTTGAATTTTACATAATATGCAAAATATATTTATACTAAAAATACTTCACTTTAACAATCTGGATTCTAATCTACTAGATACAGTTTTGATACTGTGCACTCTTGGTGTAATGTTTAGGTGTGTGTGTCCCCTTGAATAGTATGAGACTGTCTTTTATTTCACTTCTGAAAGGCAAATTCTGTCTTTAAACTTGTGCTGGACTCCAGCTGCTGAAGTGTATCTGAGTTCATAATTTCTGCCTTCAGTATTTGTCAGCAGAACCACACATTTAAAACCTAAGCAATTCTGCTTTCAGTTGTAATCATATGGCTATGAGTTCAAGAGGGGACTTTACAAATACAGATGCTTTTGAAAGTTTGTGAAGTGACTGCTGTTGTTCCTTTCATTATTTTGCTTTGCTGTAAGGTACATTAGATGTGACCTGTAGATTTAAATAAAGAATAAAACCTGATGACATTTAGAAATGATTTCTACAGAAACTTTGAAAATGCATCTTAAAATCTGCCATCAAAGTAGTCAAACTATTTTTCCAAAACAACATTATCTTATGTCAGTTATTTAAATCTCAAAAAGTTAATTTGTGTTTTTTTTATCTGACTTCTGTTCTAGAAAACCTTTCCTTTGTAACTGTTTATAATGTATGATTTCAAGACTCATTACAGAATAACACAAGGTCTCCAAAACATTTCCACCCCCTTCAGTGTTGTTTTCTTCCATTGCACTTCCTGCTCTCAGAAAGCAATAGGACAGAACTAGTTGCATTCTAAAAGACACAAATTATGCCTTTTTTTCTCCACACAAGTGTCCAGTGGGAACCTCACTTAGTAGGAATTACACTTCCAAGATTGCTCCCAAAAGTTTTTGTGTGCTGTTCTTAGAGCAATATAAACACAGGTTTCATGCATCCAAACCCCTTGGGTGTTGAAACATCCAAGATCAATTTGTTCTCAATGAAAGGCTGAGCACCTTACCACCTGAGATTTAAATATTTATGTAAAACACAGTCAAATGCCTGGAAAGGCATGACAAAATGGTTACCAACTGACCTGTGTGGTCAGTGATTGGAATAACATTTAAAGATTCATTAGGACAATAACCTTGAAAATGGAGACAAATGGTTTTATCACAATGATATTTTGCAATAATTGTAGTGACATAGGATGTAGAAAGAGATCCTGTGGTTTTAACATGAAATCTAGCCTGAATCCACCTCAGGTTAGAACCAAAAACTGCTGGGCTGGCATTGTGGAAAAGGAAAAGAAGAAACATTCATCTTGTTCAGCTTTAATGAATCTCAAACTTCAATTTGATATTTGAATAAAGGTTATGGCTATGCTTGAAATGATAGTGTATAAAATGAAGTTCACACTTAGGAACAATATTTAAGAAGAAACATTTACTTCCATTTATGCCCTCTCTGGTTGCTTTATACAAAGATGTATCTAGAGTGCAATAAAACATAGTAATTTGATGATTTTCAGGATTAAGAGACACTACAGGCAACAGAACAATTAAGGGAGAGTATCTTGCCGGCAGGACCAGACCAGATGCAGAGGGGTAGGTCAAGCCTAACACAGCACTGTTGAAATCACAAAGGTAGAACCAGAATTAAAACTCATGCATTTTCACATTCTAGATTATTTCTATATTTAACTTGCTTCTCCCAAGATAGTTAGAACATTAAAAATATCTTAACTTTTGTGGTTTTTTGTGTGTATGCATCTTGTAAAAACTTATACCTTTTCAAACTTTTTTCAGGATACTATTTGTCCAAATTTATATTGAAAGTAATGTTTCCTCTTAATGCATCTAAGACTGACTTTTGTGAAAAAATAAGTTAAAGTGAGGAAAATATTTATTGTTTAGAAATAAGTTGTGACATAGCTGTCAAGTATGAAATCTACTATCACTCAATTGAAATGAAACTAATTTTAATAGCAAATGGGGATAATAAGATAACGACTGATTAAATCTTCATACTTGCAGAATGAGAAGACATGTAGTTATTACATAGCAGAAACATCAGTTGTTGGAGATATGGAAAGCTTGATAATGAGGAAACCACTGCCAGAAAAGGGTAAATATGAATGCAGTCAGTGAACATTAGTACCCTGCCTCCATTTGTTCAAGGCCAGCATTGCAAGATATGCTCCTGGGAACAGTTCTATTCTCACCAATTTCAGTGAAACAGCCCTCGGGTGCACAATTCAGATCTTAGGAAGGAGCTCTTTGATCAAGAAGTTGCAGAGGTTTTTATAAGATCAAAGTGGAAAAGCTTTAACCCATCTGTGTGATGTGCATTTTGAATAAAATGCCCTAATTCCTCTTTTGATAACAAAAAGAGAAGGCAGGATGAAGTGAGCAGATGAATAAAATAGAAAACGGAGAGCTTCAAATTTCTTGAAAGAATATCAGTTTTTATAGTGACTGTTAGACTTCAAAAAAGAATGCTATAAATTATTCTACAGAAAAATTACATAAAGCAATATTGCGGTGAGAATAAAGGCTTGACTTTTATGGCTGCACAATTTCCTAAAATTTTCCCATGAGGAGAACTAGTAAGCTATAATCACAAATTTCAACTGTGATCCATTTAAAACTTCTTTCTGGCTGTCAGCCTTAACCGAATCATTTACTAATTCTACCTTATTGCTGTATTTTTTAAAAAGTAAGCAAAATGTGGGTGCTTGGGAAATGCAACTAAAATATACAGTTTAGGTTGAATTCATAATGTTCCTTGAAGATGTCCATGGCAAGATGGAGTCATAATTATTCCAAATAAAAATTTTTTAGTTTACAATTCTAAAGCTGGTTTATTTATTGCAACATCTTGCTAAAGAGAAATTTCAGTAACCTGTTAAAAAACACAATATTTTTTTTAATTGATCGAAGGAAAATTATGTGAATTCAAAGTTCCTTCTTTCTATGACTAATAACAATCTAGTTAAAACCATGTTTTCTGAAATGTTCTGAAATGCAATGTATTTGCTTTGTAAAGATAACTAATAATCTCATTTATTTTGAACTCTATTGATGCATCTTCATAAGCTCAATGAATGTTTTCAGGACTAGGGTATCTTAGCATCTTAGATGCTATTTAAATGTAAAAACCGATGTAAATCTACAGTTGAAACCCATAGTTACAGTGCAAGGAAGCTGCTCTCATAACTCCTGAAGGCTTTAGTTTGAACACAATGTATCTGCAGGAGTTCTTGGTCAAAAAGAAAATACAATAAACTCTTTTCAACTTACCAGTTAAATTGCATATGTAGATGTTTCAGGCTGAGCAGTTTCTCAAGGGTGGGATTCTTTTTAAATAAAAGTAACATATTCTCGAAACTAATAGAACAAACTAAGATTTGGTTCAAGTAAACACTTTATTCAGAGCAGAGTACTACTGCCACGTGGATACTGATTAAACAGTAGATGCAACTCATATAACCTCTGATCTGTTTTTTAGAAGGAGCAGCCCCACTGTTTGCTCAGCCAGGAATGCTAATTTGGCACTAAATTATGTTAATCTGTTTGTGTGAATGTGGACAAAAATGATTATGTGCCAAATAACGGCCTCTGTAAAAGCACAAAATTAAGCAAGCAAACAATGTGATGAAGGGACCATCCACAGGCAGCCTGGACAATAACTGCCTTGCAATTCTCCATTTGCTTCTACCATAGCAGCAAACAAGTTTCAAAAGAAAAAAATGTTGTGTAAGAAGTGAGGTCTACTCATGCTGGTATGTGAGATAGACTATATTTAGTCTGGAAATATCTTCTTGAAAATAGTTCCCATGATTTCTGCATTGTTGCCATCTTTTCAAATCATTGCAAGGAATTCAATCTTGGTGGCTTGGTATTAGACTAGATCCCTACAAGTAAGGACTTGGTCACTCCATAAAAACTTTAAAACCCTTGATGGTTGTCACAGGGCTTCAAAAAATTTTGCCTGTAGCTTCAGATGATGACAGAAAATTTTATCATTGACAGTTAATCACTTATTATTTGCTAATATTATTTATCATTATATCTGATATATAATGATATATAACATAATAGGTTAAATTATAATATTTGAAGCTCTGGAATTTCCATATCAGAGTAATACTTCCTTCACTACAGAATTCTGCTTCCACAGGTTTCCATAAGTGGTCAGCACCTCCAGATGGTCCTTGACTTGTGCTGCAAAAAGGCAAGGACATTGATGGAATCTGACTTTCTTAAAGAGATGTCCTATTGAACTCTGTGATATATTTTTGCATATGTGCAGAGGGTGATTGGGCACTGGAACAGGCTTCCCAGGGGAGTGGTCACAGCACCAAGCCTGACAGAGTTCAGGAAGTGTTTAGACAACACTCACAGGCACATGGTGTGATTCATGGGGTTTCCTGTGCAGAGCCAGGAGTTGGACTTGGTGATCCTGATGGGTCCCCTCCAGTTCAGCATATTCTGTATTCTCTGTGATTCTCTGTCTGAAAATAAACTTTCACATTCAAAGACAAAGTTAAAACAGACCCCAAACAGAATGTATTAAGTGAGGAATCTTAATTTTCTGTGCTATATTTTTTTCCAGATAAAAGTAACATTTACTTGTTTTTTTAAGTTTTAATTACTTGTTGTGAAATGTGGGTGTTGAACTCACTAGAAAAAAAAAGGAGGGGTTCTCCAAAAGTACCTTAGGTCAACAGAATATGGGGGTTTACACCGTCTTATCTTAAAAGTTATTATCAGTCTAACTTTCCTGAACAGTCTCTGGATATGTAGTTTTTATGAAATCCCTCCATTTTAGACTGTGTAGAAAGTCCAAGAACTATAGAAAACATGATCTATAAGATGCAGCATGTGTTCATGGACAGCAATACAATAAAGATTATAAAAGAGCCATGAAATTTGATTACGTTGCAGTTTACATGTGTACTATGGCCGAGGAAGAAACTGTGAAGATGATACCTGCTTAAAAGGACCCAGGAGATCAGGCAAAACTTTGACAGGAGAAATCAGAATTGTGCAGTCCAGTGAAGAATTAAACTACTGGGAGTAATAATATGGGCTGATGCACTCAATATAGCAGTAATGCCCTCCGAGAAGGGTAGGAAATAATTCAGTTCCTCTAGGCTGCACAGAAGCTAAATACAGTATGACAAGAAATAGTAGCAGTACTCATTATGTCTGATTGCTAATTACCCCTTTGAATGATTCGGTTATGCCTGCTACTAGATAATTAGTTTAGTAATTTATGGCTGCAGCACAAACTAGTATTTTAATTTTCAGTGAACATTTTTCACAACACCTACAGTTCAGCTTATATCTCCCTTTTTACTCAATTTCAAATTGCTTTTTTCGATAACTGATGCAGGAAAAAACCCAACAAACAATTATTTCAGTTTCCCAGCATAGCTTTAATGGTAAATTGCTTATTTTTATGTAATTGTATTCAAATGTAAATTATATAAATGTAGAAAACAACTCTACCTGAACTTTTAACATGGTGTCTTTATAGATTTGGGAATTAATCCTTGAAATACCTGGCTGGGAATATTTGCTGTAGTAAAGCTATTTGTTGTCTCTATTCAGAATAAAGTAAAACTACTCCTATATATGACCCTTGCTAGGATTAGGCCCCTGGGATGAAGTAAATTTATTTTTTGCCTTTTTTTTT
>VZTZ01038487.1:0-256068 GCA_013400955.1 Drymodes brunneopygia | reverse complement strand
TTTTTTTTAATAATTACACAGATATTTCTGCACTCGCTGATTATTCTACTCACGGGCATTGATTCTTCTACACAAGGAAGGTGCAGATTGCAATTGGTGACATTTAGAGTGCTGCTTGTAGTGTATTGGTTGGTGTGATTTTAAAGAATCATCAGTTTCCATGAATATTCATATTTCTTAAAAAATCAACTAGTACTTAGTTCATTCAAGCATGAAAGCTAATTCTAACAGGTATTCAGAGATGTTTGGCAATTTGTGAGCTGTGTTGTTTTTCTAACAAAGCTGCCACATGGTAATTTAGACTGCCAATGGAAGATGAATATCTGAGTACCACTGAGAATCAAGGTCATATTTTAATTCTTTGTAAAATGCTTTTAACCTCAGTCTCACTTTACTGGTTTTAGCAAAATACTTTTATTTTGCCATTAAGTGATTTTGTGTGTGATTCATGTGACTGCTTCCTTCCTTCTGATGGACAGACCAGTGTTTGAATCACACCATCATTTACTTTCAATAGGTTAATTTTTTTTTACATTTCTATACTGTTTTTGGCTCTGACTTTGGGAAGGCATACTCTGAGAGTGCCTAGGGACAAACTAAATTGAGGCTGCCTGTTTAGAGTAGTTCAAGAAGTAATAGTCAGTTTGCACAAGAGAATTTTGATCTAAAAGCACTAGATAAGCATGAGATTTGTTTTCATGTGTAAAAGGGGCAGCAACTGAGTCACAGTAACCTGTTTAACTTTTCTGGCTGGGTGCTACAACACTCAGCAAAGGTTGTTTGGGCAACAGAGAATGTAGAGTAAAAGGAGGGAGGGAGGAAACATCCAACCAGGAGAACAAAGAAAGTCTACCCAAACCACATAATTATTTTCATGGCTGAAATCGGTTCTTTTTTCAGAGATCCCAGCAGTTTTGATTGCTGTTGCTCCCTCTCCTACTGCAGTCACCTTAGTTTTAAGTAAACTGCTACTGCTTCATTTTTCTCCTGTATATCCCTCCTTTCAGAGTGACCATTTTTCTGTCTCTACCAGGAGAACCAGATTGAACCAAGCAAGTTTGCTTCTGAATTTACTATTAATCTCTGTGCTAGCTAAGGAATGGGTGGATAGAGAAATGAAAGATGACTGTGTAGGATACACCTCTTCTCTTTGC
Source organism: Drymodes brunneopygia (assembly GCA_013400955.1). NCBI lineage: Eukaryota > Metazoa > Chordata > Aves > Passeriformes > Petroicidae > Drymodes > Drymodes brunneopygia. The sequence goes on along the minus strand of VZTZ01038487.1, from coordinate 254,914 downwards.
AAATATCACAACAATTTCTATGCTTCTCCTGGCCTCAGAAGAAATCATCAGAGGTTTTCTTGTCTGCAGTGGTATTACATTTCAATGGCATTTTGTCATCATTCAGAGGCAGATGTCAGTGCCATCTTTCTTATTCAGAGGAATAGCTTCCTGTTCAGAGCATTCTACTCCAGCAGAAGTTTGGGAAAGACATCCCTGAACTTGACTTGCAAGTTCCTACTTCTCAAATAAGTATTGCTTTTTGAGTTCTTGGTTTTTTTTGTTTTTTTTTCCCCATAATACCGAAGAAGTCTCAAGCATAGACACAAAAGGGTCAGGAATCCTTAGTCAATGGCACCTGCTCTGCTGTGCTGCATCTCATGTCCACCTGCACCTCATCACTGGGTGCAGCCTGCAGGCAGCACAAGGCTAGGATGGTTTGAACCAAGGAACAGAGGAAGGAATGAAGGAGTAAAGCTAGAGGAATGAGAGCTGTGTAGTGTCCCTCAAGGTCTGAATGTGAGTCTTGGCAAATTGTAATTTTAATATAGCTCTAACCAGCAATACTTCAAACATGAGATAAAGCTGGCAAAAACATCTGCCTGTGCAGGATTTGTTGATGAATTTTTCATTTTTTTGTGAACACAATGTAATCTTTGATATTTTGGGATTCTTGTTCCCTTTCAGTTCTCACTTCTCACTCCTGCTTTACCATATCCCATGTATTCCATGAAGTTGTGCTGGTTTATGTCTGTTTTTATCTTATTGCTAACTGCTGAATCATAGGCAAAGTTTGGTGTTATAAAGAAATGAATCTTATCTCAAGCTCTTTATTGTCTGGATTTTTATCTGTTATGGGAATCCTTTTCTTTATAACAGAAAAGTTCACTTGCTGTACCACATTTTGGTCTCCTGAGACTCAGTAGTTTGTGGGAGGTGAATAGCTTGGAAGGAGAAAGTTGGGAAGCAACCGAAAATTGTTGCTGAGAAATTGGGCGGTACGTGCTTGTTGATTTCATATAAGAAACCAAATAATTTGAATGGAGAACTTGAGGTAATTGACACAAATTAAAACTCTGTAGGAAAGTTTCATTGCTCAGCTTGCACATTCACATTTATCTGCCTAAGAGGACCACTAACAGGCTATGATTTTGTGAGCCCAAGACCAGTTTTATAGAAAATCTGTGGATTTGTTGGCTGTTTCCTATTGAGTTCAACATTTCAGAGTTCACATTCCAAAGAAATAAGAGGTCCATACTAAATATTATATTATTATTATTATTATTAGATTAGATTATGACAAGTCTCTTTGCAGAAGTAATTATGTGATTTTCTTGTTCAGGGACAGCAATTGAGACACTTGGAATATCAAAGGAAGCATAAAACTGTGTTCAAAATCATTGCATTACCATTCCTAGCATATTAGCACTTTTACTGACAAATCAGTTGGGACTAGCAGGCAAATATTTAGATTATCAAAATGAGTTTTTCCTTATGAGCAGCAATGCATACTTTTGGCAGGTGCTGTATTACTGAGAAAAATATTTGGCAAAATGAGTTCATCAAACTTGTTTTACTCCTGTTATTTAGTTTTCACTGCAATTCAACGACACAATATCCATGGCTTGTACTTGCAGCAAGCTTTCTGTCTTTCTGATGTTTACTAGCACTGGATCAATGTTCTAAAGGGCAACTCTGACAGCATTTCTGTAAGCATTGATCTCATGTTTATTATAAAACGAAACTACTCCCATTATAGACAATGGCTAACTTCTGAAATATGAATTCTCTGACCTATTTGATAAGTGATTTCCTACAGATTGAATGTAGTTACTCTTCTCCAATGCCAGTTACATAAAGAAGGAGCTGTTGCCTGCAAGGCAAGCTGTCTCAGCATTAGTCTGACCTTTCCAACTTTGTTTAGAGCAATGCTTTAAGTTTTTTCTACCTGGCAGAGATTTCCACTTACACAGTCATAACAGCCTATCCTTCTGTTCTTTCCCTTAGCTGGCTGCTGCTACACATGAATATTGCATGAGAATAAATGCATACACCAGTATTCCAATCAGAATTTTTCTTGCTGTACACCACGTTACCGGATAAAAACACTCAAATTGGTGGTTGCAAGACTACATCCACTGCTTAGTTTCTGCAACATGGAGGGAGAAGATGAAGCAACTAGGGCCAGTTCTGTGTTCTGAGGATGTCATGGGCAAAAGCAGCTTGGAAATGATAATATGGATCAGATTGAACACATGGAAGACATTTTTTGCTGTGTGTGTGGTGAGACACTGGAACAGGAAGGCCAGAGAAGTTGTGAATGCCACATCACTGGAATTGTTTAACACCAGGTTGGATGGGACTTTGAGAAACCTGACACAGTGGTAGATGACCCTGTGTGTGGCAGGGGTGGTTGGACTAGGTGGTCTTTCAAGATCCCTTCCAATCTAAAGCATTGTGTGATTCCATGATTCTATATGGATGCTCCTTCCCAGTAGTGTAGTACCTTTCAGGAGCAATGAAATTTTCAGTAGCCATAAAAGCAAAGTCAAGGTGGTGTAGAGCAAATCTAAAGTAGTAAAAGGCCAAAATTTTAAAAGATTCTTCCTTATTCCTGATTAATACTTTAGGACATTGTTGACTCGTTACTGCAAAGACATAATAAAAAATGGTTTTTTTCACAGAAGAAAAGTACAGAAAATAGTGAACCTTGATTTCTAGGACTACAGTCTTCATTTATGATCATAAATCAAGCCTTATGCACTTGGTAACTCTATTATGATAATAAAGTGTTTGCAGGTTTATCAGCTAAAAAACACTCTTGATAGTTCATATTTGAAGAATAATCCCTAAGATGACTCATGAATCTGGGTACTTCCTGCACTGTAATGGTGGCTATATAGCCAGGTGGTTAAGCTTCATCTCAGCAGTGCCGTAATGTAATTAATTAAAAGCTTTAATCTGGATGTTAGGCTGTTAGTGTGAGATTATTGGTCCTACTGGTCCTCCAGCTGATTTGGTAGCTATGCTCCTGATCTGCTGGAGGTGAGGATGTAGCTACACAGGCAGGGGCAGTTCTGAGCATGCACCAAGGGCAAAACTTCACAGACAACCACCGCACTTTGAGTCATAAAGTGATTTATTACATGATGAATCACCATAACAACACACAGAAAGTCAGAGTTAAACACCAGAGAAATGGATACTTGTGCATATCAGCTTCAGTTCTGTCATTATGAGGAATAAGCTGCAATAATTAGATTCGAAGTCACTGTAACTGACTTATAAAATGTCTTTGATTTACCTGTACTTGTACAGTTGCAAGAATTAATTATTACTCTGCAAGATATTTCTGCAGCCTACAAGTTACATGATAGTATGGTTTAGTATGTTGCCCTTGAGGTTTATCTATAATCTGGATGCATGATTGACTGTCTTCCCTGTTACACTTGCCTCGCATACACCCCTCAGTGTGGGCTTGCCTCATGGTGCCAGATTTGTGCCAACTCTGGATCACGGCTAGGCTGCTGTAGAAATAAGCACCGCCTACTCTGTCTCTTCAGCTAAGCACTCACTTTCCTGTGTGCTCTCAGTGCCTTCTGATGGGGTACCATAGGGGCACTGCAGCACCAATGAATTGGTTGTTTCGTAATTTGTCTGCTTATGCTACTCTAGAGATGTCAAAAGTGAAAAAGCTTTCTCAAGACGGTGTTTCTGGGCTAATATGAGCTATAATCTTTTAAGCCAAAGAGAGAATGCTTTTAAAATGCAGGATGGGATTTTTCTACTGCAGCTTTGTATCAAAACTCATATATCAGTTTTAGATCCTGATTTCCAAGTCATTTGACTCTGGGCCAGATCCAAAGGGTGGTCCTCAATTTTTTAGTGCTTTTAAAGAAAAATGCAAAATAAAGGAGAGGGGAGGAAAGTACTGTGAGGCTGACAGGCTTTAAAATTTGTTGTTTTTTCTTTCACCATGCTCATAGTAGAAGGTTGCATAGTAACAGATAGAAGAACAGGTGGTTCGGAGCTCTGAATTCCAAATTGTTTCATTTTTTGGCAGTAGCCCAATCAGATAAATAATGCTGGGGGTTGAGGAAAGTACCCTAATAAATCAGCTGACATACAGAACACATAGATTGAAGATGTTTTTGGTTATTGTTTTGGGAAAACCCTTGGTATTTATATTCTGTTGTCTTTTAGTGGTAGGAAAAAAAGCCCTAATTTTATGGCTGTTAAGATGTTTACCATTAACATTTGGGACTAAGATTTTTTTTTTCCCCAGAATCAAAAATTCCACTGAATTTCAATTTCTCTCTGTTTAGCTTAGATGCAAACATTGTAGTGAGAGGTAAACACAGCCACTTAGGCATTTAGGTCATCCTGACTGGCCATATAGCTGCTGGAGCAAGAGGGGAAAACAAGACTGCAATCCAAGGGGAGAGTGTGACCTTCCGTCCTGCATGACAGGAGAGCCCCTGGGGACCATTGCCATGTGTTTTGCGGTTGACTTGCTGTTGCTTTGTGGATAATAAACAAGCCCCGAGGAGGGTGCTCACTCTCAAAGGATTGCAGCTTGGAGCCTTGTGCTGCTTCCCTCTCTGTGCCAAGTGTCCCCCGGCACCAGGGCTGCTCCTGTGGTTCTGTTCTGCACATGGACCATTTCTCATCCCTGTGGCTAATCAGGAATTGGGAAAACCAGTTAGGCTGAAGGATCAGGGCCTGATGATGCCAGAGATAAAGATAAAAGACAGATATAAGAAAAAAATGTCAGTGTTCTGCAATACCTGCAGAACAGGGAGGCTTCAGCCTCAGTGGTCAATCTAAGATGCCCACATACATTTCTTCAAAAATTACATTAATATATACATTCTCTTTGTTCATCTAAACTTCTCTCTTCATGATCTCAAAAGAGTGTTTGCATTTGCAGTATCTTTGTTCCACAGTATGCTGAAAAGAGTTGGAAAGAGCTGACAATATGGAAAGCTTCTGAGGTCAGGACTATTGAGGCTTTTTAGGATACACCAGTGGGCAATGGTATAATCTAGCTTTTCATGCTGTCTCAGATCTTCTTGGGAACCAGACAGGTCTTGCTTTGGGCTCTCATTAAAGGAATGAAAATAAACAGGTGAAATTAATTGATGTTATTGTTACATCCATAACAGAACACACTGTTTTCAAGCCATGTAATCTCTGAGTGGCAACAAAGATGGTTTATCATTTTTTCAAAGATTTATTTTCTAAGCACAGCTCTTAAGGATGTTTGTATTACAGTGTCAATTACTTTTAGAATGTAAAATAGAATGATTTCTTTATATGATGAGTATTTCAAACTTGCTTTTGTTCAACCTGCACTATTCCTCATTATACATTTACTTGTAGCACTATATCTACAATATTAATTTAATTTAGATCAGTGGATAGAAGTTATTTATGATTTCAAATAAAATCTCTTAGTAAGTCAGTCTGTCAGGAGACCAGCCTCTTGGAAAAACTACCATCAAAAAGGAATCTATATTTACAGTTCTTGCATTTTTATTGTACACAGTTTTTAGCCAGTGATATTTGTGTGTGTCTGTATGTGTGTGTGTGAGAGAGAGAGATACTGCTGTGCAGTGACATTTTGCTTAATGCATTATAAAAAGTACAAAAAGGAAGAAATCATTTGGAATTTAACCAAACTGGAATTATTTTAAATTACTAAGAATTAGGGTGAATTCATCTGGAAGCACATTTTGGTCTGACATTTGATTTTAAGAATTAAAACTATTTGTTCCCTCTTCATTGGCATCATGAATGAAAGCAAAAGGAGAGAGTTGGGAAAAAATAGAAAAAATGTTCAAGAAAAGACAGAAAAAGTGCAAATAAGGCATTCATTGTTTTATTTCATTGCAAAAGTTCTGTAAGCAAACACTAATATCTAGAAACTTAAATCAGAAGCTAGCAATTATCTAGTCTGGTTGCCAATCACATGGAGAAAACCCAGGCAAAAGCTAGGGAGTTTACACTACATTTAAAATTCCTGTCCTCTGTAGCCCAAGTGGAGGGTATGCTTCCAGCTGCAGTAATGTGAGTCCTTCTGTCAAGGACTGGGAGCTTCCAGGGTACAGGTTTCACGGCATTGGTGTGGATATGTCTGTGCTGGGTGGGATCCCACGCCCTGGATGCTCACCTTAACCATGTCAATGGCTGTAGGTCTAAATGAGGCAATTCTCAAAAGTTAGCGGTGTACACTAGCTTCGAGTTTCTTTTTATACAATAATCACGGTGCCCATTCTGTCATTTTGGGAGGATTTAATGACCCTATATGGAACCACCTAAAATGTATGTTATGCAGTAAATGGTTCTTTCTCTGTGATTTGCTGATCCATACAGAAGCAGCCAACATACTGAACTACAGGTACCAGCGACGCCCTTCACTTGAACTTGTTGTATGAAGATAAGCAGGTCAAAGCTGGGCATTTTCTTTTGCCAGCTTCAAGTCTAGTGGATTTCCATTGTGAAATATGTTAGGAAATTGTTGTTTGAGACTTTCTATTTAATAATCAGCAAATTAATTTAATGTCTGAAGACTCCTTTGAATGGAGATTTTTTTCCTCTTATCTGATTGATGGTCAGTATTTCTCCCATCCAATTTCCATTGGCATAAGGTTCTGAGACAGGACTGAGAATTTCTCTGAGACCATAATTAGATTTTAAATGGTAATATCTCTCTAATATCTTCAGGCAAGGAGTTTGAATGGTTACTTCTTTCCACTAGTATCCAATTAATGATTCAAAGTACAGTGGTGGAATCTGCCTGGGAAAATTTTTACATGCTTTACTCTTTCATTCACACAATAAAAGAAAATGCTGTCCTCTTCAAAGGTGACATGTGGAAAATGAATTCACTTATCAAATGTCTCTGTGCAAGAATGCAGAATTTTGCCTGTGTAGGTGCATTTAATTTTATGCATATTTTATTTCTGAAGCTCACAAAAGTGCAGAGTTCAATTTCTGCAAATATATTCCCAGAGCAAAGACATGAAGACAACTTTCTTATTAGAAAAATCTGCATACTTTTATTAATCTCAAAATATTGGCACAAAAGTATCTGAAAAATATAGACACACTACTCTTTGCAGCAAGGCTCTATTTAAGACATTGATTAGTGCACTTCAACTGCCTTTTTCTAAGCCAATAACAGTGGGAAGTTTACAATGCAAACTTAAGCCTGTTTGGGATCTAACTGATAACTTTAAGATAAACACAGCACAAAAACAGATACATGGAATAAAATGTCAATTGATTATTTCTAGTAGAGTTATAGCTGGTATTTGAGAGTTCTTAACCTACATCACCTCTCCCCATAAGAGAGCTTTAAGCCATAGCTCTTGTAACTCTGAGGTTTTATCTTAATGCAGAATTTCAGGCAGAATTTACCCTTCTGATTTCTTTTGGATACAATTCTTTGGACACTAAATCTAACGTATTTCAGACTTTATCAGAGTCAAACTAACACTTTCAGTTGATACATCCAAAGTGGCAAGATTTTCTAATTTTCTAATTTACCTGCTGATGAATTGTCGTATAGTCTAGAGATACAGCTCTGTAATGTTTTCTCCCTTTCTTACACTGGAAAAAGAATTTATTCAGCTGACTGCATGTGTAGGCACTGTTCTGAATGAATTAAAGAAAAATTATGTGCAGTGCACTCAACTCTGTACCCTTAATTGGAAAATGAACATGGATTGTCTTTGGTTTAAATTGATTATGAAAAACTCTGTTTGAAAGTAAAGCTTTTAATACCAATTGCTATAATTTTTATTTTCAGATAAATTTCACAGTTTATTCATACATTTATACATTTCTACTTTGAACTGATGAATCTATCTTTTATGTTCTGCGCCAAACAAAATCAAGTATCTTAGAATGGAAATTTAAATAATCCACATTTATAAATTACATGTACCAAAGACATATATAGGCTTAAAAATAATTATGTTCTTAGCTTCTGGGTGGTGTGGTCTTCTTTAATGGAATTTGAGAATAATTAGATCATTCAATCAAAACAGTAAAGCTAATATATCTATATCTGAAATTCTACCAGTCTATAGAAAATATGTTTTATACAGAAGAGAATATAACAGTCAAAGTATCTGGCAAACACAAGTTGCAAAATCTTTGATGGTTATGGCATTTTAATTTGTATATACATATGTATAACCAAATGTATATACTTCATAGATATATGTAGTGTATATATATATATATTACACATATATATAATCAAACTACATTGATTATAGTTTTTAGTCACATTAATTCAGGAAAGTTTTTTTACTTTGGAAAAAACCTTTGCAAAAGGCTAATATTTTAGCATGGCAGCTCTAAAACCCTCATAATCCAGGTTCCACAGTACAAATCAAACCTTTCTCATATTTTTATGGAAACAGGATGGAATGCCTGTGTCTACCCAACTGGTCTGGTTACCCAGGTGAAGCTCCACTATATAGCTGTACTTAAGGGAGGCTAAGATGTTAATGGGCAAAATCATTTTCCTTCGCCACAAGTTCATGGTTTTCTCTTCTTGGCAGCTTCTCTGATTTCTCTAAGCAAATGAAGTGAATTAACTGGAACACCATGGGATCACCAATATTCTTCTGCTCAAAGAAAGGCATTTTTAGTCTCAATTTTCCTGTCTGCTGGGACAATCTGCGTTATCTTCTATCGGTTTTTTATTCCTATACGAGCATTTTTTTAAGTGTGTTCATCAACATGTGGCCACTTTGAAAGACATTTCTTTGTCCAGTCTAGTGACAAGGGTAATACCTCTCTGACACAAGTCCTCTGACACGACTGTCGAGGGTACTGAGCAATGTTTCATGGCTCACCGGCGCTCCCTAGTTCTGCCAAAGGTGTAGAAATAGATGGGAGCCTAGTCTGTAGTTCAGAGTCAGAACTGCTGTGGCCATGCAATAAATGTGAGCACCAGAGAAAACATTCATTAGAAAAAAAAAAAAAAAGGTTTCATCCCTATTTATAAAGTGCCTAATTTTTATGCGCTTGTACTGCTAAATTTTGCAGTGTGATAGTAGTTCTAGAGTATTCCATATGATTCTTGCAGAGAATAATCCTACATAGAGAGAAGAATGCATAGGAAAACCTGCTAAAGTTGAACAATGCATCTCAGACACATTAGAGCCTCTACAGGAATCAGAGTTGCTGAGATAACATCATGTCAGCTACCAGACAGATTGTGAAAAAGGCAGTGAAAAAGCAAATACCCTTCATATGGTAAGAAAAATATCATATTCATACCAATGGATACAATGAGATAAAGATAACTTTCCAGTTCCAATGTGCTCATTCTATAAAAATTTAGGCTTATCAATTGAGCAAAGATTTGAACTTTAAAAAATTTGTTAGCTGACACATAAGTAAAATTTCTTTTGCTTTGCATTTCAAAATCAACCTTCATAACAATTGCCACATTTAAATTCTGGTTAACACTATGCGCCCTTAAGACAAGAGCGTTGCAAAAACTCTGTCCTATCCCTGGAGATAAATATTAGCAGAATTGGATAGGTAGTTATTCCAAGATAAGGGACACTTATGATCTGATATATTTATCTTACATGGCTCTGGAATATTTTTTCCTGTTGATGTGTGTGTGTATCTGTATATGCAGTGGTGCTGGGTAACTCTACTGTTTTAGAGTCAATATTTTTTGCTTTTCTTTTTAAATAAAAGGGCAAACCCAAAAAAGCTCAAACGTTTAACTCCCTTTACTGAAGTGAATAAACACATAAAGAATGAGTATTTTTGGGTGGCGAGTGTGAAGAGGTGAGTGTTGAGCTAGCAAGAGAAAATTAAGCAGGGAAAAAAAGAAATTAAAAAATAAATGGTGAAGTATTTCTTGCTCCTTAGGCTTTCAGGGAGTGATGGAGTGGGTACTCAAGAAAAGCATCAAATTGGCAAAATAGAAGCTAATCAGGCAAGAAGATTATAGATTATTAGGGACCTAGGCAAAAGCTACTTTTGTTGCTGGAGAAGGAGGCCAGACAACAGATGTGGCCTATAAATGGCAAGTTCTTTAACCCTCCTCTATGACAAGAAGCAGCAAAACTGTAGGTGCAGTGGATAGGAGAGCAAGTCACAATGAACACAGAAGAGCTGGGGGAGGGATGGGAGCTGTGTGGTGCTGGAAGGAGCCAAGGTGTGAGACATTCCAGACCGATAAGGAGCAGGGAGTTGATTTGAGTAGCACTCTGCAAAAAGCAGCCTCTCTGGCCAAGCTGTCTGCCTTGTCTGAATCAGAGCCATCAGAGGCAAACTGGTGACAGTTTCCCTCCCTCAGAGGCAGGAAATATGGAGGAGGTTGCAAATCTGGGAGGGAGCTTCTCCCCTGTCCCACCCACTCTGCTAACAGTGGGTGTAGCAAACCAGACTCCGTGTCTGGCACCGTTCTTTTCTGTCTTGCTGCATATTCATATTATTTTCTTTCTCAGTCCAGTGGCAGCAAGGTCTGTTCCTGAGACAGCAAAAGATAGAATCAAAAGATGAGGGTAAGAACCAGACTTGGTGCAAGATAGAGAGGAGGAAAGAGTTGAAAAGAGAGCTGTAAGACTCAAGGTAGAATCACTGTCGAATGCCCAATAGCCCTACTTTGGGACTGAGAACAAGAGATCACTTCAGGGGACATTTTCACTCTCCTAAGCTAAATGTTCCACTCTTTCACTAAATCCTTCAAATGTGAGTTTGGAAGGAAATTGATAAACATATTTTACTAATCCTTTCATGATTCCATATCACCTCCAGGAGTTGCATGTATGGCTCCCAAATTCTCTGTGGTGTAACATCAGCTATAGACTGCTTGTCACAAAGGAATAGAAATTATTAACAATTTTAAGATATTGATATCTGTTTCTTAAACATGCTTTAAACAGATGAATCATGTGTTAATTTAATAATTAATCTTTTTGCTGCCTCTCACCTTTTAAAAACATCCCCTTGTGTCTTCATTGTAAATAAGACTCATTTCCTGCTGTAACCCTGCTCTTAGACATCAGTCTTCCTCCTTTCTCAACAAAATTAATCTTGACTGAAGGATCTCGATGGAACTTTATATAGTTTGTAAACCTTGCTTTTTACAGTTTCAGGTCAAGTTGAAAGTAAAGGCAAGAGCACATCTCTTGTGAGTGGGCACAAGTGAAAGTGTTGATTCAGCACTTAGCTGTCAGCAAAAAAAATAAGCATGAAGGGAAGTCAAAATTCTACAGTTCACAATTCTGTTGCAAAATCTGGGTGCTCATGGGCTTCGGATTTTTTTTCTTTATATGATGTTTTTCTGCCCATTTGATATAAGCAATGTTCTTAACATGTTCCTTATTTTTTCCCAGTAACTTTTGAAATTGTCATTTCTTTAGACCTTTTTATTTTCTACCAGCAATATTACATTGAATCACAGTTCTCACCAATCATCTCACCTCTGATTTGTGTTCAATAGCCTGCTTTTCCAAGTCTGAAAGTTATTTCATGTTCTTTTTCTTTGCTTCTAATTCAACACTCATTGTGTATAATTGCAGGGTAGAGTGATGATTACTCTCCAAAGAATTACAATCAAACTGGCTTGTTAGTGTATAAAGCCCTGACTGTTAATCACAATCATTTAAACAGTAGCTAACCCTCACTGAAACACAGATGGCATGTTGTTAGCATTTCAAGCTACCCAACTCACGGTCCCAGAGAGGACTTTGTTATGCTTTTAAGTTCTGCTTCTCTTCCGTGATGCTGAACGGTATCTGCTGGATTTGATACTCTCTCAAACACTAAGGAGGAGCACAGAAATACTGTACAGCTGTAGCATCTCATGCAAATAAAAATGCATAATCTTTTTTGACTCAAAATGAAAAATTCAACCGTACAACACAGAATGAATACAAAAAGCTCTATGAATTAAAACCCCCAATATAAATAGGAAGTAATCTTGATTAAAACTAGAAAGTAAATTTAAAATATGTGCATATTTGACTTAAGAAAACGTTGGTAAGCTTGATTAGTAATGGTAATTGAGAGGGTCCCATGATCCCATGAGAGTTCTAAGGTCTGATGATTTTCAGCAAGCCATAAAATAAATAGGTAACTAATTTTTCCAGTGCTACTGACACAAAAGCTCAAATACTGTATATCTAGGAATAGAACAAATCATATCATCAGTTCCAAGGCCTCAAGCATGGATTTTTAATAAAAATTATTAAATGCTTGATGCAGTATGACAATCCATTTCATAAAAGACTGTATTTCCTTGGAAATGTGTGTTTTAAAAAGGTTTAAAATAACTACACCTGGAGAAGTTTAATTCCTACACTGTAGAAAAGGATACTCTGAAAGGCCGGGATGCAGTGTTGTGAGCAAAAGCCAGAAGACTGACTAAGGTTTTTGCTACTGCAGAATCAGTATGTGCTTGTCTCTCACCCTGACTCCTTTGAAAAGCTTCCCTATCAGTGAACCAGGGATTAAAAATGCCTTATTAATCCCTGCAGAAGATCTTCATGCAGAAGATACCTTTGGAAATTGAGTTGCTGTTTTGAAAAAAAAAAAATCAATTGTTTTAAATAAACTCTGGGGAGTAGGGGGGAAAAAAAGCCAGTTCCAGTGGAAGAATATATTATTTAACTGGAACTAGCTGGGCATGACTTTCCATTAGTATGCACCGAGTTAAAAGCTCAGAGGTTTGTTTGTGCATGCTCCAGTGATGCCTGAGTGCAGGAGCATTTTCAGTTTATACCTCTCAGGGTGCTGTGAGCAGGGTAGGCTTCACCAAAGAACACAATCCTACTCGAAGGCTCAGCCACATATTGGATGTTCTGTTTGTGAAATGAGTAAGACTTTTCTCCTTACCTTGTACCAAGGCTGTTGGTTTTTTCCTACATAAATTCCACTCCGTGATGAAATATTAGCTTATAAAGTCAGAAATTAAAAAAAAAAGGGATGATCCCTGTATTCCTTAAGACACATAGTTTGATAAGAGGTAACTAATCTCTTCCCATGTTCAATTTCCTTCTATCACCTGAATCGTTTGTGTATGCTTCCTTAGACACTACTGCTAAGTTTGAGTAGGCAGGGAAGACTAGAACCAGTATCTAGAGCTAGATGTACCTTTTTGTCATTGACCAGACACCTGTTCTAGTTGGTGGCATCTCTGCTGCAAGAATGGGAGAAATTTTTGTTCTCATGATCAGCTCCTTTAGCACTTAAAATGTCGGAGACATAACACATAATTTACTTATTATAAAAAGCAGTAAAGACTAAAGTAAATTGTATTTCCAAAGCAGTCTTTCTGTCTTATTAGCCATTCTTCAAAATACAAATGAAATTGATATTAATATCAATTAAATTCTTTACCAAGTTTTAATTAAAGTATTTTATAAATACCTAAGTGATTTCATTGCAAAGATTTGAAGAGCAGATGCCATCTTCCACTTGTCTTTAATCTTTAAGATTTCATTGTGAATTGTCCATAAGGAAGTTTGTATGGACAAACACTAGAAGAAATACTTTCCAGCTCTGTGATTATGTAATTATTAGGGCTTGTGACATAGACAAAAAAACCTATTGTCTTTTTGTTCTGGAGCATTATGGGTGCAGGAAAAATCACAGTGAGGAGTTGTGGTTCCTGGTCCTTTATCATATAATTCTTCAGCAGCAGTGGAAAAGGTTAGAACATTTTCATAGGGACCTTACTAATGAAATCCACATCCAGCCATTTAATACATGTGGCTCAGGATCCTTTGTCTCAATGCAGTGGAACACTACAATGCATAGAAACATCCCTCTCTTGTTTGCCAGGACTTCATTCCAGTTAAAATAAGGTGTAGTACCCACACTGATGTCTAAAGAGAATATACTACATGTCATAAATTGCAGCTTGTCCACTTGCAAATAAGCACACCATTTCTCTGTTGTGCTCAATGTTCAACTTGTTTTCTTTGGTTTGAAATGAGGTGTGATTTGAATATATTATGACTATAGTCCAAGATACTTATAGCACTCAGGACAAATGTACAACTTGTCTTACCTCAGCAATCAGGGAATTGAAGCTTTGAGACAAATTCTGACCTTCTTGCAACATGATTTTCTTCATCAAACACCTTGAAATTGAGTTTATTTTTACAGCAGCAAGTTTAATGTCAAGTGCTTGAATGAAAATTGAATTAATTTGTTGCTTTCATTAATTGACCTCCTTTAATTTTCAAACTTTACATGTTTGTTTAATCTTAATACCTTTTGATTTATTCATGAAATGTTGCTCTTCTGTGCCTTGTAATAATCTCTGACTATTCAAGCATTTTCAATGTGAGATTCTCCATCCCAAGTTTTTAATGAGGTTTCTTATGTATGTATTTTTTAAATAAGAACTGTGGAGGATTTCCTTTTTATATTCATTAACTTAATATCAGAAACCATGCCTGGTTAGGAAAATCTCATCAATTTAAGGTTCCAGAATAGGTCACCAAGTGTCATTCCAATAAGAACGAGATTTGTATGCAATGCTTCATTTGCAAGGAGTGCTTGTTTATCTTTTCTGGCATTTATTAAAGTGATCAAGCAACTGAAATAATCTGCACATTATGCAAACCAGTCCATTTCTCAAGAAAGTTTTCAGGCTTTTTATATTAAGAAAAATTTAATGCAGAAGCTTGTTAGATAGCATGAGAAAAGAATTGGATCTTGTCACAAGAAATTCTTGTTTCTGTCATCTCAGGGGACTAACCCATTTTGGGAAATGAAACGTTGTGAAATTATGAGTTACATCATCAAAATGTTTTATTGTGGGTGTTCTTAAAAGCATGAAGGAATGTTCTACTTTGCTTCATGGTTAACTGGATTATTGCCCATTCTACCAGTGCAACCATAAAGATGATTAAAAGCACTGGATTTTAAAAAGTGGAGATTTCACAATAAAGTGGGTTCCTAGCAAAAGATAATTCCAGCAGGAAAGGTTAAATCAGCTGGGAAAAGAAAGCTAACACTCCTTGTATCTTTAGAGTCAAGAAGGAGGAAAAGGTAGGTTATACCAAATTGCTGGAAATCACTGTCTATAAACACAAAAAAGGCTCTTTTTAATCTTGATTTGGGAACATCCGTGGAAAAGATTTTTCCAACCAGATAAAAGTATTAGATTTAACTTTACAAAAACAAAATTCAAAGGATAGCAAAAGAAAGCAGAGTGCTCCCAGATTATATGTTTTGAGGTAGATGTTTAGGTAGCGGAAAGTGTTTTGACCAAGCTTTCTGAAATTGGGCTGCTTTTATAGAGTACTTGCTGCAGAATCCTTTCTACACGAGCTTTGTGAGTCACAATGGCAAGTCTTACATAACTTTTCAAAGGAACAAGCCTTTAAAAGGTAAAAAACCACTTTTTAACAAAATGCAAAGTTCTCTTGATTTTAATTATAACACAGAAAAGAACAAGATGCTGAAAGTCTTATTGTCATTCTCTTAGTTTATCCATTCGATAACACTTAGGTTTTATGATATTGGTTGGATTTGATAATCTGAAAGGTCTTTTCCAACCTAACCAGTTTCAGGATTCTATGGAGAGGGAGAGTCCCCTCCAGAGAGCAATTCAGAGCATTGAAATGGAGCATGTGATCCAAGCTGCCCTCAGGACTCAGTGAGGAGCTTAGGAAGAGCAAGGAGATGTGCAAGCTGCAGATGCGTAGGAAGAGCAGGCACATTTCTGACTGTTCTGGTATAGCAATGGAAATTGTCCCCTCCTGGTTCACTATACTCCTCAACCTAACATGTCTATTTGTCCAAACAGATGCTGCTTCCAGAGTAACTCATCACTCTGAGGCACAGGGTTGGCAGATCAATGGCTGTCTATTTCATGAAACAATCTTTTTTTAATATCTTTTACATGATGGAAAGCAAAAATTGCACTTTGAAAATAACAAACTCTATATTTATTGTCTGTCACTGTTCTGCCATCCACCATTCATTTGATTGTTATAACATCTCCTTGTATCTTATCTGAAATGAGATCATAAATTCTCCAAGAAAGGATTTGCCTCTTAAAATAGGACTTGTACAGCAATTAGAGTTTTGGCTTGCTGAACTTTAACAGCATTTAACAACATTCTTGCCACAACATAGCAAATAATCACTGAAGTATGAAAAACAGATCCAGAAGGCATTTTAAGACTATATAATCTGTTCCCTGCTCTAAAACAAGGTTTAAATTTATCTGTCAAGAATGATATTGATATATGTCCAACCTTAAAGAGTTCCAGCAATGGAGGTCCCACAACCTCATAAGACATGTATATTCAGGGGTTTTAGTGTACATTTACACTGTATTTACTATGGGTATTTTGCTACTGTTTTTACCTGTGTTACCTTCAGTAGCTTAATTTAGCATTGTTTTTGTTTCCATCAGGTATATGGAGAGTACATTATTTCCTTTTACAGCAGAAACCTTTTATGCATTTGAATTCTGGCCATCTTCCCACTTCGTGATTTTCCCTTGACTATGAATTAAGTGAGGATAGCAAACAAAACCCCCATGTTGCTATAAAAAAAAGCCCAAACCAAAACCTGAGAGTTAAGTTAGGGCTAGGCAGTATAAAGACACTAGATGAGATGCTGAGATTTTCTTTCTGACTCAGAAAACTGCAGAAACATAAACTGTGTGGATAATTATTTCACTTGGACAGTTACAATAGAAGGTGCCTGACAGTGCTTTGTGGACTACAGAGGATATCATAGGAATGGTCTCAAGGGCTTTAGAACTAATGTGGATGTTTCCACTTCATTACTTTCAATGGACCACAGTCTGATCTGTCTGCATTAATGAATGGTTACCCCTCTGGAAGACGTGCTACTGGTTATATTCTAATGATGACATAATTAGGAAGCAGAAATAGATCTCTGTGAGAGGACTGCCTGTAGCCATGGCCCATGGGCTCCTTGGTTTGACTGTACACATATTCAGGATTGCTGAAGCATGGAAAGATGAACTATATGGTGTTAGAAGAAGCATCAGAGTGATAAAAATTACTATCTGTATTTTTTGGGAATACTTTATTTGTTGCAGTTTTGGAAGTTATGCAAATTTTTGGATGCTGATTTTTCAAGAACATTTTCATTTTAAGATGATATCTGAAATGGAGGTTGGAGAGCAGCACAGCAAGCTGCACCAATAGCTCTAGCATTTTATTAAATTTTATTGAAGTATTTTACTAGTAGGAAAATAATGAAGTTACAGTATAGTATAGCACAGTAATGTTTAGTATAGTTAGTATGAAGAAGAGTGGTTGAGGTTTTCTAGGGATTAAGTTTCTGAACAGAAAGACTCCATGTATGGATTGTAAAAATGAAGCTGAAAGCAAAGTGTTGTTTTGAGTAGGACTTACAAATAAACATTAGAATAGTTATGGGATGGACAGAACAAATCAGAAAACAGGAATAATATGTGAAATATCTTTTACACTGGCTGTTAAGAATTTGGCCAGCCAGAAAGTAAACATAAGGCACTTGTACAGACCACACCATGTCTCATATATTTTTTGTCTGTGTAGTTCTGCCAGCTTGCTTACAGTCATTACTGCTTACAGAAAAATTCAATCCAAAACCAGAAACTGTACCCAGTGCAATGCTAAACTTTGGGACTCAAATGACCTTCTGTGTGATATCATCTTACTGTGTAGCAGATGATAATTCATAGACTGTCTCAGATTATATGTAGCCATATTTTAGTTTTCTTTAATGCAGCAATCCAATAACAATTTAATTGACACTATGGAAAATTTAAAATATGCTACTTCAGTATATTAGGCAGATCTTTGATTTTGAGATGATATTTAAAATTATTTATATTATAGTGACATCATATTTGTATATTTACAGGTTGACATGGCTGAAACAAATTAGTCTTTCTTCTGCCCAAAACACAATTGCTTTTCTGCTCTATATGGGAGTATGTGGACTATTTTTCTCCAATCTTTATGAGAGCCAGGAACCAAAGATTTGAGCAGCTTCTGCAAAAGGAGTTAAAACGTGTTATCCAGAATAATTAGCACTACTAGTTGTATGATTATGATTAAATGTGATTTAAATGTATGTTTAAAAGTAAGCAGCAGAAGGCTCCTTCTAATAAAAGCAGCACAGAACAGAATGTTATACCAATTTGCCAGTTCTTTTCAGATCGATGTCTAAACTACATGTCCTGACTAGGTATCCCATTTGCTACAAATAACATATTGCTTTGGCTTTGAAGTTTTTATTTTTATATTTGTAGATACCATTAGTTGAATAATGTCAGTAAAATGAATGTGATGATTCCATCTCTGTCTTTATCTCTAAAGTTATCCATGTCAAAAGTATAGTTCACTTTTTCCTTTGATCTCCATGTTTATATTTGATACAGAACTGTCCAAATCTTTTATTGCAGCTTGTGAATGCAACTTCAAATTTGCTGTTTGTAACTGACTGTTTGCTTTTTCGATTGGCTACTGTAGTCATATCATGTTGTATTTGATGCTATCTCCCAGTTCCCAGAGCAATATCTGAACAGAGCACCAGCACAGATCCTCAGACCAGTGCACATTCATACACATATTTATGAAAGCTTTTTTGTGGACAGTGATCAAAAAGTCTTTTTCATCCAATTTTGAAAATGCAAAATAATACTAATATATCTTTATGAAAGAGCAACTGGATTATCATAGTGTCATGGCTATTCTGTATTTTATGTTACCAGATCTCTGCAGAGCACCATAGGAACTTGTATATTTTAATAAAAAAAATATTTCACCTTCTTTTAGTGCTCCACTACCCAGCCCTAGTTCTTAGACTTAAGTAATTTAGCTAGATCCCCCAGCCTGCACTTTTAAGTGCTGTCATACTCCATGGTCCCATTGAAATTGCAGGGATTACTGGTGCAGTGAGTTTTCATTCAGCTCAGCTGAATTGAGCAGAACTGATCTCCAAGATTTTCTAACAGAGACAAATTCATCTATGGATGCACTGGATTTAGTGGTAGCCTATAGAATTTTTCTTACCCCTTGCTACTTGCAGGTGGAATTTGGTACTTGCAATATCTGTTTGTGACACTTAACCTGAAACTTTAAAGCAAGGGAGGTAGCATGGCCATCACCCAAGACAAGTGATTAGGGCACTGTGCAGCTATTCTTGTCCATAGCCTGAGGAGAGATTATAAACTGGATCTCTTGGAAGAAGGCCAGAACCCACACCCTGTTGCTCAAAGAAATGGAGACACCAGCCATATCACATCAGCTGGTTTCAGTCACTATCCCACTGTTGATTCCCTGTGATCATAACATGAGGCAGCCACCCATTGCTCCAGAGCAGGCACTGCTGGTAGGTCTAGGTGATTATTTGTTTGAAATGGCACAGCTATGCTTTTGTAGCTTGGTCTCCACTCATTTTTTGTAAAAGGATTCTAATAGCTCTTCTACAGATTTGCAGGCACCATACTGCTCACCGCAAATATATTTGTGTCCATTATTTCATTTTTTGACACGCTAAAAACCAAACTATTCCTATTTTTCTTACATACAATGAGGCTGGGGGAGGGGAATTTAATTTTCTTCTGTTTGGAGTACAAAATTAGGACAGATGAAATGCAAAGTACTTTCTGTTAAGATTTTTGTAATTTTGGGGAATAACTAAGCAGTCTTGTTTTTATTATCAAGGTATGTATAAGTGAATCTGGCCTAACTTAGAGGTGAAGATACATTAAGAAGTGAACTTTCTTCCAGTTACAGATTAGTAGTTCTAACAAATTCTTATAAAGGCTTCAGAGAATGCACACACTTTATGTTTTTCCTAATTTCCACTTTCCCTTGCTTGCAGGGTAAATTTATCAATAATAGGAATAATTACAAAGGTGGAATCTTTAACTTTTCCCACTTTCTTTTTCAAAGAGGTGAAGATCAACAAGGCATATTTCATTCTGCCATGTACATTTAAATGCAAATACCCATTTTAGCCTTGAATATCCTCTGAATTCAGATTTATCCAGTATTTTGAATAAGTCAGAAGCTGTTTGATGATCAATGAAGGCCACATATGTAGAAGGCATATTGCAGAGTATTCTCTGGTTGTGCTTTGCTTTTGTTGGCCATTTTAGAAGAATAAACTCTAGAAGTAGATGTGGTTTTTGAACAGCTTTTAATAGTTATTTCTGTAGTTTGCTACACTTTCAATGATGTGACATAGAAAGTAGAGTCTAGAAAAAATAATCAAGGACACTTTTTCAGGAGAAAAGAAATTTAAGTAATATCAAGTTTTGATGGAATTTATTTGAGACCTATATTAAGGTTTTTGTAAAACTTCTACCTACATGGTGAAAATTTGCCTGATGCTTTCATGAACGTATTTTTCTTCCCAATACACTGACATTTCATGAACACTTTCTTTTCCCCAATATACTCATATACTATCTCTCAAGAGTATCTTTCCAGATCTGACTGATTTTCCAGAGATATAAACTAAAAATAAAATTATTAACTAAAAGTATTTCATGAACACTGCTTTTTAAATGCTGGGCAGATGTTCCATTAATCCTCTGTGGGACAAGAGGTGGAAGAGGAAGATGGAAGGAGTTATAGACTGAGTTTCTGAAAGGAATCTCAGAGAGGTTTAGGCAGATAAATGAAGATTTAATAAAATCTTTTACTTTGTGAGTTGATTCCCCAAATCTGCAACTAGCCTCAGTGCAGCTCTTCTGTCTTTTGTCTTCTGTGAAAGTACTATAAAATTTGTAGAATATTTTTGACATCTATTATGAAATCTAAATTTACTTAGCTTTTATTAATTACCAGAGACAGTTTAAAGTCAACTAGACAGCTTTTTCAAGCAAGTGAGGCTATTTTGGCCCTTCTTAGCATGCACAGGCCAAGACATGAAACATTTAATTACTCTAGATCATTTTATGCTTGTCTCCTCTTGCTGAGAAATAAAAAATTAATCTAAATTTTAAAAATATTTTCTTAAAGATACTTTTTTCCTTTGTATTTCAACTTACAGTGTGATATGACTATGTGAATATATAGTTTCTTCTTTTTAATTTTTGTTGCCTTAATATGTTCCCAGTCCTACATATTATGGAGAAAACAAATAAATAAATAAACAAACAAAACACCACCACAGAACCAACTGACATTTAAATTGCAAATTATAAAATTTCAAACTTTGGGGGACACATGCAAGAGATTCTAAAACATTTAAAGACTCTTCCATATTGAAATAATTTCCTTTTGGCAAACTTCTCAGAAAACTTGGATTCTTTCAGTTATCATAGGTTTTAAATCCTGTTGAAAGAAAGAGTCTATCCAAAACCATTAAAATAAACAAAGAAAAAAGATTCATTTTATTTCAGAAGTAGAGAATTTTCTTGCAGACATGATTTGTGGCAAATATTCATCAGTACCTTTGTATTCAGAGTTGATCCCACAAGGATCATCAAGTCCAGCTCTTTAGTGAAGATCAGATCCATGACCTTGGGTGTTATTAGCACTATGCTCTAACCAACTGAGCTAATCTCAGGGTCTGCAGATGTGTTCATATTGATCATCTTTGGGTGTCAGAGATGGTGGTATCTAGGTAAAGGTTTAAACAGGATCACTTTTAAGAAAACCTGCCCAAATTTAGTCTTAGGAATAAATTCCAAACTTTTATGCTTTTTATGCTGAAAAAAATCTTTATAGTTACAAATTGTATGTGACCATGGAAAACACCTAGAATAAATTGTTTAGTACACTCATTAGTGAGAAGTTCTGAGAACATAACTATTTTATAAGGAGTTGGTATGAGTGATTCAGTGATATTGTTTGAAGTAATTATGCCTTCAGAGATCTACCACAGAAGAGGACCATGCCACAAAATGTTCTCCTGGCATGTGTGATGGATTTATACTTGTTGGCTTTCATATGGGTGATGAAAAGTTTTGGGGTTTTTTTGAGGGGGTGCAGGGTACAGGGGCATGGATTGATTTGTTCCATTAGTGTGTGTTTGCAAAAGAAGGTTTACTTGGGTTTTTGTTCGGGGTTTTCTTGGGTGGTTGGGTTTTTTTGTTATGATGGAAGGTCAACATCGGGGAAATGACAACTTTTCACTGCACTCTTTATTTCTAACTTGCCTTGCTTTGGGCTGTGTCTCATTGGCAGATTTTGGATTAAACTCATATATAGTGATTTTGCCACAGGACCACTCTTCATTCACTACCCAGGATAGATGACAGCATTTATTTATTTATCAGTAATCAATAGCTTTTTCTCATTTGTTCAAAAAGTGGGTTTTTTGCATTTTAAGCATGTTTTTCATACAGAATTCTTCATGAGTTTTCCTGACAATGGCCACAATATTGAATGAATTCTCACGCCATATAACTGGGGGAGATAGTCTTCTGTTTTCCTAAGCAAACACAGTTGCAGAAATGCTAGAGAACAAAATCATAGGCTGATTTTGAGGCAAAATTTGAGGCACTTAAGGACTAGATTTTTCAAGGTACATAATATTTTCCAGACTGTTGTACATTGAAAAAAAGTGGTGTCATTGTGTTTGACCTTCACAAGGAGGAAAACTCTTCAACACAAAGGTCCACCAACTCACCAGTAAATTAGGATAAGCATTAATTTTGCTGTATTTGAAATGAGAAGGTAAATGGAGATTATGTTCAGACAGAAATTTGGCCTAAGTATCACAAATTATATTATCTTATGCTATTGGCAAAAGGCAGTGTAAAAATAGTATCGGCCCAGTACAGTGTGGGGATGGTCACCTCACAAACAGGGACAGAGACAAGGCTGAACTGTTTAACTCATTCTTTGCCTGTGTCTTCAATGTGAATGATGGACCAAGGGTGTCTCAGGGCCCTGAGCTGGAGCACCATGACTGCAAGAATGATCAACTCTTTGTCAACAACGAAATTGTGCAAGATCTGCTGCTCCATCTGTGGGTCCTCAAGGGATTCATCCAAGAATCCTTAAAGAGCTGGATGCTGTTATTGCAAAACCTCTCCTGATGATTTTTGTGTGGTCTTGGGAATCTGGAGAGGTGCCAACTGACTGGAAGCTGGCAAACATTGTCTCAATTTTCAAGAAGAACAAGAAGGAGGACCCAGAAACTACAGGCTTGTCAGTCTCACTTCAGTACCTGGTGAAGTTATAGAGAAGATTATTCTGGGAGGTATTGAAAAACACCTGAAAGTCAATGATCACAGCCAGCACAGCTTCATGAGAGGAAAATCCTGCTTGTCAAACCTGATTTCTTTTTATGACAAGGTAACCCACCAGGTTGATCAAGGGAAGCCAGTTGATGCAATCTTTCTGGATTTCAGTAAAGCTTTCAGTGCTGTCTCTCACAGAATCCTTCTGGATAAAATTTCCAGCTCACAGCTGGATAAACACATAATGTGATGGGTGAGCAAATGGTTCACAAGTCAGGCACGAAGGGTTACAGGGAATGGGGTGACATCAGAATGGGGACCTGTCACTAATGGGGTTCCACAGGGGCTCCATCCTTGGCCCTGTGCTCTTCAACATCTTCATAAATGAGTTGGATGCAGGACTGGGAGGGACACTGAGCAAGTCTGCAGATCCAAAACTGGGAGGAGCTGTTGACTCCCTCGAAGGCAGGGAGTCCCTGCAGAGAGACCTCAACAAATCAGAGGGCTGGGCAATCACCAGTCATATGAATTTCAGCAAGGGAAAATGATGGATTCTGCGCCTGGGATGGGGCAACCCTGGATGTACAGACAGACTGGGGAATGAGATACTGGAAAGCAGTGCAGGGGAAAGGGATCTGGGGATCCTGGTAAGTGAAAAGTTCAATGTGAGCCAGCAGTGCCCTGGCAGCCAGGAGAGCCAACCCTGTCCTGGGGTGCCCCAGGCACAGCATCACCAGCCGGGCAAGGGAGGGGATTGTCCTGTTCTGTTCTGCACTGGGGCAGCCTCACCTCAAGGCCTGGGGGCAGTTTTGGGGGCCACAGTATAAGACTGATATTAAAGCATGGTGTGACTCTGGGGGATGCTCCTGTGCAGGGCCAGGAGTTGGACTCAGTGATCTTTCTAAGTACCTTCCAACCTGAGATATTCCGTGATTCTGTGATTCTATGATCTTGCATCATAATGGAACAGTAAGAGGGGATAAAAAATAGATTTCTGGGTTCCCATTACTTTTTATCTTAGTGTCTGCACTCATTCTGAAGCTTCTTATTTTCATTGCTGTCTCCAGCAAGGAAGATAAAAATCACAGAAGTAGTGATTTTAATTGTTAAATTTGATTCACTTAATCACAGATGCATACAATGCTCTTCATGTAAATGAAGAAGTGTTTTCTTTACTACTTTTCTAATTTAGGATTTTGTTTGTACATAATGAACATTTACAAGTTGAGTGCTATTTCTCACCATAAATGTAAAGTGAAGCTTTTGAGTCTATTAAAATAAATTTTTCTTGGCGAGGGAAAGAGCATCCAAGAAACTCGTTGTGAGAGTCATTTCTTGTTTTCACACACTTGAGAGAAAAAAATACTCCATCCATAATTTTTTTTTCCTCAAATTCAACTTGCTTTTCCAGAGTACTTTCAGCCATTTTGATCTTCCCTGCATTGGGCACTCTGTTTACATTCAAAATTAGACCCCTGGTGTTTCAAAGCTTGAATTCAGTATACCATGGTTTTGCAGTTACTTGTTTGAAGTCCAGAGCTTTCTCTGGTGACCTTATACAAAGGAAACCAGAGTAATTCCTGATGAGTTCTACTGTGTCTCAGTCTGCTTTCATAGTTTCATGGATGACAGGATGACATCTTTCTATAATTTAGTAAGAAGCATTGCTGGGTTGCAGCAAATTCCCTTACTTCTTAACTGTCTCATTTGCTTGGATCTGAGGGTGGCAGTCTGAGGGGAAAAGCATCTGTAGATTTAGAGGTTCTGCCTGATTCCAAGGGGACAACAGACACAAGAGATCAAAATTTTAATCTTGTGTCACTTCCAGGAATCCTGCTAAACCAAATTTTTTTTTAAATATGATTATGTCTGTCTGTGTTTAATTCTTTCATACTTGCCAAGCAGTATCCTAAGCACTCACAGAAACCAGTACAAACTTTGGGCATAGGAAGACTGCCCCATCATAACTTTAAAAGTCAACTTTTTTCCTCTTGATACCCATGGGTGACACTGTGGTTTAGGAATTACACTGACCTTCTACTCCACTCAAGAAAAAAGAAAAGAGGGAATGAGAGCTCAAACTGCCAGTGGTGAGAGGCAATACAGCAATTTTGCTAGAGGTTTCTTCTGCACTGTAGGTACAAGTTCTAGTGCACTCATTTTCAGGATTTTGTCTTTCTTATTTCTGCTAAATGACATATTTGGTGATATCAGCCTCATGCACAAGAATTCCCTGAAAACATTAGTGGAAACATTGGCAGGAAAATAATTCACTTGGAACTCAGGAGAAGCTGGATAAAGAGGAAAGTCATGTAGATATGTTTTTTACATTGTAGGTTTTTTCCCTCTTGTCTATCATGAAAGTTTTTGACAGGGATAGAAAGGGGTTTTGCTGTATGGAGTGCTGTTAAAAGGGGAAAAAACCAAAAGGAAATAAGCAGTGGGTACAATTCACTGCACTATTTCAGTCAGAAATTGCTGCCACATGGACTCAGACTTTCTAATGGCTTTTCACAATCAGCCATCTGTAAGCCTCACATTCGTATGGTGCCTGCAGTATTTATTTTGAAATGTTATATAACCCACAGCATCTGGGAATACCCTCAGCACATACTGTGCAACCACAAACTATATAAATGTTGAGGAAGATTCAACAGACTCTTCTATAAATTTTTTTTTAAACTTGGAGAAGCAAGGCCAAAATGGAATAAGATTCATCCAAGTGTAGGTTACATTGTGTGCATAGTTTTAAAATTGCCCTGTCATTGTGGACATTCTTGTTCTTTGAGATATAATAATAAAAAAATCCTGATGACAACATTAGCGGGTATTACAATAGAGTAAGACAAAAATTTCTGAAGAGAGGATTTGTGGGAAGATATAATGGAATACTGTCATTAGCGTTCTCTATTCTCATTAAAGTCTTTCTGTCAACTGTTTTGGCTATATTTCAAATGGAATTACATGTGTATATGAGTAGTTGATTAGGACTTAGGGCTGAATCCATGTATTTATAGAGATATTGCGAGACAAGAAATTTGTTAATTTGTTGTTATGCTGAGACAGAAAACCTCCTTCCCATCAGGAGACATTGTGAAAGCAAATTTGTTAATGTTTTTGAGGTGATGTCACTTGGCACATGAGGAATAATCATTGAAAAACTGCAAAAAAATTTCAGGCAGATGCACTTAATTTTCTGTCAAATTTATCATGTTGTTTCAGCATGAAAAATGGAGAGAGAATAAAAGTTAAAGCACTTTAAATAGACACTTCCAAAATAGCACTGAATTCTCCCATATACTGAAGTTTTAAAATATCTGTCTTCCTGTCTTACTGTATTTTCTAGCTTTTATCCAAAACAGTATATTTCCTTCTGGGTTTTGCCATGGCTTTAGAGTAATAAAATGTTTTTGTTTTAAATTGACCTGAAAATTTTCCTTTTTTAAATTCAGTCAACAATCTACCCTCCACAGCTTTTTCCTGGAGCAGATTCTGTTAAGAGGTGGAGCAGGCATTCCCCGGCATCTTTTATGTCATTTAGTTGATTCTATAATTTCAGATTAATTAAAAATGTACCTCAATTTGCAAATTGTTATTGTCTAAAGATTCTTTAGATGTTACTAGCTGGAAAAAGAATTGTAAAACAACAGTTCAGCATTGAACATTTTTATAGTATGCTCTTTAAAGTTTACATACTTCATAAAGAGAGAAGAAGGGTGTATATTTTAATTTAGACAATCATTAACTGAGCTTGTAGCAGTTTCTTGAATAATCCTTAGAGTTGAGTTGTCTGAGGGAGTGCTAATATTTTCAGATTCTCAGCAAAATTGTTCTGCTATTCACCTTAAACATTTAGTGAATTCCTAGCATAGAGAAGGACAAAAGGAGTCTCAAGATCTTTCTGAAAAGTTAGCTAGATAGTTGTTTAGACAAATGGCATGGAAATATGCTTTTCCATCTTTCAACTAAGCTTGCATTCCAGAAAACTTTTACTCTATGTGGATCTCTTTCTTCATTCTTTGCTTACTGAAGTGTAGGATGAAGGCAAAAGCTGTGAAGCATTTATCGTAGCACCAATGCCATGAACCAGGATATGAATTTTATTACATATATGGCCTGCTTTTGTCAATTATGATTCATTAAAAAGTTCACTCTATATTTCACAACAAATTCCGCCATCACAAGTTTGAATAGATTGACAACTTTATGCTAAGTGTTTTCCCATTTTTCTAAGGAACTCCTTGAAGGGAATGTCTTGTTAGACAGAGAACTGTGAAGAAACCTGTCTGACTTTTTATGCTTTGTGAAGCAAGTGTTGCTCATGGCAAGGTTGTTTCAAATATCTGCTTTTGCAACTAGACTGCCTGTATTATTCATACTTTCATGTAGATTAATGTACCCCTTCATACTCATGTCAAGCAGTCCAAATGTGTAAGTTACCTGACTGAGGATTTATAGATCATACAGCAACAAACTAAAGGAGAACAAGGTTTTTATTCAGTCAGAAATCTTTACTGCCCTTAGATGCTACAGACTACACCTTACTTTTGAAATTAGTAAAGCGTTTCACAGATCTCTAGTATACTGCTGCAGCAAGTGATGTTTTAAGATTTGTAAAGCAAGCATTAGTGCAGATCTGCATAATCTGTTGCTGTTCTGAAGATGTGTGCACACAGAACTCTTAATTCATCTTGGACAAGTAGTAAAGATCTCAATTCCCAAAAAACTTTAGCCTTTCAGAATGGGTGGGCTGTTTGGAGGATATTCAAATATTCAGAAAGGGGGAAAATGTACCAAATAGTAAGTTGCTATCTTCAGATTACCAATATATAAAAACTAGAGATGACTGCAATTTTCCATTCTTTCTTTAGTGCATTTCTTCACACTCTTTTTTATTATACACTTTAGAGGAGTTGACAGAAAAGAAATAACTCAATAAAAACTACCAGAAACATCTGAGGAAATCACTTTTGAAAGAGAAGTACTTCTGTGGTAAAATTCCATCCAAAATCTCTCTCTTAATCATGACAAACATTTCCATTCTGGAGGTACTTTTTCTTTCATAGAAGATGATAGCACTTAACTTTCCTTGGGTAAATATCAAAGATAAAGATGAAAGTCACATATTGATTAAAGTGAAAGAAATAGGGGACTAGTAACCATTTCCTCAAGCACCTTTCTCTTAAAGATTCTAGCTCCTTTCTACTATGAAAAATAAAATAATACAACAGTAAAGAGCACTGAATTAATACTTTTTTGCTGAAAATATACAGATAATTCAGATCTGTTTAGAAGAAATTATTACATAAATTGATTGGCAAGCATGGGTAAAAATAAGAAAAGTCTATTTTAAAAGGCACAAAGATGATGACATTTATGTTACTCAGCTATAGCTCACTCTTCCTTATTTGACAGTTCTCATCACTTGCACAAATGAGATATGTAGGAATGGATGTTGTATTGCTATCAAAGTATTTATACACTTTTGAAAAGCCATAAGGTGCTTTTTAGTAAGACTTTTTCTATTGTTGATATTTTGGGGTTTTTTTCTGAATTGAATATAAGAATGTGTGATCACATTAGGATGATAACTGACAATACTAATGGAAATCCAGGACTTTTGTTGTAAAGTGATTGTGGAACTGAGACTTGCATGTTAAAAGACAAGTGTAGTCCCTGCTGAGTTTGTTTTAGTTCCAAAATAATTAACTCTGTCAAATAATTAATATTTGTTGACAAGACCAAGTTAAGTGCATGCAGCATCACATGTCTTGTAATTAGTTGTGATGATAAGATAATATAGACTGAAAATAATCAATTTGAGCTGCCAAGGCTGATCACTTAAGGCAAGTGAAAAAACACAAGCAACATTCTTCCATAGATTTCACGCACACTAATAATTAGTTTTGCCTGCTTCTTTGGTCTTATATTTCAGCTCTGAGTAGCCAGGTTTCATTGGTGCGAGTGTTTTTGAATATTTATTTGAGGGCTCCCTGCACAAATTTGGTGGAAGAAACACACTAAGAGTCAATTGGAAGCAAATTATAACATTGAACATACTAGATAAAATTAAAGCTAGGTAAACTAGATAAAATTAAAAAATATTTAAAATATTTAAAGTTGAAATGTGAGTGATACAAAATAGCTGTTCACAACTGATCTATACTTATAAGAAAAAAAAATCCTAACTCATTGCAAGCTGTTGAATACCAAAATTTAATGTGCATCTGTTCAGATTCACTTCAAGGGGATAAATTAAAAGCAGTAGCAGAACACTTCTTGTTTCAATTGATACCTGTTTCTGTCCCAATAAAATCAATGAAAGCAATACTGTGGCTTGAAGCAAAGTTACTTTAATAATGAATCCTTCTAATAATATAATCCATTAGACTAGAGATTAGGTATCATGACAGCATGAACTATAGAAAAATCTTTACAGGATGGAAAATTTGAGAGATAAATTATTCATTCTAAATTATTTGCTCTAACCAGCTTTTACTGCACTCCTATCAGATACTTTACAGCTCTACAGCATGATGCCGGCGATCAAGTATAATCAATAATATAAATTATTTAAATGTAAGATTCGTAGGGAGTTTTCTTTACATTCAGATTTTTCCAATCTCCTGTGATACAGGAGAGATAAAATGAATTATATTTATGTTAAATATTTTGAATTTTTATAATTGCTACTGAGGCTTCTAAGAATTTTCTTTCCAGGCTTACATTTTTTACCTTTAAAAATAAATCATAATTTTGCAATTTGAAAATTTAGTGAAAATATTTTCCTCATTTATGGTCCTTCCAATATGTACATACAGTGTAAAAACAAAGAAAAAGACCAATATCTTGCATACTCAGTGTTACTAAAATACTTCTTTTGTAGTTTAAAAATGCCATGCAGCTGAAAGACCCAGGGTTCCTTTTTATGAAGTACATTAAGAGAGAAAATGCCAGATATAAAAGCTGTGTGATAACCTACATACCAGTGTTGCTCCTTCAGGTTCAAGGAGGAAGAAAATCTGCAGGAAGGACTGGGTAGCATGGAAAAAATAAGGGGGACTCAAGTAAGAAATAGTGTGAATGGTCTGAAGCGTGGGGAGAATCAGAGATTATAGGATACAGCTGTTACAGAGGTATGGTGATGACATTTAT
This sequence comes from Drymodes brunneopygia, assembly GCA_013400955.1. NCBI lineage: Eukaryota > Metazoa > Chordata > Aves > Passeriformes > Petroicidae > Drymodes > Drymodes brunneopygia. The sequence goes on along the minus strand of VZTZ01038487.1, from coordinate 224,604 downwards.
AATACAAGAATTCAGTATAAGAAAAGAGTGTGACACTTTAGACTTATATCCAGATAGAAATTGATTTATTTTCTGAGCTATCTCTTTGCCAAGTGTTAACCAAGTCCAGGAATATGCAGCCACCACTAAATTACAGAACATTCAAATGTACACAGATTTGGATCCCAGAGACCAAGTTACCTGCTGAAATAAAATAATTAGGCGCCGTCCTGGAAAATCACAATTTTTGCTCAAATATTTTGCTAGAAAAGCTATACCAGCTGCTGGGCTTGTATGATTTGCATGAAAACGTCTGCCTTAATGTGGTTGAATGATGTTTGAGTAATGTTTTTAGGGGACCATCTTTGGCATGTTCCTATTCTATGGTGTTTGCTTAAACAAGTCTCTAAAAGAGCATAAAATAAATAAAACAATTAGCTGAGTAGGGTCTGTGATCATTGTGCTTGGGTACCAGATGTCTGCTAGAGTAAAATCATAGCTCCACTAAGAATTGCTATTATCCCAAACTAAATTAAAATCTTACTTGTATCTATTTCCTGCAGCAGAAAGTTATTGCTGAGAATACAAAACTGTAGAAATATTGGGAAAAAAGCTTCTCATCCAATTTTTATGTGGCTTTTCACAAAATGTTGAAGAGGGAGCAGATAAGACTTTTTGTGTGTATATACGATTTATTTTAGGGACACCTTGCTTTTACTATATTTCTTAAGCTATCTAGCATATTTTTGTATGCTATGGGGCATAGTGTAGGAACTGCAGGCTTTATGATCACTCAGTAGCAATGGAAATATTACTATGCTAATTTTAATTTAATTTCCATGTCTTAGTATGCAATTGAAAAACAAACAGACAAATACTAATTTATTTTTTTTTTAATTAAAAGTACCTACTAAGACTTTGGAGTGAATATTCACATAGATTTAATTACACAGTACCTGTTAAATGTTCTTGAAGGTAGTCTGGGTGGGGAGATACAGAGCTAAGATCCTGAAGCAGCCCTGCTACAGTGATTGGTAAAAAAGTCGACGCACGGGTTTAGGAGACCAAGACTACAAATTCCAATTTTCAGCAATAGAGAATCAAAGGAAACTTTTCATTATCCCAGAGAAAGTCCTGAATGTTGAACTATGAGTTCAAACACTGAGAAAGATACTGCAATTAGATATTGTGTCCTTAATAGTCACAAGAGAGGAAATTTACTGCAATAGTCTGTAGGCAAGACGTTACTGCATGCATTGGGGCAGGCTTAAACATTCTATTTATGTCAAGCCACTAAATCTTGAAAATTCTTAAATGCTTCTGCAGAACATTAGGCTGCTTGTAAGTTTCAGAAACCAAAGTGCAATGAAACTTCAGGTGCCTTTATGTTCAGATGATAGAAGAAAAAATTTTCCACAGATAGCTTTGAATTTGTGTTTATGAAATGCCCAGGAGAGTCTATGGATCTACTTTATAAGGGCCTTGCACATGTTTACATAATTGTGGTGGAAAAAAGAGCTGAATAAAATCCAAATACGAGATGTAAGACTCCAACAAAATCAGCATTAGATACATATTCATATTTTTATGAGATTTTCTTTCTGCATATTATATTTATAGATGATGGAAATTCTCATTATCCCATGTGGAAAATCCCATTTTCACATTTTGCATTTCAAAATCACATTTTCACATTCATTTCACACAATAAACTCTAAAGTTTATCAAGGAAAGAAATACCAGATGTCTTGTTGTATATCCTCAGTGGTGAGAGATTTCTTGTTTCTTGACTACCTTTGTAATTTTAAACTTTGATATATGCACATGAGATTCAGTGTGTGAAAAGACAGAACAGACTTTGTAGATACACTAAAAAAGCAAAAAAGCATTCAGCTGTTTTTTGTTGAATGGTAGCGTCTTACCTGGGGTTCCTGACTCAGGATGTGCTATACAAGCTAAGGAATAAAAGCAAGGCTGTGCAGGGATGTGGCAGGCTACCACGTTATCTGCAGATGTGCTTTTATTTTAAAGATGCTGTTGACACCTGACCACAAGAAAAATCTAGCCAAGATGCATGAATGGGGTAAAAGAATGAAAAGGAAAAGCCAAACGCGAAATATGTCAGTGATTTACTGCATAATGTTGAGAAAGTTACAGGCAGAGTCAGATGTCAGAACTACTCTGCTGTCAGGAATAGCTTGTCTTCCTGTAAGTCAGATGCACAGCGTGGTCATCTGGCATAAATCCCCAAGACATGATTGTGAGAGGGACATTAAGGAGTGAATACAATAGAAAACGTGATTCCAATTTGACTCTGATTATGAAATTCAAGTATTCTTAAATAATTCTCTCCATTATGAAACATCAAATAATTATTTTGATCAACTAATATGGGGGAGAAAATATAAAAATACCCATTAATAGAAAATACTGAGAATTATACAAAAATATAGAGATTATACAGAAAAACAAGAATACCACTAATCCTCAAAACAAATTCTTATGTTTTCAATTAAACGGTATATTTTCTATTACACTGCAGCAGCATTTTTCTGGTTGTTTTTACTTTTAAATTTCATTCAACAACCCACTGAGCTGGAATATCGTCAGTATTATTGCCAGTTTCCGAAGAAAGAGGACAAGGTGGAGATATTAAGTGACTTGCACGAGGTCTCTTATCAAGTCTGTACCAGAGCTAGGATTACAATTTGGAAGCTCTTGACTTCTTGTTTGGTATTCAACAGCCTAGACCATGACATTCCTCAAATCCAATTTCAGACTCTTATAAAATAATAGAGGAAACACAAGGGAGCAAAATGCTAGTCAAAATAACGCTACTGAAAGTTTTGTCAGAGACTTCAATAGCACAAAATTTGTCTATCCGTGAGTTGATTATAGCATTTCCATAAGCAAGAAATATCAGATTTTACTTTAAAAATGCATGACATATTTTCCAAAATAATCTTCTTCCCTTAAGAATAATTTGAAACATTTTTTCCTATCAACCTTGCTGTGCTTAATGTCAAGTGTCCCACAAAGGAGCTTAGTATGTTACAGAGAATGATTGAAATGAGAACTGTGGTGTTGGAGAAACACTTAACCATGACATTGTTGCCCTTATTACAGCCAGTTTTAAATAATAGCTTCAGATTCTAAATCATTAAAACAATTCATGGATTAAAATTTCAGAAGATGTTGTTCATTGAGACTGTAAACTCCCTTGAGGGCAGAGAAAACTGATGGAGTTTATTAGGAAGGTTAGAAATATAAAAAATAATAGTAGGAGACTGTCTTACTTGCCAAGGCTCATTTAATCCTCACAGTGATATGAAACATAAGAGAAAGCACAAACACAGAGGGAGGAACAGTGCCAAATGACACCAAGTAATTCTACTGAACATAAGATTAGCTGGAAATGTCATATGACAGCAAATATAGCTATGATTTTTTAGGCGATCCATAGTATCACGAAGTCACCAAGTGAAGAGAAAGACAGCAGTCATGCAGATTTTACTGTCACTGAACTCAAAACTGAAGAGTGAAAACAGATTTAGACCATCACAGAAAGTTAGAAATGCTTTAAAATTATTAAAAACCAGCAGGAATGAGTGATGAGAGAAGATTAAAATAGCTTGCTATATAAATTATAAATGATGACTTGAAGGAGATGAGATAGCTGCCCACAAATAGGTCTGGTCAAAATATTGGAAGAGAAGGGAAGTTTACCTTTTGCTTAAAAAAACAAACAAAAGACCCCAAACTTGTTCATTTCCTTCTCCAAGAACCTGTCTGACAGCATATAAAAGCCACACATCCCAATATGAAAAGTTTCTGTTATCACTTCCTGGATATCCAGCATATAGATCGCAAAGGAGATATGTTAAAGAATAGTATCAAATTTAACACATTATTTTAATTAATAATTAAAATTAGTAATTGATTTACTAATTAGTATTAAAAATGTCCAAATTGTGCTCGCTCTCCTAGAGATATTTTGAAAGGTGAAGTATTACCCCCAGGACAATAGCAAAGGTCCCATTCTGGAATCTGCTAACTGACCTCAATGTCCAGATCTCTCAAGGATTCCCTTGAAATGTGTACCTCTTCAAGAAATTACATAGTTAATGCATTATCTTTACTCCATTTCAAACTCCACTTAAAATCCTAAATAAATCTTGGTTTTTATTTATTTTTCTCCCAATTTCACTGTATTATTTGCGCAACTACAGGTATGTGCTATAACAATTACTTTTTATCCTAGCCACTAGAATTGCATCTGGATTTTACAACCTATAAATAAAGAAATCCTTGTATTTTATAGGGTTTGAATATGATGGAGGAAAGGCACCCATATCCGAGTGCTCATCAAATATTGTACTACAGAAATGTATTTCTCTACAGGGTTATTTTCTACATCCTGAGAACAAGGAGCATGTGAATAGGAGGGAAAATCCCTATTTTTTTGTGCTGACAGGTTCTGTTTCCTTCTGCCCATTTGAGTGGGAGAAGATTCCAGCACCATGAGCTAGTGCAGGGCAATAAGAAGCTGCAACTCTCTCTACCTGAACAAACCTTAGACCTTTTCCATTTTCCTCCCACTCCTTGGGAGTAGTGCTACTTCTAGGACAGAGTACACATCTTCCCCTTATTGTTCCAAAAGCTTAAACAATTAATATGAAATAATATATCCTTAAAAGTAGTTATTTTTGTCAGTATGTTATTATTAATCTCTAGTTATTTTAATTTTCTTAATAAGTAGATCTATTCACCTTCCACAGAGTATTTGTCTCTTTGAGAAGAGTGACAGCAGAAGATGAAGTGAGACATGCTATATCATTTTATCTTTCAGTCTTTCATTTTCTACAAGATGTGGCATATTGATGCATATTGTCATTTATGCTGCTCCAAAAATGACAGTTTGAAGGGAGCATTGTCCATGTTACAGACATGATGTGTCAACCCCTTCTTGAAAGTAGTTGAAAGGAAGCAAAAGCTAAACCATATAAAATAAATAAACCAAGAAATAAATAAAAAGGCAGGATATCTTGAAGACACAGAGAGAGAGAGAGAGGAAGCATATTCTTTTACTTTAATGATTACTGGAAGAGCCCAGAATATTTTGATGTGAATTTAACTAAGCATTTTATGAATAACGTTTTTCTTTATTTGTGAGACCTAGATATAGTAATTCATTAAAAATGAATTTAAAACATAAAAGAAGAAAGGCTTTCTCCAAGTCAAAATATATTTTATGTGATAGCTTTCTGTTCCCTCTCTTCCCTCCTTCCATTTCTCCCTGCCATTATGAAATATCCAATGGTCATGCTTCCAACAAAAATGAAAAATTTTATAGGGGTTTTGTCAAGTACTGATTTAACTGAGATAAAATACTTTTAATGACTGCTTATTAAAAGCATTAACATGAATATTGAATTTTCTCCAAAACATATTAGTATCAATGCAAGATAAATCTATGTTGCAGGACATTTCACACACAGAAGGACACATCAAATGCTTAAATATCTTAAATTTGTCTGCAACACTAAAAAAATATTAATGTTAGCACTGTTGCTAAAAGGTAATTGAAAATTAGAAAAAATATATTATGGCCTAATCTTTTTTTATTGATAAATATTTTAATAATTATTGATTTTTTTAAGCTCAAAGATAGCACATCACAGGAAAGCTCAGCTATTAAAGCAACAAGTGAACCTTGATATCAACAAAAGTTCAGCTTTTAACTGAGGCTGGATAGCAGAAGGGCAGAGATTGCTTGGAAATGCTGAAAAGAGAAAAACCCCATGTGTTTTGGGCCGGAGACTGCCCACACCTTATAGTGCTGCACTTTGTTTAAGGACCAATACTATGATGTCGGATTTTTTGCCAAAATGACCATGTTCGGCTTGACCCCCAAATATTCTAGCTATTAATTTCACATGGTCTTTACTTACTACTGTGGATTTCATTGTGGAAACAAATGACTGTTCAACCATGTGTCTGTTATCTTAGAAGGATTTGCAATAATCAAATGTGCACTATGAATCTCAGTATGAAAGGATCTTATTGGAAAGAACAAAAATTAAGATTTGGAATTGAGTGGTGCTTAGAGTGACCTGTCAGTGATGGAAATTTTCATATTAAAAAATCTTTCTCCACAGAATTACTCTTACTATCACACAAATCTAGTACAGACTGTTGATTACTTACTGACTCAGCCCTAAGCATGATCTCAAAATTATTTTGGGGGAGGAGGATGGGACAAGAGAAATGAAAGTGGCTTTGATTTTTTCTGTTTTCTTTGTAAAAAAAAATACATAAAGTTTTATATTAAATCTCTGTAAAAGTAACACGGTTATATTTAATTTTCAGAAAGGGTTTATATTCCTTAAAGATTTTCAATTTTGTTATTTCAGTTTTTTCTCAGTAGACCCTATTTTTTCCCAAAGTCACTGCAAGTAATACTTAGTTCATTCAAATATGTAGACTTTTTTCTATTTGGTTAAAAGGTTTTATTGTTGAAAGGAAAGAAACAGCTCCAAGATAAAAGCACATAAATATGTGGAAACTCCTGAAAGTACTACTAAACTTAATAAAGATAAATTTTTTAAAGCAAAATTAGGTAGAGATCTTAGGAAAAAAAATTTAAAAGAGAGAAAAAATAAGAAAGAAAACCCAAGCCATCAATATAAATATTTCCTAGTCTTCTAAAGAGATTTATCTGATTTTCCTAATTCTAACAGAGTGTTTACAGGTTAGCCTTGTTGCTTAATTCAGCATAGAAAAATGCACAATGACAACTCCAGAAACAATATTTCAGTATATGGTAGAAATTTTGCTTAGAGGTTATTAGTTCCACTCAGTATTTTAAATTAAGAAACAGTTGTATGATTGGGAAGATGCTGAAGTGAATTGATTTCAAAATCTGTTTAACTTTGATCCTCAAACTTTTATATATCCTAAATTTTTCTTGCAGTTTGACCAAATTGCTGTCTGTTCAAAGACAAATTTTGCATTTTACTGTGTGAAGAATCATTTATGTAAAGCACATAAAGCAGCACAGGGAGCAGAAGTCCAACAGGACTATCATGGTTGTGCCTTGACCCTACTCCCTAAAAGGAAAGCCTGAGAGTTATTGGGATGTAGAATTTAAGAAATTGTTCCCTCTCTCTTTGCTTCAAATTCTGTATTTTCCCTGCTCTGGGCCATGGCACAATTGTAAAGGAATTGCTGTCTTCACAGCTCTGGTGTTAGGCACAGCACCAGAGAAGAGACCTCTGTGAAATGGAGCTGTGGGTTCACATATGCATCTTATGGAAAGAAGATGAGTTTCACAGCTACAAAGCACTGCATTGTCATGCTGCTGCTTAGCCAAACTTTGTCAGAAAATGCTGGAAAATGAAGGACACAACACTTAAATTCTAGTCCCCAGTTTTGCACTTCAAATTGACTGCTTTAAACTTTTCACTTGTGTGTCCTAGATGACAGGAATCTCATTTTAGTAATTTGCATTTTCATTCCAGTTTGACATATTAGAAATGTTGATGTTTAAGAAAGAATTTTAGAGACCTATGTACTAAAAGAAATGGTCTAATTTATAACTTTTTTTTTTAGGTATACCAAGACTTAAACTAGTTACTTTTTGGTAGAATAATTAAATCAGCTACTGCATAGAACAATGCTGTATGTAATGAAGTGCATTGAATAAATAAATATGATGAAGTGCACTGACAGCTAAATGTTATTTGTAAAGCATTTTTTAAAAGATATGCTTGCCATATAGGGGATATTTATTACCAGAAAGTATCACTTCAATAATAGGAAATTACCAAGATACCTTATTAAAGGCTGCAAGGAAATGAGATTATTTCAGATATGTTTCTCTCACTATTTCATTTATTTCTGCATTTGTATGAGGTACAATGTTTGTGGTTTTACTGATAGCTCAGAGAATATGGGTAAAATTCAGTATTCACAGATGTATATTGGAAGTGAGGTGTAGAAGTTGCCGTAAGTTCTTTCACATTGTAATGAAGATCCCATGGATCTTTGATTTTTATGAAATAGTCACAATAGTATTGTGACCAACAAGGCAATCAAATCTCAGTCATTCATGTCAGCATTATTCTCATCCTTTGAATTTCTGCAGCACATTTTCCTGACTGCTCATTTGAATATGAGAGAACCCACCAGACAACTACTATTCTTTGTGTTATAAAAATATTGTAAATTTGAATTGCAAAAAACAACTACAAGAGAGAAATATTCAAAGTCCTATTCAAAGTCTATTTAAATTAGTACATAGAAAAACTGGGCAAAAATAAAATGAGGATTTTTATGAAATAAAAGGAATAGTTCATCAAATCCCATGTCAAATGATTAAATAATAGAGGAAATAAAGAGTGTAGTGCTCTGGTGTTTAGAAAACAATTTTGGTGGTAATAAATAAAGAGTTTTGTTGCCTATAATTTACATGCAAAGCTTGACTTCTGGCAGATTTTCTGTAGATTTTTTCTCCTTGGAATTTTTTTTAGTGGTCTGTTGGTCATGCTTAAGCATTCCAGCTGAGGTCACATCATCCTGTTGGGATTTATATAAAAATACATTGAGACACAGCCCTTAGTCAAAAAAATGCCAATCTGAAGATTATGAAGTGGAAACAGAGGCACTAAAAGCATCTTACTGAGAGTCATATGGCAGTTTAGTGGATGAGACAGTTCCACCAGTCAAGTTACTGCTTTCTAGACCAGTGATCTTACTTGCGATTAACTACCTATATGAGTTTAGCAAAATAAGCTCAGCTACACACTCGATAAATGTACATAATATCAACAAGGTGCTAAGAATTGTAGAAGAACAGATGCAGCTTTTTTTTCTGGATCTTTGTAAAGATGAACACAATACTCTCCATGGTAAGTTTTCCCAATAGAGTGATATTTGAAGTGTTGTGCAATTTAGCACCACAGTCGTTCCCTGTTCATCAGCAACCCCACTGCACTAACTTTTATCATTACACCTTGTTACTCTGCCATGTTACTTCTTCAGTTTGGGTCAGTAGGGCTCTTCAAGCTAACATGGCTATGCTATTGTCATTTTGACTCCTGTGTAATACAGGAGTATCTAAGACAGGGTTAAACTTCCTAGGTCTCAGAAAACATCAGCAGTCTACTTTATGCAGATATGGATCTTAGTATACATTATATTTACATTTTATAAATGGTTTGCCTTCAAAGTATTATGGTACCAAGCATGCTACTTTGAATGTTCACATTATTCAGGTTAGCTATTTACAGACATGGCTTCAAACACAATCTGCACAGCAATCTAGAAATATACAGTATTGAGTTTGTCTTATGGTAAAGGTCAGAGGCTTGCATTCAAGGCAGTTTTCCTGCTTTTCCATGATGAAATTTGTGCATGTATACAGTATATTTCCACAATGTATTTAAAAATCAATGAACTTGAGGAAAACATCCTTTTCTTTTGTTTTCCTTAGGATTTTCTCCAAATGCTGTAATATTAAGTAAGTTGCCATGCTAAATTGTTAATCAAGTGAAAGCTATTTGACTAGCAGCTCTACTGCATACATTCATTTGATAAAGCAGGCTGTTTGCTGAGACTGGGGAGGACTGCCCACACATCTCCACGGTGTGTTCTTGTCTGGAAGGTGGGGCTTGGATCCTCTGGGATGGAGGCAGTCAAAAGTGCTCATGGCTGCGACTGTGGCTGTTTTGTTGACCAGGTATTCTGCAGAGTTCAGTGATAATGGTTTCTTTTTCTAGCTTTGTGTATGATAGCTACTGATTTAAAACATGAAACTTCCAATTTAGATGTCCAGAATACAGGTAATTGTAACTTTTCATTCTGAGGAATGAACTGAGATTTAATTGTGAGAAGTATTTAACTGGATTCTCTTCTTACCTGAGTTGTTACTCTGATCTAATCAAAAGTATGATCAGGTTAAAAAATAGTAACATAGTTCTTGGCTGTAAGACATGGCCTATATTTGACTGCTTCCTAAATGACCTTCTTACAAAATAAGTTTTCTCTACTTAAAGCTATGCACGTTTTTGACATTTCTGTGGTCTACTAAAGCTGTAGAAAACCCTGTGCAGACGGGGGACAATTTTTTTCATTTAATTTCGGTCTAAGTAAATTGTTGTAAATTGAGGGACCTGTTGGCAGGTGGAATTTGCATACAAACTATGAAAATCACATGCACTTCAGAGGGGTGACACCAGATGAACACAAAAATGTTGGGCTTTTTTTCTTCTTTTACAAAATCTTTCCCAGAAATAATGTGGTTATTCCCATCAGAGGTTTACCGGGATGCATTTCTATTTCTGACTTCAGATAAAAGAGCAAAGCAGCAAGAAAATCTGTGTTCCTAGAGTTAAAGTGGTTTATTTTCCTCTTTTTAATTCTCAGAACATAAGCCACTGTCTTTTCTCTTTTCTTTTTTTTGTACTGAATTTACAGGGAAAATTGTTCTGATAGAAACATATTGATTGAAGTAAAGAATTGTATGTTACCTGCTCTGCACACCTCACAGCAATATTTAACTGGTGAGAAATGTGCTTTAACTGACACCAAACAAAAGCAGAGTTGTTTTTCATTTTAAGAGTTTGCTCTCTACACAGCCTTGAAAGTTCATTTCTTTGACAGTAGATAATGATTCATTCTCTTGCTTTGCAGTTTCTAGATGGCTAAGTACTTAAAAAGTCAATATTAAATTTCTAAGCAGAAATCCACGTTTGATTACAGTAAAGCTCCTTTATCACAGCATTGTATTAAGAGATGTATTGGTATATTTCATATCTAGAAAAATAAGAAGTTTAAATTTTACTTTTAAGCAGGTTTTTTAAAATGTGCTACCTTGGTTTTATTGATAAAATGGTTTAGAAAGTTTGATTCTGAGTCAAGATTCACCCAAAGTGAAAAATGAAAAGTGAATTATTGCTGGAAAAATAATCTAAAGTCAGGGTATCTGTATGCTTAGAAACATACTTCTCTTTGTTCTTTATTTAAGGTTTAAAGCCAAGTGATCCAACCATGACTGGCAAAACACAGACCAGCAACGTCACCAATAAGAACGACCCAAAGTCCATCAACTCCAGAGTCTTCATTGGTAACCTGAACACAGCCATTGTCAAAAAAGGTGACATCGAAGCAATCTTTGCAAAGTATGGGAAGATAGTGGGCTGCTCGGTGCACAAAGGTTATGCCTTCGTACAGTACATGAGCGAGCGGCACGCGCGGGCTGCGGTGGCCGGAGAGAATGCCAGGATTATCGCAGGGCAGCCACTAGGTAAGGATTTGTTAATGCCATTAAAATACTGCTTTCTCTTTCCTTTCTATTTGAAATATCATCTGCTGCTGGTGGTGCCTGCAGGACTAGTGAGTTTGTTTTGCTGATGTTCCATCTTGGTGTGTTTCCAGGATGTTGGAACTGATAGAATTTTTAATGTATGGTATGTTACCTAGGTGTTACAAAATATTTAGCCCTATAAACTGCTTATTTATTAAACAGATCACTTCTGACAGCTTTACACATCTCTTTGTCATTCCACTGTAGTGAACATAATTACACTTGTGAGGAAAAAATAACTATTTTTTCTTAGACTCTATTTAAATTTAGTGTAATATAACAAGGCTTGTCTAATAAATGAAGTTATCTTTCACGTAATGAATCTAAAATTATACCCAGCCCAATGATATTTCAGATGTATACAGAAGCAAAAGAATAGTTTTTATTTGTCCTTGAAATTGTACCAAATCAAACTGTAACACTGTTATTCATTTAGAGAAGCCTATTATTAAAAACTAAGGTTGCTGTTTCCCCACATAATACTGTAAACATTGTTCATCTGAATTTCAAATAAACAAAAGAGGAAAATTCATATTTTTGTCATCTAGTGCTTTGTCATAAATGTTTCATTAAGATCTAGTTGTTTCATAATGCAACTTTTGCCTCTGAAAGCTATTTGTAATTACATATGTAGGCTGTCAATGATAAGCTCTGGAGTCCAGTACTAACCTTACCTGTCACTTACATGCAGAAGTAATGGGCAGTACAGCAAGATGTTTGGTAGGATTCAGAAATCTTTCACTGGACACCTGAACTGTATTGCTCATATCCAAACCCACGTGTGTAATGGCTATGTCAGGAAAAGGTGAAGTGTAGCCAGTGCTCTCTTTGGCTGTAACAAGCCATAAGGAATGGATATGGCCTGTTCATTTTCGGTGTTGCAGGCAGTTGAAATCTATTCTTCTGATTGTTTGTAGAAATGGAAATATTTGTGTTAGATGTGTTGTTCATTTATCACAGTTGTTGAACAGTAATTTTAAGTTTTATAACTCCTACCTTTTGGGGTCAAGAGGAAAAACAGGCTAAATAATTTCAAATATATTCGAAGGGAGATTGCTTCCAAACTTCATTAGGAAAAGTCATATAGATGAGTGAAATAAAAGAATTCAAGTGATAAAAGCAAGGCAGCCAAGTCAGTCTGTAGGATGACATTATTAGAAGACATTTCCTGGAGCGGTGTTCTCCAAACAATAGGCCATGTAATGCCATCAGTGTATTATTTACAGCTTCTTGCACACTGGTCTGACCAGATTTTTTAAACAGTGTTTTCCTAAGGCAATAGATTTGTTAATACTATGATTACAGTTGCTAGTTTCTTTTAGTATTTCTTGTGTCATCTATAATATGCCAAGTGTTTTGTACAAGGAAGTGTCCTTGCACTACTCAGTGTACTTTTGTCCTTTCTGCATCGGGAAGTGAACTTGTTGCAAAGTAAATTACCAATGATTACTTAAATTGTTTGAATCTTTTAATAATAATGGAAATATTTACTCTATATTAAGTTTTAGCTTTTTAATCTTAAAATACTTTGATTTTTCTGCACATCCTTCTGCTGGCATATTTCATCCCTCAGTTCCTAATATATCAAGGAATACAAAGAATAAGCAAGGTGAAATTCTCTTTTAGTTGTTCCTAATTTACTCTTTCTATATATGAAATACAGTTGTTATCAGTATGGTTTGAGAAAAAAAAAGAACTTTTAGAAGTGGTATTTCTCATTAAAGAAATTCATTATATGAATTCTTTTAACTGGCAGAAGACATTAACAGTCATCGCACATTAATGAATAGATGACTGAGAAAATTTACTTGGGATTATGACCCAGAACAGCTTATGCACAAATAATGCATTATTGTGAAACTTCTTGATGAAAATTACTTTCTTCTCTGTCCTGAGTGCTTTGCATTCTAAAATAAATAGAAATAATGAATTTATATCAACAGTCAAGTTATGGAATGGGGACAAGAAAATCCTGCTACTGATGTACAAATAAACTTGAATAACATAGCTGAACTTTTTAAAAATTGAGTTAGAATATGTTAGTAATATCATCCAGTGTTAGGACTGGATGATAGTCAGTTGTGGAAAGCTTTTTGAACAAAGGAATATTTGTAAAAGATTATCCCACAGTATATGTCTGATACTACAATGCACTCTAGTACTCAGTACTCCACAAAAGAAATAATAACTTCATTTAGATTGTGTTATTAATGTAAATTAGCTCTTTCATGGTATAGCCAAGTGAATCATTTACATTAGCTCCTGCCTTTTATGGACTAATGCCATTCAAAGTTATGCAGCTTTATCCATGAGTCAGAAGCCATTCATATATCTGTATCTGAAATTAAAAATTGAACCTGTAAATTCTTATACCTTTTTAAACTGCTACAAAATTCACTGGATACCCTGTCTAAATGTTTCCTCTGAGGCAGAGTCCCAAAATATTCAGGTCAGGAGGTATATAACAAGGCATTTTGTTTAGCAAATTCCTCAGAAGTATAAATCTAAAACACTGGTATTGACCTCAGTCTCACCAGCTTCCTGTGGGTCATTATAATTGGCTTGTTGGTCTCCTCTATCAGCTCCTCTGAAGCTCCTACTGATGTGTTTGGTGGTCAGTGATTTGTAATGGTGGTGCCATGGATACTGCAACTTGATGGAAGTGGATTTCATGAGCTGTGTGATTATTTCCAAGCTTTCTGTTTCATAAAGTGCAACACACTCTTAAAAGCTGTGGGGTAGAGATCATAAAGGAACACAAAAAAAAATATGCTTGGGAAATCTATTGCTATTATTGTGAAGTTCAGTGTAATTTCTTGAAGTAATACTATGTTTTCATGGGAATAGCATGTTTTCCTGCCCACAGGACAGAGACAGGTCAGTACAGGGCACAGGAGTCTGCTTCACAATGATTATTTTGTCAATTGCTTCAGGCTGGAGCTGAGAAAATATTGAAGTAGGTCTAGGACAAAACTGCAAGTTACGTTCTTAGTTGTGGGAACACATCCATATGATCAACTCTTCTCAAAAGTTTTTCACCCATTTAAGCATGCCTGTGAGTTATGGAATATGTGTGCATATCCACCTCCTTGCCAAACAGGGCAAAGAGGGTGAATAGGAATTATTCTGAGGAAACAGTGACCTTTACCAAGGGTGAGAGAAGTTCTCTCTGGTGAGAGAAGGATCAGACACCTGCTTGCTCTAAAATGAATGGTGCCAGTCCCTCATTGCAGCTGTGGGCTGAGGAAATGAGCTGCAGCCTTTCTCACAGTGAGAAACCCAAGCCTGAACACAGGATTCAAGGTGCAGCTTCACCACTCCCAAGTGCAATAGAATGATCACTGCCATGGTCCTGCTGGCCATACTATCTCTGATCCAGGCTTTTCTTAGCTTTTAGTTAATAGCCTTTTATTTTATAATATCTTAATCCTTATGCCTAATTTTTGTCCATTTTCATGCACATTTTTACACCAGCGTAATTCCTTTAACATGAGGATTTTTCTTCATTTGTACCTAAGTTTGAGCCAGGCCGTCTCACAGGTATCTCATCAAAACAAGTTAAATGGTGCAAGGCTCATACTTTTGTTCTTTTTGATGGAAGATTCATGGAATTTCATTCTTGGATCCTTAGGAAAAGGAAAGATTACAGTACCCAGATTACAAGAGATGCTGTAGTTCTTCAGTTGATGCCTTTTTAATTAATAAATTTGTTCCTCTGTAGCTTGAATCCTGTTTTGTTGCTGCAAATATTATTCACCTGTGTCTGCCCTCAGGTCTAAATTATGCAGTCCCTGAATACCAAGTGAGTGCATATTGACATGTAGTCTAAGGTAAGATGCTGGTTGCAGATATTTATTTTGGGAGACATACTCTTTTGCACTCTTTTGAGAAGCGCAAGAAACCTGAAGGGGCTTTCTAAATTATAACTACCCAGTAGAAAATATCCAAGGAGAATAGCAGATAATAAAGGCAGACTAGAGAGAGTCAACATATACCTTTGCTGCAAATTGAACTGATGTGATAATAGGGCTGTTTTTTCTTTTGCTTCCTTTGCCTCTACTCAAAACATATCTTCTCTGTTTTATGTTTGCAATGTCTAACAGCACTGAGAGACTTAAATGTGTATTTGCAAAACAAGGACTCTCCAGACTGAATCAATTTTTCACCTCAGTCTGAACTACAGAAAACATTAATTGTGTCATGAATATTTCTATCTTAAAAGGAATAAATAATTATGCTGTTTTAGCACTTTGGCTTGAAAAATGACAGATTTACCCAAATTTTCTGGGTGACTAAGCTCTCCAGGTTTAACTAGCCAATGGTAGGCTAAGATAAGAAATCCAAATCTGAATTAGTGTTATTCAGTTTCCATTTTGTCATCAGTTTTCAGTCAGTAGCATGGAATTATAACAATCTTTCATTTGTACAAAAATAACTCATGATTTATTACTCTTGGTACTCTTACCCACCTACCTCCCACTAACATAATGGCAGGATAGATCAGGAAAGCAGTGTTATCTTATTTTAAAGACTATAGTGGATCAGCAACTGAAAAGGTTTCTTATTTTGCTTCTGACAAATCTGTAAAGACTTGAGTTTTAATGTCAGTCAAAAAATTCCAGGCAAGGACAATGACTATCTTAGAGAAACACCAGAGTCTGTACAGATACACTTAAAAAGTGGGAATGCTTTGATATTTTAATGTCTATTTTAACGAAATATTAAAAATAGAAAAATTATGTACATAATAAAGAATCATATATTCAAGTTGTATTTTAAGTCATATAGTACTAAGAGATTGTATATTGCATTTTCACACTACTGGAACAGAAAAGGCAATGCACTTATAGGAAATTATTTGGTACATTGTAACTTCTGCAGGCTCACATTGCAATATCTTGTAGTTTTAGACCATGGAGTATTACACCATGAAGTAAATAATCTGAGAACTATAACTCAGTAATAGGCAGGTAATTTTCTAACCAAGTGAGATTTAGAAAGCAACGTATTTAAGTTCTGATAAGCCATGATAACTTTATAGCATATGGTTTTCAACACTTAAATGTTGTACTTCAAAGAATATTGTATTCTTCTGGTAAAATAATCCACTTTTTATGAACAGTGTTTAAGCAAAAGTAAAATCACACTTGTGAAATGCTGTATAAGGAATTATCATTATCAAGTAATTGTAACAATAAAAAAAGTTTAATAAGCAAATACTTCAATCAGTTGAAACAAACTATCCATAAACCTATAAAACTTGTGAGATGTCATGAGTGTTGGCTGATTGTGGGGATGACTTTTGCATTTGCTGAACTCATATAATTATTTGTTGTTTACTTCAAAAAGTGATACCAAGTTCTTTTTGCAAAATAGCTGTCAACATCCAGGCCAGGTTTTGAAGAAGTTTATTTGATCCAGTATTTTTTTATGCTGAAATAAACATAAAGTAATGATGAAGCAAAAAGAGCAAGTGGTCTTCTTCCTTAATCAAACAAACAGAAACAAAACTCACAAGAATAGTGCATTTGTAGCCAAGATGAACATAATGCCCAATGTCACAGGAACCTAGGGATATCAACCCAGACTTGTGCTGTCTTTATTAAGTCTTTTGCATTAAATCTCATCTCAGTGTCTTCCTCATCCAGCCCTCAGGCACAAACAGACCGTTACAGAACTTCTGAAAAATTATTAATTATCCTTCCACAGGTTAGTTCAGAGGAGATAAATTTTACCCACTAGAACTGTTTTATCCTATTACAACCTGTTTCTATATTTGGGAAGCATTGTAATCCTATTTCAGCCTACTCTGTGAAGGAACAGGGATCCTTTCTGAAGCTGTCTCATAGGACTCAGCCTTTTTGCTGCCTACCCATGCCCCTTGGTCTTGGTGAAGCCTGAGCAACAGCACATGTGAGTGTCAAGTCTCATTGCAGAGGACCTTGGATACAACAATCATTGTTCACAGGGTCTTCTAATAGTGGATAACTTTCATATGTCCCTTCCTGTTACACATTTTGGTGTCTCCCAATACTTCATACCTTCTATTGTGGCACCAAGATTCTGCAGCCACAGCAGCAGGTTATAACCCTATTGTTTCATGCTTTTGACACAAAAACATGATTAAATCTTGTTGTCACTCCACAGTCCTGTTTCTTGTCCATTTCTGTAATCAATATTTCCTTATCCTATACTCACATTGACATGAATCATTCCATGTACTATCCATGCATGTAAAGCAATTCATATAAAGGTAGGAAGGAAAGGTGATTTTTAACAATCATCCCTCAGCAGTTCAGGGAAGGGCACCATCACACCATTGATCTATGCCTTTTCCAGAAGAGCAAATTGAATGCTTCATCATGAAAGAAAAATCCATATTTTAATGGAATGACTTGTTTCCTTATATTGAGAATACGTGGAATGAGAATTACTCCCCATATTTCACAAAAGTTTTTATTTCTCTCTTAGTGAGACTTGGTTAACTTGAAGTGAAACTACAATTTAAATCTATTTTTCATGTTCAGAAAAGTACATCTCAAAAAAATAGTTTAGCTATAAGGTGAGCTTATGAGGGTGAAGTTTTCCTTATTGTTTTCTTGGAGTCTCTTTCTATGAAATTCTTTGTTTATTCCTAACATGAAAGTTTGCAAAGTTCTTCCTGGAATAAGACTTTGTACTTTGAGCAGCCTGATGTCAGCTCATGAGAATTTTAAGTATTCCCTCCATCATAATGCCAAAAATGATGACCTGATTGCTTGCCATCAGCAGATGTTATTGTAAGAACAACTTTCCTTCAAGGCTTTATAGAGATGCATATAAAGATACATGTCTTCTGCATGGCCAGTTCATCTTTAAAATCATAGACAAGGGGTTATTATGGGATCTTTCTATGTCCTTCTCTGCTGTTTGACATGTCTGTGTATAGCACAGGGTCCATCTGCATGAAATGCTACTTTTTTCATCATTTAATCCTTGGGTTTCATAAACTAAATCTTCTTGCAAGATGGATCTGATATACCCTTAGAAATTTTGTAAGAGCTTTTCAAAACATTTAGATAATGTTACCACAAAGATCTCAGCACCCTTTATTATGTGCGTATCTTGATGGGATTTTTGTTGTCTGTTTGCGAGGTTTTTAGCAAACCATACCCAATAAGTCTTTCTGGATTTGAATTTAATGCTGTTTTATTTCTGTTGCAGATTTGTAAGAACTTACAAAAAGTGTTTTCCTTTGAGACAGACAGAATTCTGTACCTTTTCTTAAATATACTTGCTTTGATTAGTGACTTCTGGGATCACTAAAATTGTATAGGTATTCTATAATGTTAAATTCTGAACTGTCATAACATCACGCAGTGATAAAAACACTGTTTTGATAGGTTCTCTCATAATATTTGTCTCAGTGTCTCATGTGGGATGCACTGTATAAAAAGAAGAACTATTTCTAAGATGCTCTGCAATTTTTGGTTTGGTACGCTAGGAGGTCCTTCACTTTTTTGCTTGATCCAGCTTGATTTAATTTGACAGAGTAGTTTCCATGCATTGGGCTTCTTTCATCTCAAATAGAATCTCATCAGGAATGAGTCTGATATTTTCTTCTTGAACATTTGGCAATACTTCACTATTTCATTTGTACTGATGCTGTTAGAGTTGCTAATGCTTTGTCACCTGTTTTTATGTGTGACTGCCATATCTACTTGTTTTCTCATTCTTTTGTTAAAACATTTCAATTGGTGACCTTATTTCAAAAAGTATATGGAGAAATTCACCTCTGCTATGAGGTATGTGGAAAGGGCAGAGAATCAGAAGATTTCTCATCTAAATCTGACAGGCCAATATTTATCTTTCAAATCTGCAATTTGAATTATGGAGGTTTTTAACAGGTATTCAGCACTGAATGGCGGCAGGACAGAGTAATGCTGTTTTAGTGCACTGCAGAATCTGGGTAAGTAACAGCCCTGTTATTTGTCTTTGGACTATGATGGCTAAAGCCATGAAATAGATTTGCCTCCCAAGATATCACTCAGCTGTTTGGAGGAGAAAGTATAGCAAATATTTCTCCCACCAGAATACTGATGTAGCATAAAAATTTCTTTTCCTAATCATAGTCTCAGTTCATGGAGGCTGATACTTAGCAAGAGGAACTTTTAGGATCACTCTTCCTGATTTTTTCCCTTCTTAACAGCAAGCTCAGCTGAAATGCAAGTGTTCTTTTTCTTTTTAACTTAACTGAGACAAGAAATGCTTTGAGGGCACATTTGCTGTCTCAGGTTTGATTTCATGTCTTAAGCCTACTTAAGGTTTCACACCTAAGGGAACTAGAGAGGAGGAAATCTGTTTCTTTCTCAGGTTTCACACTTAATCCTACAATTCTTTCAACGGTAGACAGCCTCATCAGCAAAACTGTGTAAGTAATGTATATTGGGGAAAAAACCCCTCAAACTTAGTTGTTTATAACTTATTAATTATTCAGTTATTTTTCAACACATCATACTGGCAAAGTAAAACAAACAGGCAAAAACAAAAGGAAATTTGACAAATTAGAAGCTCTTATTCTGTATTCCTTCTCCCTTCTCTAGAAGAAATGTTAGTATTAATGAGCTCCACCAAAAGCTTATGAAGTTTCAAGTCATTTTCTAGGTATTTTAATGACTCAGAACTGAACACTAATGATATCCTTGATTGTTATAACCCTTTAAGTGACTTCAGTACCTCCTAAAAAATTAATGGAAACTGAATCAGACTTTTTTTCATAGTAAGACTTGTACTTTTCTAAAGGCTAACTGAAAAAGAATTAGGTTGGGTTTTAGTTTACCTTAGAGAATACCTCAAATTACTTACAAAATGATAATCTGTCTTTAAGAAGACGTTGTCTCTGTTCAAACCCAGCATGGAATTTCTGATTTGACATACATGTAAGTTCAGATATGTGAGTTTCTCAGCTTTCTCCCACTAAATGATAACAGTCAGGTAGCTAAAAGCTGTGAATATTCACTAGCTTGCCCCAGAAAGAAGTACAGTCATTTCCACAACTAAGGACTAAAGGTGGAGAAGACTTGCTTGGATGTCTTTGCTGCCATGGAGTTTTTTGGTTTCCTTTTCTGGTTTTTTTTTTTTAAGGTATGAGATTGTGTGCTTAAAGACCACTGTTTTCCTTTGTGGCAGTCAGAGTATTTTAATACCTTTTTTTTTTTAGTCAGCTCTGTTACTTGTTTACCTACTCTCCTCAAAGTAAGTGTGCAGTAATTTGTTGCTATCTAAACACTTTTATTATGAGCACACTTATTTGTACACATTGTTAAAATCTCATAAAAAACAACATTTCCAATTGACTGTTGTGGTAATTTGTTGTAGACATCTGTCCCACCTATGCTAGTGTTTGCACTTAAATGTCAAATTCTAATCCTTCTGTGCTTTGTTTCATTCTGCTCCTAAGGCTTCACACAATCATGAAAAAGAGGAACAGAATGTAATGAGTTTGAAGTGGAATTAACTTTCAGATCTTGAAATAAATAAGGAAAGTGTATAATATCTTCTAGTTCTCCTACAACTGTAAGGTTTCTGGACTCACTTCATGAAATCTATGTCTATTTAATTAGTGTTTCATGTGAGGAGCACCATATTTTACTGAAAACAGTAAGTGTAAAACAAAGAGTAGATAGCTAACAAATAGACACTAGATGACAGGAAAACCTGTACGTGGCAAAATCTGAAACCATTTTAGGCTGTGATTCACTTCTCAGATGTATGATAATTCAACATCTTAAATTTTAAAGAGACACTTAAAAATACTTCCTTTTAATGATTTCTTAAGGTAAACTTTATCCCTTGATTTGATACTGTCACAGTTTTTGTTAAATTGTAGAATAATTTGCATTGGCAGTGACCTAATCTAGTCCACCTACCTGCTCAAAGCAAGGCTGAAAAAAGCAGTGAACAGTCCAAAAGGTTTGTCAGTCACTTTCCAATTCACTCCTGCAACCCATACTTCCAATCTTGGCTGTGAGGGTGCCCCAGGACATTGTGTCAAAGACCTTGCTAAAGATGAAGGGAACTTAAACTACCTCTTCCCCCATCCACTAAGTTATTGATCCCATCACAGAAAGCTCACTGGGCTGGTCACCGTTTGCCTCACTAAATGTGCTGAATGCTCCTGTTTATCTTGTCCTTCATGAATCTGGACACAGCTCCTAGGATGATTGGCTTGCAGGTGTCCAGTTTGTCATGTTGGGGTTGTCCACCTTCAACGCTAAAGTTCATCCTGATCACAGAAGCAGGCCTTACATACATGCTGGTCAGCAACAGATTCCCTGTCCTGATCCAAGCTGCACAGATCATACACAGGGACTTCCCAAAAAACTTGAGGAAGTGATTTGCTTTTTCTTATATTCCTTTTTGTCCCTCCCCAACCTTTTCCAAGTTCTTCCCATTTACCACATTATTTCCTCTTAAAATATTCTACTGCTGTCTACCCCTAACCTATTTTTGCAGTTTTTGTTAACTCCATAAATTTATTTGGTATTTATAAAAGTTTGTCCCAGAAATGTCTCTCTTATTCATGGCTTCTGTCATACCACACTGCCTTTATTTTTTTAAATGTCTAGTGTTTTGCCAGACTCAAGCTGCTACTTTTTGGTGATGTCAGAGGCTGGGATTAATCATCTGCATGCAAACCGTAATGTTTCCAATTGAGTGAGATAACACTGATTACGCCTGTAATTCCCCAGAGTCTATTCCTTGTCTTTGAAGACGGGTGTGACATTTGCCTTTTTCCAGTCATCAGGGAGCTTGCCTGATTTCTCCAGTCATTCAAAGATGATACAAAGAAGCCTCAAAATAATATCAACCAGCTCTTTTACTGTCCCCGGATACATTTTGTCAAGTCTCACATTTATTTTAATACTAATAATTTATATTTCAGGATATCATTATGAAAACTTAACATTCAAAGAAAAGCAAACATCACATTAATTCTTAACAAAATCAGTAAATTTCTTGGCAGTTTCCCTTTTCATAATAAGAATGTTGCTTTCTTATTGTTTTACTCAATATTAGTAAGAGGATTGTGAATTTAGATCTGATTTCAAAAGGTTCTTGTTTTGTAAATGCAGGTTATAGTTACTCCAGCAGCTGATCTGGATGGTATCCATAAAGGTGGCAGTTCACCTGCAAATGATGGCAGAACATGTATGAAAGGAGTAATGCAGTGGTGCTCTGAAAATCTGTGCAAAGTTACAGGCTGGTGTTTTGAAACCTTATGAAATTGGGCTATAGGGTAATAGGTAGGATGCCGATTTTCTGCACTAGTAAAACATTTGGGCTAAAAGAAGTTAAACATCATCATATAGCAACAAGAATCATTGGCTAGAGAATTAGAGAGATTTGGAAAGAAACAAATATTTAGGTAAGGTGGAAGATGTATTTTTAATTGGAACTCCTTTATCTTATAAGGCCCAACTACTATATTGATTTGAACAATTAAGAGGATAATAAAAACTCAGAATTATAGGAAAAGGTTATTTGGCTTCTTTTTTCTGTTTGGGCTTTTTGTTTATTTCTTGGAGTTTTGTTTTGTTTTGTTTTTCCTAATATACTTCAATGCATGGGACAAATAGGATAAATTTGCATCCTAAAGTTACAAAGAATCACTCCTAATTGATAGTGTGAAAATAACTATTTGCCTTTGTCCAGCTTTGCAAATCAAGTTCGGTGCTAAATGATCCTGCTGCAGTTCTAGCAATTCCAATTGCCAAAGTTTGAAAAGATCTAGGTATTACTTGACTTACAGAAATGATGTTTGATAACTGTGTAAATAAGACCAGATCTACATCTTAGGTAAAATCTTAAATTTACATAGTTCATACAATTACTTTGGGTTATTTTGGGGTATTTTTAACTGGGGAAAAAATTTACTATTTTAACTTTTTTTTTTTTTTAACTTAAAGGGCCATTTTTCTAAGAATTGTTATTTTTAAAATTGTATTAGCAAAATCTAAAAAGTGCAACTTAATGTCGTTTTCCTGTCTAGTCCATGTACATATATGAATACCCCAAAGTGAACTGTGATGAGGCTTCAGCCTTCTGACCTTAGTTAAAAGTAAATTCTAGTAATGTTTTCTAGAGTGTGAAAACTGAGTTTATGGAAACACTTCCATGCTAATACGCTTGTGAAACACAGGCTAGTTTTGTGGGTAAGAAGGTGGTTGCTGTTCTAGGGGTTTTTTTTCTTTCTAGGGCTTATTTGGTTTCTTGGCCAGAACTTTTACAGAAAAGTTAAATGCAAATGATCAAATTACAACAAGATAAAATCAACACTCACACTAACGTTGCAGCATCTGGAAAAGCAGTTGTGACTTTTTACAACCTGACTTTAGAGGTCTTTATTTTCTGTTAATTGGCACTTACGGCTGCTTTATTTGTTTCCTTGTCTTAAATTTTGGGTTGATGTATTTAAATCCACAGGCAGACAAGGAAGAAAAGGCAGAAAAAACCCTGGACTTTTTTAGATGGGAGTAATAAAAGTGGTTATGTGGGTTTGTTTTTTTTTTGTTCTAGTGTGCAAAATGAGATACCAGTTTCAATCTAATCTGATGTAACTTTAAAAATATTTTGGTTCTAGGAAAAGTCTCTATGTATAAGAAAAAAAATTAGAAAAAAGAAAGACACTAACTCCATGAGGAGCATATTGACCAGAACATAGCGGACAGTAGTAACATATCACAAAATTCTGCTTCCTTTTTCTACTAATAGTAGAATAAAAATACATTAATAGAAGCAAAGCTAATTTTTGGACACAATGTTCCAATTACATCACTTTTTCTCTTTTTCCTTTGCTCTTCACCCCGAAACTCTTGATTATTATTAACATTTACCTCACTTAGAAAGAATAACTTCTTTTTTCCTTATGCTGGTAGCAGCTCATCCTCATACAGTGAGTCATATTTTGACCCTTTACATAAAACTTCTCTATGTCTAGTTTTTATCTACCTCTCCCAGAAAAATCTACTTTCTCCTTTTCCTTCTGGCAAGTGCCTGTTTAACCAACAGCTCTTACTGTCTTGCTACTTGCCTTGTTCCTCAGAGCTGTTCCCTTCAGGTTCTAATTAAGTTTTAGTAATTCTATGAACTTTCAGTTCACAGTGAGAGACCAGCATTCTGGTAAGGATGGAGATGCAGAACTCCAATGTCATACCATGTACAGCAAAAGCCCTAATACAGAAACCCCTGGAACATTTTGGCAAGGGACCAAAAAGTTTGGGAGTTCATTTTTGACTTCCTTTCTTGTAGCATGGCAAAACCCCCCATTAAATCCAATTTTCTTGGAGTAACATTGTCGCAAGTGCTATCATTTTACAAAATCAAAAATGAGATTTGTTCAATTGTGTTCAGACAGCATGACTAAAGTGCATAAACTACTGGACAGGAATGTTCTGTGAGAAGCTGAACCATGGAAGTTGATCTCACCGTTGATTCATATTTAGTTAACCGGAACGGGGCACAGAACAGGAAGGTTAAATATTATAATTTCATATAATTTCATGTCTCTTCTCTCTGAAATTGTGTGCTGCCTTGATAGCAGTGCCTGAAAGAGAAATAGGTTCAGGGTCTGGCCTGCTGTCCCAGACACTCACGGATTTAACCCCAGTCTCAGCAGCAAGACATTAATCCTGCAAGGGTTAAACATTTTCCCAGTACTGGTCCATGTTCTCCATGAATTCTGTGAAAGGGCAATCCAGGGATGGTAATTCACCAGAAATGTAATCTTTTATTTTTAGTGGTTATGTAAAATTACCAGTAGACTTTCAAGCCATCTGTTTTAAATTCTGACAGTATGTGGTATATCTGCAGTGAGATACTTTGACAGTGAACTGCATCATCACTGTACACCACATATTTGTTCCAGAAAAAGTTCATTAGTATGCACAGGGATCCTCAGGCTCTGTGACACTACCAGAAAATGTCAAATTGTTCTTAGAATTTATAAGAAGGTATAAAATTCATGAGCTGAGACAATGAAAATCCCAAAGAATTGATGGCTGCCATATATTGTACTCATTTTGGCACATGATTCTTTTATGTCTACAGAAATGAAGGCTAGTCACCTAACCTTTCATCAAGTCAGCATTTTCTGAAATACAAAGACATGAAAAGTGCTTACTAATGATTGCTTGGCACCCATCCTAATATATCTAGAATGAGAACAGAAAGAAAAGAAATACAGCAAGTTCCATAGTATGACATCCCAGCTCCAGTATATCCTTCAGTAAAGCTTCCTTCAGTCTACATGCCATTATACTCTTGAATCTTGATATGAAGAGAATGTCCTAGTGTTCTTCAATAACCTAGAAATTTAACTTGGATTTTTTTTTTAATAAAGTAGATAAGTTAATGAGAAAGGGTACCAAATCTGTGTAAAAAGACAGAAAATAAATACTTCGCTGAGGCTTCTTGTGCCTAATTTGGACTCAAACCAAATGTCTATCTATTACAAAATGTAATTTTCTAATTTAAAAACCTGTTGAATAAGAAATCAGTATTGATAGATAAAGAAGAACCAATTATGGAATAAATATGCACTGGTTGCTTAGGTACAAATGGTCACAAGGTGCTCTTGCTTAATATGCACACTTCTTATAATGCCCAATTGAATAGACCTTGAAAATAAATATAAGCAAGCTCAATTTGGAGAAATATGAAGTAGGCAAGTAGAAATATGATCAGGAAAGATTAAAATATTTTAATTGTTGCCAAAAAAAAGGATAAATAATCATTAAAAGGGTATGGTCTGCTTAAAAACACACCTTAAAAGTCATACTCTAAAAAAATATGAAGGTAACTAAAACAATAGAAAATACAGAAAAATTGGATTAGATTAGATTTATGAGTATTTTAAATATAAGGAGCAAAGAGATTTTTGAAAAAGGTTTCAACACATTTCTGGGAAGAAATATAGGATGTTTGTTGTTTTAGGTTCAATACAGATAAATCTGTAAGGATTTTTTCTCCTGTATTTGGAAGTTGACAGATACATCCAGATCACAGAATGATGATGATGTGGTATCCATTCCAGAATTCATTACAGGGCTACTAAATAAGCTATCTTTAAATATTTATAATTAATTTTAATCCCAGAATATCTGAAGAACTAGCAGGGTTGTTCTCCAGGGAGGTTCTCAGCTGCTAACATTTGGACAGTTATCTTCAGTAAGTCTTGAACTGGAGTAAGAGTTTCAGATGGGTAGAATTTTTACATGGAGAAATTGCTAGGTTTGTATAGTTTAAGCCAAACTAATATCGAAGTGGTTTATTGATTTATTAACAACACAAAATTAATTGGAATTCATGACCCATATCTATAACACGAGATCATACGCAATTCTAGATACTTGCAAATTTTTATGAAATTATTCCAAAACTTAAATCACTCTCTAGTATTAATCTCAACAGAGCACATCCCTGCTGTGGGAGGTGCATGCCCAGGTTTCCCCCGCCTCCATTCTCAAAGGACAGGTAGCAGCCAGGGGAGATGACTGCGACCCCCTGAAGTGGAGGTTCCAGGATGTCCCCATGCTGGGAGTGCCCATGGAGAGGCTTTGCTGCTGGGCCGGGCGGAGCTCCCCGGCTATGCAAAAATATCTAGAAGGGTCACCACCCTGCTGCCCTGCTCCCTTCCTCTCCTGCTCACTACAAATCCATGTTTCATCTGCATTTCTGTTTAGCTGACTTTTCTTTTTTTTCAAGTGTCTTCTGGTAATTGTGGTAATTACTCTTTAATTTGGTAAATGGTTGTTTTCCTCTTTATCTACATCAGCGTTGGGCAAATGCCATCTCAGGCAGTTTGGACATCCCACTCAATCACATTCTTACACTCACTCCTGCCTTTGTGGCTGCTGTTATCCTGGCCTATTTGCCAAGGCTGGACCCTGTGAAGACATTCGCTAGAAAAAACAAGAATATAATATAAATAATTTAAAATGGAAAAAGGTCCAAGCTGCGTGACAAGAGTCCTGTTATAATTATCTTAAATTGTAGGAAAAAATAATGAAATTGCTGGTGCGGGACTTGAATAATCAAAAATTAACATGGGGATAATGTTACTAATGTCAGCATGACTTTACAGAAAATAGGGTTTGAGAAATTAAATATGTATTGTCTTTTATAATTTAACACCATATAATAAGGCTGAACTGATGTAACATAGTTCTGCAAGGCACTTGATTCATTCCAAGTGGAAATTCGATTAAGAAACTGCCTTATAACATAGTTATGGTACATGCCAAATGGATTAAAAACTAGTCTCAAAGGACTGGTAAATGGGAAGTAATCATGCAGCAGGTGTGTGACTTTTGTGCAGTCCCTGGTAGAATAAGTTTTTTAATCATACTCTTACCCAGTTGGAAAGACAGCAAAAACCACTGATAAATTCTGTAGATGGCACAAAGATGTTGGAACTCACAAATGCAGAATAAAACAAGGCATTGATATCAAAATAGAAAACAAATACCAAAATAGCAGTCAAAGTGTGACTCCTCTCACTATAACATCTAACACATTGATAATCAGCTCTTTGGCATGGGAGAAAAAGGTGTAACAAAATCTGAAGGCTGGAAGCTTAAGTGAGAAAAAGCAGACCTCAAAATAGAGAATGTTTTCTACAGTGAGACCATTAGGAACAGTGTACCAAAAGTTTCAGACAAAATTTCCAAAGTAAGCCTTGGATGTTATCATAAAGGATATGTTCTAGCTCTGTCCAGACTTAATCCAAGAAAATTCTGTGGTCTGTTATAACAAACCAGGCTGAATTTTTTTTCTGGACCATCTGCGGAAACTTCCAAAGACAGAGATTTGCAGACTCTTGGATAAATACAATAAAGCAAGAAAAAGGTAAAGCCTTTTAATTTTATTAAGGTCCCTAAAGATTTATGTCTGATATTAGTAATAAATCTGTAGAAATTACATAAATGGTCTGATTTTGTCAGCACCTTTGGAAATTAGATTAGCAATACCCACCTAATGACAAGCATGGCTTAATTTAGCCAACAGAAACAAGTACGTTTTTTTCAGCACCATTTGTAATTAAAGAAAGGAGGGAGGGAATGGGACTTGAAAACATTCTACACCACAGAAGATTTTTAGATGTATTTCTTGCATGGTCTTCTTTACATTTATCTAGATATTAACAAAATGGGCAATAATCTGTAAGAATAAAATGAACCTGTGAATCAGTATTATTTTATCTTTCTGTGCTACAGAAGCAAAAGATTTCCCTATCAGGTCCATAATTTATTTTTCATTGCAACCTACTTTTTCATTCCAGACAAGCAGAGATATATTTACCCCCACCTTTCTGACCATCACAGTCATAATGTTATTAGTCCTTAAGAAAAAAAAGACAGATGACATAATAATGCTATTAGCTTAATACCATCTTAATGCCTAAAGTGGTTTTTTTCTTAGAATGAAATTAACACTGGTGCAAAGGGCCACAATCAAATTTGTTTGGAAAGTGCACTATTCTTGCTGGAATCACTGCTTCTTGAAACTTCGATTAGTGATCTCATTCATCTTGTGTAGCAGTTATGTTCTACTTTGCAGTAGTATGTCAAATGATGATCACACATCCACCACATTCCTGAATGTTTTCTCTTCAGAGAAGTCTTGCAAAATTTGGCAGAGAATATGTTAACACTTCTCAAATTCCTTCCTCAAATGATTAATCCCGCATGGTTCTTCATTGTGTGTCTGGGCTGACACCAGTTCAGAAAAGATTAAGATTTTACTGCACTCATATTTCAGATCTTTTTTTCAGTAGCTGCAGCCAGGATTCTTTCTCTCTCTCTTATATCAGGGTGAAGCAATTACCATCCTCTCACATTACCCTGAAATGCTGTTCCCCTCGTGGGCATTCTGTAATTTCTCTTCCCAAGTAACTCAGCTTTCCAGATGAGAGCTCAGCCACACAGAGGTCTTAAAATAATTTGAAAAGTTTTATTACTGTACTTTTTGCAGTTTCTTATGTAGCCCAATATGTATTTATAAAAGCATATGTGGAAAATGAGGTGCTTTTGTATGCATCTAAATAAAATGTATTCTTAATATGAAATTTTACAAACGATAATATTTGAAAATATACAGTTTTTACTTTCTTCACCCAATTCTAGTCAGGCTGTAGCTGCAGAGGGAATTTGTTTTACAATGCAGGCACATCTCTAGCAATATCTTATGGCACAAAAAAAACCCAGTAGATTTTTAATTTGCATAACATTACACATATTTGCATAAAACATTGCCCAGTGGTACTAAGAGCACTAGCTTCTCCCTAAGCCCCAATTAATTAATCTGTGTCCCTCCAGACTTACAGCAATTTATTATGCATTCTTAGTATAGAAACAGCAATTAATTATATGCTTCCTAGCCCCATATCAATCATTATGTGCCCTACAGACAGCTTTGCACCTCTCCCAGCCCCACATCTGGCTGGAAAAACACCCTCCTCTTTTTCCATAGATGAAGAAGCCTTCTGCAATTTTGCCAGTCAGCATAGAGCTCTGGGAGCTCCCTGTCCTTCTTGTTGTCCATCAAGGTCTGAAGTTTTAGGACTGGTAAGGTAAAACGTCAGCAGCCATACTACTCTATATCCAAGGACTGGAAGAGGAGTTCAACTAATTTCTTGTACCCTTTCCTTTTTTTCCCCATCCCTTTTTGTGAACTGAATAGAAATGCTTGCCTATTGCTGCAGTCACACTTGGGAGCAAGAACTGCAGCCAGCCTGAAATGATCCAACCATATAAACCACTATCCAGTCATTGGTTAAGTGTAGGGAATGAAAATGTCAAAGGGGAATATAAGTAGTGGCTGGAGAAAATGCAGAATATAAGTGGTAGCTTGAGAAAAATGGTGAATGAGGAGCTATTTTGTATCAACCTCTTTACAGAATTGACTTGTATATTTGTTTATCATTTACTTATTATTCATGGTCTGTGTGAAACTACACACTTTACTCTTGGGATGAAGAGATAAATTTATGTCCCATGTTCATGTCAGAGTGTTCTTGGATTAGATTACAAATTTTAGCTAGCAACCTTATTCAAGGGTGGAGGTGGGGAAAGCTGAGGTTTCCAAAGATTTTTCTTTTTCCTTTACTTTCAGTACAAAGGGGAAGCTCATGGTTGCAAGAAAATGGTAGGAGGGAATTAAAACTCTGCCTTCCTCCCGGAGACCTCCCTTGGCTGAGTAAGGTCAATACACCAAGGAAGGAGCACTCTGACCTGACTGAAAAAATTAAACTTTTCTTCTGCCCTTCCTTTTTACTCTAGCTTCTAGAATAACTTTAAATCCTTCTCCATGGTATCTGTTACTTGTATGGTGCTTCTAGGCCCCTTTAGGTGCACTGTGGGTACATCATCCTTCAGTTCTCTTCATTAAATTTAAAATGTGCATGCATAAAATAACTACGGATTTTAAGCTTGCAATGGGAATATACTTCCTTTTTCCCTGCAATGCTCATTATATGTTGAATATTTATACTCATTTGTGTTTGTTCTGACATAAGAAGTATAGGCCTGCCAAAGGTCCCATTGTGACTATAAACCCAAGCTTTAAAAAAGTAGCTTAGCTAAGTTTTTTTTTTTAACTGCTACCTATCACTGCCCTTACGCCTCCAGGGCTGAATCAGCACCTTCAAAGCATTCCTCTGTCCCTCACTGAGAGATGGGCCCCAAAGAAGCACAGCAGGAATGGGGCAGAATTTGGCCGTGAGTTTTACAGCCAGGACAGGTCATGGAGTTATTTTTAAAGAGTAATGAAAATATATGTTGAGTGCTATACACAAGACAATTTGGTGGAAATGGGAGAGAACAGACATTTTTCTGCCTTAGCTGGATAATCTGCCTCTTTTTTATCTTTTTCCTCCTTACACACTGTCATAAAAACAGAGACCTGAAATGTATATATGTTCAGCTCCATTGATACTATGCAGTTCAGTAACTTATTTTGCTAAATCTGCAGCCTTCACAGGAAATTGATTGCTTATTTTCTTTTCCAGAAAAAAATAGTTTTGAAGTACTGTTTTAGGAGCTGTTCCTAGATAGAATTCTTGAAAGCTGTATTAAGATTCTGTTCCCCATTTTCTTCCCTTAGTCTACTCCAGCTTCAGTGATGGTCCTTCCTTTAAGAGGAAAAATAACTCAAGTCATTACTATCCTTGACTCCCAAAAACATAAACAGGTCTTTTATTTGCCTTAGGTTCCCCTCCAGAAAACTTATTTCACTTAAGTGTGCTAGATTTCTGTAGAGTACATCTTTCCCCATGAACAGTATTTAAACCCTTCCTTGTTCAGCATTTGGCTTCTGGATCACACCTAGGCCATGGGGCTGAAATAAATTATTATTTTTGATGGTATAGGAAACTATAAACTAGCATTTTTAGGTGAAGAGGTCTATTTTTTGTCATATAAGCTGGGAGCAGAGGATGCCTTGCTGGCTTCTGGAGACTATCCTGAAACTAAGTGCTTTGTGTGGGAAACCAGACATGGCTTCCAAGGAAAGCGATAAGATACAATGTGGGGAGCTGCTGGAAGATTATAACTGAAAACTGGTCCTTTCCCTTCTGTGGTGGCACCTTGAAAAAGTTGAAGTGAAAGCAGCATCTCAGACAACCTGGGAGGTGAAGAATAGGTGAGAGGTGTGTGGTAGAGCAGGGCAGTGAGGTGTGTGAGCTGGGGTGGATGAGCAGTCATGCTTGGAGAAGAGCAGGGCAAAGAGAAACTGGACAAATTGGGAACCTGAGCACTAAGAAAGAGATGTGAATGCAACAGGGGCAAATGTTCACAGATCTCAAACCTTGGTTTCTTTCCAGAATGGCAATTGGAATAAAGCAAGACTATCCTCAAGGAAGCTGTAGGGTTGCATGGATCACTGGAAGGTAGCTGCAAAAGGAACCAGAGGATATTTCTGAAAATTTAGTATGAAATAGCAAATATTCAATCTGTGATGAAAATGAGGAGGATATAATTTCGGAATGATGTTCTTTAGAAAAGATAACTGAACAGCTGGCAGGCACTTACTACATCTCAGTAGTGTTGTTATCTGTCCTTCCTTGCTGAGTTTCAGGCAATTGAGGGGATCCAGGACAAGAGACATAAAGCTGAATGATGATAGGTAACACTTAAGAATTGAAGTCTAGGAATACTTTGGCCTCAAAGAGATATTAAGGTTTCATGAGGTTCCTATGACTCATCCAAACACGTTTTGTCACATTGAAACACAGTCAGTTCTCCAAAACTGCTTTCACAACTGGACCTCTCTCCCTTCTTTATTCCTTATAAAAAGTCCAAGAATATTGTTGAATGAGAATACTACCAAAGGTATATAGCAAATGTCTGTTGTTACTGCACTCGATATTTCTTTCAAATTGCACTAAATGGTTCTTCTCCTCAGTTCAAGGTCTTATGAAAGATCAGGAAGTGAGTGAAGATGAACTTCTTAACAGTTGAAGAGGAGGTTGATGTGGGCAAAAAGGAAAACTTTTAAAAATTCACAGCCTTGGGATTTCATTCTCCACTGAACACATCTGTGTTTAGATGATAGGGACAGTTGGCAGAACTGCTATTATCGTGAACTTCTGCTGCTTTGAGAGTTACTGCTGCTTTTGGACACTAAAGTAGGCAAAGATCCAAAAAGAACTTATTTCCCACTAAGCTTGGAAGGGTGCTCTACCCTGTCACATTAGATTTAACTTGTCCACAATGATGCATACCTCTGTGACCTGCAGGTATGATTACATGCACCACCCGTGAACGAAATCACTATGCAAAAATAAGTGTTCTAGCTAGTTCAGAGTTCACAAAGAGCACATCTCAGTGGGGCTGTGCTCTCTGTGCATGTTCCTCACAAAGAGAGGAAGATTTGTCTTCATCAGGGCCTTCTTTAGCACTGTTTTCTCCTTTTTAGGTGACTGCATCCTTCTGAGAATATTAAAGGTCACTGAAGCAACAGGATGATTTATTCAAGGGATGTATATATACTCAGGAAGTGGGTGTTTCAAAGACTGGCTGAGGAGAATAATTGGAGAGCTGATCTGGGTAGCAGTGATTCTCCTACGTAGCACAATTCAAATATCACATCTTGGTCAGAGTATTCTATGGAATCACAGGGTCACAACATTGTTGTGATGTCATTTAGTGCAACTTCCCTGATAAAGAATGTTTTCAAAATAAATATTTTTAGGAATTTGGAGTTATTAAAAAAAAATAGACAACGCTGAGAATATTACTAATGATAGATAGATAGATAGATAGATAGATATAGATAAGTAAATAAGATGGCAAGGCCATCTACTTACCCTGTCAAATTTGACCAGTTACACAGTGCATTACCATGATGTTCAGGACAAATGCTCTAACCTGCTCATATTTTATTTTGGTTTCTCTTTTTTGGTTGATGTTACTTGCTTTACTTGCTACCTTTGCTTCAGATTATTGCCTTAGTGGTATTTGCTCTTGTCAAGGTTGCAGTTGCATTAGTTTTCCCTACCTGCTCAAAGCATTGTCAAGACAAAATTTGACAGCATGAGTGCACAAAGTCCAACACATCTGGGAACATTCGGATTTACACGTAATTCCTGCAAGGTACATTCTGCCTGAAAGGCAAAAGTACTGAATCATTTGAGTTTATTGTAGGACCATCTGTGAAACACAAGTAATGGTGGGTTGATACATCCCACACGCATCAGACTCTTTACATATGCTCTCTCCTAGGAATAAATATGGCCCAGCTGAACTTGCAGACACCTGATAGAATAAGTCTGTATCTCATGGAACTTTTAATCTGATGATATGATTTCAGATTAAATAAGCATAGGATTGGACAGGTTTGATTTTTTTTTCTGTAAGTACTCAGCGCTGGATTTTTTTTCTTAAGCCTACCTCAAATTTTTATTTATCTTTTTTTTTTAATTCATTTTCTTTTGTGGCAGGTGCAACAAGTATGGTTTATTGTTTATCTTTATTATTTACATGCAATTATGCTTATAAATCTACTGCAAAAACTATAATTGCCACTATTCCTTAATTAAGGAGATGTGTTTTAGGAATAATGAGTGGGATTTATCCCATTATTATCCGCAAGCAAGGCCTTTTCTTTTCCTGAATCATGAAAAAAACTGTCAGGCAGGTTTCAAACTTATTTTTCTCATGCTTGAAGTTTTCCAGTAGCCCATGTAAGAGTGTTGCATGAGATTTCGAAAGTTTCACCAGTTATCACTCTACAATGTGATCCCAATGCAGTCACAACAACTGTTCTTTTAATGGTGGCAAATAATGTAGAAAATGAAATAAGTTTTTTGGATATTTTTAACATCTCAACCACTGCTGCTGAATAAAGACTAGTTCAAATTTTCTATCAAAATGAATCAGTCTCAGTTGTTATTAGAAATGCCAATTACAGGAATCAAAGCAAAAGTCTATAACATTATTTGACTGATAAATCATTACAATTAAAAAACATCCACAAAATCTGCTGCTTGTTCTAGAAAATTAATTTTCTCTTTCAAAGTACATCTAGAGCTGATGCTTGCTAATGTTTATTTTCTACATCTTGGTACATGTTTTTTCTTTTAAAAAGTTTCTTTTTTTTAATAGAAGGCACCTCTGGGTTACAAAACTCATTCACATGAGGATCAATATTCCCTTTATGCCCACAGAATGTGTTTTAGCCTTAACAAGTCCATCTTGTCAGCAAAATCACATTTGATTTCAGGGAGTTCAAGAATAAACCTGATTACACCAAACACTCTCAGACACGGCGTCACTTTACCATACAAATGAAAAAATGAGAAATGTTTGAAATCACACAGGAGCTGTAATGCCTTTTGTACATCTTCATGGCTTTTCTTCTTTGGAATAGCTATACAATCTAGCTCTTTATGCCAGCAGTAAGGACAGCCACACATAAACCCCTGTACTCCTTGGGAATTCCTTGAGCCATGTCTGGAGCCCGTTGCTCAGCCTCTGTGCATAGCCTCATCCCTGCTCATAACCCAAGTGATACCACCATTGGATTGAGGTAATCGTGCAGGATGCTTTTGCAGTTAAACAGAGAAATTTAACTTTTGAGAGGTATTTTTATGTGATTAGACAAAAAACAAGTGTCATTAGATCATTCACAAGAACTAAAATTAATATTTGCCAAATTCTGGGTGAAACATCTCAATGCACCCATATTGCCAACTCTTTCATTTGACTGCATTTGATTCAGATCTTTACTTAGAAGCAGCTTTAGACCTTTTATCATTCTTTATGACCTTTATATTTCATTTGTTCTGAAAATTGACTACTGATCAACATATTTTTTCTGTAATGAGAGCTATAACCCTGCAGGGCTCACATTTAAAGATGCTAAAGAGCAATATCCTGGGAAGCAAGAAGGGTTGCCAATTAAGATACATACTGACTGTTTTCAGTACAGCACTTGATTAGGAAATTTACAAATATTTTGGTAAAGAGCTTGCTTGCACGTTTGTGGAGTGGAACAGTTTTATAAATAAAACTTTTTTTCTCTAGATATTTAAACATGTATTTTCAGCATAAGAAAGAAAGGAAACCATACTTTTTCCTTGTCATGAAATTAATTGTGCTAAAATTCCTTCTTGTCAAATTTCTGCTGTGTTTCTTAAAATTTATGTTTAGATATGAAGATAACCAATTTACACAGATATACAATGCAGACTTAGTATATGCATTTTCTGAATGCTTATATATTACTTTTACAATTCTATTACTTGAAATTCCATTACCTAGATTGTAGACCTGGGTGACTAGAGGTAAGACTCATGAAATATAAATTTATGGCAGGAAATAAGAGAAATCACCTAGCCAGACCCCAGTAGTATATAGGATATTAATTTTGATCATATTTTAAGTGGTGTTCGTAATTTATTTTTATTAAGTATTAAACATTAGGTTGGTAAAAAATGAATACGGGTAGAACTTCAACAGCCACGGAGGTTAATCAAAAGCTTCACATTTACCTTCATCTGAACTGAAATATCTTGAAATAAATGTTTTGCTACATCTTCAATTGTATGCTTTTCCCACTATCCGCCTGCACCCCAGAATAGAACTGTATGGTGAAAAATATATGTTAATGGTGCATTGGGTGAGCATTAAGGAATAGTTTCCTTAAATGTTTTTATGTTTGCTTGAATATTGACTTGCCTTGGCAAAAGTGTTTCTGATTAACATTCCCTAGCACAAATGCTTGTGCTTACAAGGCATTTTTAACTAAGAATTTTGCTGATCTCTTTATACTTATGCAAAAAAATATTGCAACAACGTCTAAAAAATTAGATATTAGAAACTAGGTAACATTTTAAGATAATTGCATTTTAATTGTAAAATTACAGAGCAACTCTTGCAAACTAAGTTACATATCACATATAACTGTAAAGTGAATTAATTTATCATGATTAATGACAGTGAAAACCACATGAATTAATGACTGACCACTTACTTTAGAATGTTTCTGAACTAAGGCAATACCATTGTGCCTATTGACTGATTCTGAATGACACTTTAACTTCTAAAGAAGGGTAGGGTCATTAACAAATGACTGAAAGCCAAATGAATTAGATATTAAGTGTCTGGCCAAATGAGCAGCAAGTCAATTTATTGAGAAAGGTCACTTTAAAAACTCAGTTACTGCTTTCAGACCTCATCAACAGCTTATACATCATAGGTGTCCTGCTAAGCTGTTGTATTAAATAGTTTACAAGCAGGATATTTCTTTATTAGAATTGGATGAATGCTTTCCTTTCCTGATGAGAAGGTCTGCTGCTCAGCTCATTTCACTGCTCCTCATGTGGCCAGGAAACTTCTTGATTCTACCATCACTCAGTCTGCTTGAAGATCTTGTAACAGCACTCAGCTGCCTGCACAGAGATGTACAGCAGGCACTACAGAACAGCGTGACAGAACTGAGAAGTAACAGGGAAAGTATAGCAGAGCAAAAGACACTGTCTGGGTCAAACTTAGAGTACTGTTAGAAGGGGCTTCTACACAAGTTAATATGTCCTGTCTTTTGGGTCAAAGGTTTAAGAGCAATGAAAGCTGAGCCTTTGCCTTATTGAACTCCTCTAGTTAACTGAAATTCCTCCCTAAACGCACTAAACACTGATTAGAGTAAAATAGTCTTCTGCATTTCCTGACTTTGAAAAAACCCCAAATAAACAAATAAGCATCCTTTTAACTTTTAGAAGGATTCATGAGCTTAGAAGTATGTTTTCTGTAACACAGTATCTTAAACTATACTGGGTCAGAATTGAGAAAGTTTTTAATTAGTGAACTTTCAGGTTTAGTTCCAAAAGCCAAACTGTTTCTTCCTAAGTCACATAGCAGGCCCCATCTTCACCACTGGATTATATTTATAGCTATTTGCCAGTAGTAATTAGCAAAACAGAGAATCTGAAGAGGAGATAGTGTTGACTAACACAAAGTTATCATAAGGCGGGAAAGCACCACAAGAGCATGTCTAGGTCAGTACAAAAATGTTTATAAAAGATTCTGGAAGATTCTATTTCAAATCTCTGCATCTGCTGGGTCAAAGAACAGGCTCTTAAATTTTGATCCTAAATCAGTTTAAATGAGTCTCAGAGAAAACCGTAGACAAGTCCTTGAACCTTTCAGCTCTACATGTACACTTTTTCTGAGAGCATGTGAATAAAATCTGTTGAAATAAATCACAAAAAAATTTGCAACCTCTCCTGGGTTGACCAAGGAGACGTCAATCTTGGAAGTGACCCATGCTGCAGGAAGTAATACAACTTCCTTCCTGGGAGAGAGAACCTATAACCAGCCAGTTTTGGGTATTGATAAGTATGCCAACCAATTAAAGTTGATCTGCCTTTGAGGAAAAAAAAAATAAAAACCTATATAAGCAGAGGATTTTTTTTAGCTCTTCTTCTGGGCCTTTCTGCTTTTATGAGAGAGTAGCAGGTCTCCTGCTTCTCTCTCCAGTAAGACTGGGCCTTTGCCCCACTCCCCCCCTGGGGGGGCAGGAGGGGAAGAGGGGTTTGGAGTTCCTGTTGAGCCTTTCGGGCTTCAGACATAGCTGGATCATAAATTCCAACTATGGCCAGGCAGGGCCAAGCCCTTGCTTTCCCTCCCCCTAAGGCCGTGCGCTGGAATGCTGCTCTCGAACAGAATGAGCAGAGACCACGTGAGCATCGCAAGGTCCGAGAGAGAGATTAACCCTCTCCATGCCCGGACTAAACTTCCAGATACCCATCCTTCCCTGCACAGAGAGAGGAAAGAGTGGGGACACCTACAGAAATACAGCATAGAGACTCCAAGTCAGTGAAGGAAGCAGAGCCAATACCTAGAGGGAGGAGCATGAGAAGTGCCTCAATAATGAAGCTGAAAATTCTTTTGTGAAACCATGGTTGCAACTAAGCTAAAATATTCCCTGTAATATATGAGAAAATAGTCCAAAGGAGGGACGTGATGTTCTAACTGCAGCCACTGAGCCAAGACACCTGGGTAGAGATAAGTAGGTGCTGAAGTAAATGCAGCCTGATGAGAAGCTTGAGCAGAGACAGAAGATGCTGTGAGCTGTCCCTCACCCCAGGGAATCCTGGAGAACTTGTGTTGCCAAGAGAGCCTGTGTTGCTAGAAACAGAACAAGGGGATTTTCTTTGCTGCTGCAAATAGAACTGCTCATCCTTAAAAAGGTACCCCATGGACTGTCATAACCCCCTGTAGTAGCTGTGGGAAAGCTACTGGTGTGGGGGGAGGGATCTTCCACAACAAGCAGATTTTCCTCCTGGGCAGCTGTTGGTTGTGAGGCTAAACCCATAAAACCTGTATTTTCTTATAGAGAAGCCCATGGTATGAGCAAGAGAAACTTCTCTCCCTAAATGAACTGAGAAAAGACTATTTCAGAGGGGGTAAACTGACTGAAAGTTGAAGTGTTGTCTTTTTGTGTGTTGTCAGGAGGAAAGAAATGGAGAGTTGGGGGAAGGAAGGTCTGAGGGTTTTATTCTGGTTTTCCTTGGGGTTTTCTTTTCCTTTTTTAGGTTTATTAATAAACTCTCTTTATATTCTTCAAAGCTCAAGCCTCCTTTGCCTACTCCTAATCCTTATATCACAGCAAAAATGGAGTACATTTTGGTAAGTGCGCTGGTGTTTGGTCAGAAACTCGAATAGGCGAACTCAAACCACTACACAACCAAAAATGTATTTGGATTGAAGAAAAATGTATATAGGAATATTTATCTTATTGGGGTGCAGCAGTTACTCGGGCCACTTGTTTCTATATTAGCAGGAGTTGCCTTCACTCTCTTAATCAATCTTAAAAACAAGCCCTGCAGATATTTTTGTTGTTAAGTAAAGATGTGTTCCAGACGGTTGAACAAGAGAACTTACCCCAATTAGAACTAGATTAATTCTATGCTGGTGGGAATTAGATTAATATCTTGTCTTTAGTGGTGAAGCTTCTGAGCTCTGTTGGTCCTGAATAGCCAGAAAAGCGAAGGACAAAAACTGGCTTCTGCAAAGTTAATTGTCATTGCAAGTTAACCATTAGGGTTTATAGAAGGATAATCCAACATATTTATTTCCAGCATATCTATTTCTTGGTTTTGCTTTCCTCTCCCCAGCCTGTACATGTAACTGCCCCCTTTTCTGGTTATCATCTCTGGCCAATTTACAGTACATTTTCTGTTTTGGAATGTTTAAAGCTCTGTGGAAACTATGTACAAGTACAAGGAACTTCCTGCTCAATTTAGATTGAAACACATGTGAATATCTATACAAGTTACAGAATACTTCTGAAAAGAAAGGGAAACTTGAATTTCCTTCCACAAGAACCATCATCCTTTATCCCAGTGGCAGATTTTCTGTGGTGTTCCAGGCAGTAGCACCAGTCTATAATTAGTCACTTCCTTGCAGCTGCAGCATTGGATGTATGTGCAGTTTTTGCACGCAGATGTAGGGAGATGGCTCAGTCAGTACCAGGCTTTCCCTTCCAGCACTGGGTTCTCCAGCAGGAGGAAGGGTCACGCTTATCACGTAGGTAAAAAACAAAGAGAGCTGTCTTCCATGATAGATACAGACTTGGACATCTGCTCCTTCCCATTAATCAGTCATGGGGGCTGATACGGAAGTTTGTGACAAGCCAGTGCAATTTGATTATTGAGGGAGGTGGAAGTGAGTTCTGCAGCCTGAAATACGCTGACTGTTTCAGAGAGAGAGAGAGACAGAAATACACCAAAATATTTGATAGATGAGGGGAAGTAAAATACAGGAATATGTTCAAATATTTATAGTTTCAAGGTTATTCAGCAGCTTCTAATAGCTTTGTTTGGATAAAAGTCTGAAGGCAAATGCCAGTGTTGTCTAGGGTACAGAGTTTTGAAACTCTTCCCACCAGTTAATAATGTGTAGTTCTTCAGTCATATCCAGATCACTTTCCTTACTTGCTGAAGTTTCTCATGTTCACTTTCTTATAGTGCATTGTGGCCTGTCAATTTGGAATAATTTGAAGGGGTCTGTGGTAAAGTATCATCTCCTATGAGCCCTCAGATAGCAAACCTATGATGGTTGAAAGTTTCCCTCCTCTTGGGGATTGTCCATACACTATTTGAACATGCAAAGGGTTGTACACATTTGCATCACCTTCAGGTGGAATCTGTTCACCTGAAGTGGTTTCTAGAGAAAGGATACTATTTTTTTTTTCTCCAGTGCTGCAAAAGATATAATAAAGGGATGACTCCACAGGAAGTGTTGTGTAATTTACTGGTCTTTATTTACTGTTAGATGTAGGAATTGTGGCATTTGATTTGAAGTTTTTTAGTTTGTCTTGATCATAGCATACATTGGGGTTTTGTGATAGACTGGTTTCTAATGGCGTTCCAAGGAAGCCTACTAAATTTAATGTCCTGAGTAGCTTGTGAGGATTGTCCCATTTATGGCCACCTTATGGCCACCACCAAGGCTAGGTGGAATGTTGTTTCTTAACTTGGCTGATTCCAGGACATAGCCTTAAGTGCTACTTCTGTAGTACTAATGCTGTTATTTTTTCAGGAAGAACATAAAAGGAAATGGTGTGACTGAAAAGAGTGAGACTTACAGATAGTTAAGTTTCCCATTGTGCAACTGTTTGCTCAACCTTGTTTATGGGCAGAAATCCCTACACATCTTGTTTATGAAGACAAGAACTTGTTAGTATAACTGAACAGAAATCTCAAGTCTAGTCATAGTATAATTTGTTTGTTTTCACCATGGACCATTTTTATGTTTGATAAAATATTTTTACACCTTTGTTATTTCTTCATTGGGTTGCAACTCTGTGTTACACACAAATGAACCATGTAGGCTGCCTTTCAAATATGTTAAACACCATTTATTTGTTCTCTTTGTTCCCTCTAAAATCAGACCTGTGCAGCTCCAGGTGTACATTTCTTTATCTGCCCATTGGTGAGGCTGTGCCCCATCTCTTATAATCCTCTGCCTACAGACTTCTGCATGTTCTGCATAGCTTCCTAAGCCACCACTTCTCAAAGCCTCTCCTATCTTATGCTGTCTTCATTAACCAATACCACTTCATTTCACTAGTCCATGGTTTCTTCCAAATGCAGAAACGGTTTCTTACAACTGCATAAAGCAGTGGTTGGGCCATACAAAAATAAACAGAAGTAAAACAAACAAAAAAAAAAATTAAAAAAAAAGGTAAAAGAAAAGTAAAAAGATAAAATACTAGCATGTTAGAGGGTCAGCTAGATGGAAACAAAGTGCAGGCAGGTTGAGACAACTGCAGAGAGTTAGGCTGACAACCTTGGTTCTGAGGCCCTTTAAACTCAGTACCTTCAGCTTTGTTTTTATTACACGTCACACAGAATTTGGGAATATATGGATATGTTACCTGTCTGAGCTTCTCTTTCTCTGTTGAGGGCATTGTAACTTATACTGTCCTATGTTCCTGTCTGGAGCTGAATATTACTAAATAAACACCAGAATAGAAGGTTCCAGGGATGATGTTTATTCACTCTTTTACGAAATCTGTCTTTGGAATGGAGGGAGGGATATATCCATGCCTAAAACAAAACTCTTTCAGAGCCTGGCTCTGCACAAACCAGAACATAAATATGTGCATGGAAAACAAATCTCAAGGAAGTGCTACATTAGTAACCTTTCTGTATGCTGTTGCTCCCAAGGAGTCCACCAAGAATTCAATCACGTACTCACTTTTCGTCATAATAAGCTCCCTGTTGGCAGACACAGGAAGTTGCTCTCCCCAAAATAACCTTAGGCATGGAAGCTGCATTCTTTTTACCCAGTGAACAAGCTGGGGTTTGTATATTGCTGCTGGACAAGTGTTAAAATGAATTTAAGCCAAGAACAGAAGGTTTCTTGCAGGCACAAGTAAGATAACAAGAGGGCCTACTAATACATGTAAAGTCCCAAACATAAAACCCATTTTTTAATTTTTAATGTATTATTAAGGAAATGCCAATTGTTATAGTTTTGTTAACTACATTTGTAAGATTTCATTTTGGTAG
The DNA here is from genome assembly GCA_013400955.1 of Drymodes brunneopygia. NCBI lineage: Eukaryota > Metazoa > Chordata > Aves > Passeriformes > Petroicidae > Drymodes > Drymodes brunneopygia. The sequence continues at coordinate 181,705 of VZTZ01038487.1, read as the reverse complement.
TCAGGAGGAAAAATATTTCCCAGGTTTCAAAAGGTCTCTCTACGACATACTTCTGTATCCCACTCTCTCTTATACGTTGCTCAAAATTTAACAGACTTTAGACTTTAGAAAAGGGATCCTTCTTTTTTTTAATATAGATTTTCTTCTATATTAGGAAGCATTTGGCAAAACAGAAATGGAGCACTAATCAAAGAAGTTAGCGCTATAATTCTTTCATTTTTCATGTCCTAAATTTGGGGATTTAATCCAGCCAAAATTTAGTTTACCACTGACAGCACATGATTAAAGCCATCTGAAGTACTCTTCTTTTGTTCCGCCTCTGTCATCATTAGGTAAGGGAAAAAAATTGGTGCATGCTTGGAGCAGTGTTCACATTTCAGCTTTCTCCTAAAGTGGCTTGATGGTCATGAGCAAGAAAACTAGTCTGTGGACTGAGCCACCACATCGTAAGTGGGGACAACCACACTGAAAAATATCACTGTACCAAACATAGCTGCAGCCAGAAATCCTCTGCATTGTAGAAGATAAGAAAGCCTAAAAATTTATAGCAGAAACAAATGTTAGTTTCACCATCCTAGTGTTGGTCACCTGAATTTTTTTCTTTTGAAGAGGCCATCAGCAAGAGAAACATTTGTGCTTTCTGCAGTTCCCCAGGCAACATCCTGTATGACACAGAACACTTTGGCAACCTCAACTTTCAGTTCAAGAAAACTTCACCTGCTGCAAGCTTGCTGCTTCCTAACAGCTCATTTGTCAGTAAAAGCTCATGCTCAGCTTATTAGCAGCCCATTTTTACAGTCATTATCCGTGCTTCCCCAACATCTGGCTAAGTATTGTACTCCAGATTGTGGCTGTTCTGGGAAGTAGTTTTAGCGACTTAAAAGGCTGTTTAAGTCATGCTTATAATCCTCCCTCTGTCTCTTATCTGTGGGGTGATTCTGGGGAAGAAGTTGTCTCACTTCTACCTTTTGTATGCCCTTGATCGACCCTGACCTACTCTGAATAAAGACCATCATTTTATTTGTTTGTGTGGCCTAGCTAAGTGGGTAGTCAACCCCAGATGAAAATTATTTTTTGGTGAGAATTGCCTAGCTATATAGCTGTTCTATTGCCTCTGCATAAGTGGTTTTGTAGTGCCTTAAATGATCTTGTAATGAACTGGAAAGTTTTATTCATCAATGTGTATTCTTCATGCATGCCACAGCTAGCAAATAACTTTCTCATGTAGAAAATAATCTGCAGAGTTAGGATCATGTCCAAAGTTTAATTCTAGATAAAAACTTTTCCAGAATGCCTGACTATCAATTCTACATCACTGATTTTTATGTATATTTTAGAAGAAAAGAGATAGAAGCATTCTTTAAATTTTGAACAATTTCTTTGTCTTCCCAGGAAAAGAATATCTTAATTTTCTGAAGTAAATATGTAGTCTTTCTCATTTCTATTTCCTACAATTTAACCCGGGTTTTGTTTTAATTTAAGCTTTTCTGTTCTTTTTAATAAAGGAGATGGAATGCTCGGTTATGCAGGTAGCAAATAACCACCTGCTTGTTAGGATTTCCAAACTGCCCAATAATGCTTTGTCATTTCCCGCCCATCAGTTCTTGGAAATGGTGCTCCTCCAAATGACAGTACAGCAGAAAAAATGTGATTGAAGTCACTCGACTCACTGAACACATCCGAGTCTACCAGCAAGATGCATCTGAACAGTCCAAACGCTAAACAACTGCCAATTGAGACACTGATTGGCACAGCTAGAAATGAATTCTGGCCAACCTGCTTCCTGACAGCCACAAACTAGCTTTCCTCTCTTGTTTCTCTTGCCTTCCTTGTCGTCTTGCTTACTGAACTTTGGGCTGTACATAACAGCTGACAGGTGTTTTCCCAGGGGAGATACAAATGCCCAGGCTCAGTCATTATCTGACAGTTTCCAGGCTGTCCCACACCAAGCGAGTGATAGATGGGCTATAAGACAAGTAGGCAAACAGTTACACTTGGCACAATTGCAGGCTTTTCTGGAGGGGAAGAAACAGTCAATCTCACGATTGCACTCTGCCTGACACTACCCAACTATTTGCAAAGTGCATTCAGAGTGTTCAGACAAGGAATAGGTTTGACTGGCAAAAGCTGAGCGTAAAAGGCTAAATGTCAGGCTCTTTGTGGCAGCTCTGTAAGATCCTGGCAGATGAAGTGAAGTCTAGAATGCAGAATGACAAGAGAGTGACGGAAGCTGGGAAGCAGGATAGTGGTAGTGCTGCAAAGGGTTATTTTTAGAAACTTTTATGCTAGTTTGTATCAGTCCTGCTTTTAAAATCAGCCATCAAATTAATTGCTACTATTAACGTTGTTGAATTTTATTAAAAGCATTAAGAACTTTTGCAATTTTTACAGAATAGGACCTGCACAGTTGGTTCTCTGTACTGAAGATTTTCAGTCTTTTTAAACTGAGGAAAGGTGATTTCAACAGCAGTTCAACGTTAGGAGAATTCTGAGTGCATGAGTGGGCCAGATTTTATAGTAACATGCAGGAAAATGCACAGGAGATGTGATATATTCACAAGTCTTAAAGCATGGTCTCCCACAGCATACTTATATATATCCAAATTGGTGACATCTGCATAAATGAAGTATAAAGTGGGTGGAAAATTGCCTAAACCGCCAGGCTCACAGGATGGTGAGCAGCCGTACAAAGTCCAACTGGTGCTTGGTTGCTATTGATGTATCTCAGGAATCCAGAGGGCCCGTGCTTTTAGTTTGGACCCAGATGGAGTGGAGTGTCCTCTCAGCAAGCTTGCAGGTGGCACAAAACTGCTGATCCGGGGTGGTTGGTTCACTCTAGAGGCCAGGGTTGATATTCTGGTGGACTTGGACACAATGGAGCAATATCCTGGCAGAAGCCTCATGACTGAACATGGCACCAAACAGCCTAAATGTTTTTATGTTACTTTACAAAATAAATTGTGTTGGTTTTCAGAAGCCTTAAGCAAACTTGTCAATGCCTGTACTGATGCCTGAAGGATTTTTTGCTTTTTCTCCTAAATGCTTTTTACGCAATTCTCTATACCCACAAGTATTAGCATGCATACTTGTGATGCTTTAGGTGTGATAACTTAGCCTGGTTCCTTGGTGTCCAGTAGGCCGGGAGACCAATCACCCCAGAACTGTAGAGTTAGAAGACCAAACATTCTATTGTCATAAGAACTCAAGGTCCCCTAGCAGGATAGATTCTGTAAACTAGAAGTTAGCCCACCCTAGCCCCTTATTGGGCCCTCTTGTTAGATATGCTAATGTGTGAAGTCTTTAATTGTATACTCGACTGGGGGGTGGGAGGAGATTGCGATGCGTGTCACTGGGGTGAAGCAATGCATCCAATGGGATCCTATTAAAATACCGAGGTAAACAACCCCCAGCCCTCTAACCATGTCTGAGCTTCTATTTCCTAAGACCAGGAAAAAGGCATCAGCACCAACAACTCTGGTGGTAGGAACACAAGTATCCTTTCTTTCTTATTTTGTTTTCAGGTTGTAATTTTTATCTACATTCCTATATCTTTTGCTGTAGTGTTATCTTCAAACATTTTTATATAATTTATGGACCTGTTCTTTAAGTTGAAAACGTGTTTATATTAAGCATCAGAAAAAGAGAAGAAGTGAAAAATAGAATAAGAAATTAACACTTGTAGGACTAATAATTTAGAGATTTGCTCCCTAAAAGAATAAACCTTACTCATTATAATAATTCCATCAGCTTCAGTGACCTACACTAGGAATGGAAGACGGTAGTATTAAATATTGAAAAGGTGGTATAATCCTATAATTTGAAATAAGACACAACCTGAAGAATTTCAAATTGGTAGTCTGGTTTCTAGGATGCAGAACAGAAATACTTCACCTAACACAGTGTGAATACCCAACACTTATCTCACTTTTGAACTTTAAGAAAAGAGTGAGGAATTCCACTGGTTATCATTCCTCCACAAATAACTTTGCAGTTAGAATTTAAAATTTATGAGAATAACCTTACCTATTAATTAGATTTTGTAAGATGTGTTTTTATAAAAAATTAGCTATGTTTTTATCTCTTTCATTATTTAATTATGGATTAACTAAATCTCTTTAAACTCACACAGAGTTTGAATTCTATATACAGATAGTGAAGGATTATTATAATGCCAAATACTATAATAGCTGCATCCAACTAAAGATAGAAGTGGTCTGAATTACTGAATTACTGGTTTGTCCCTAATTTTTAGATTACAGATAGCCTAATTCAATCTGAACAAGGCACCTTTCAGGCCAGTTTTCATATTGTTATACTCATCATTATGCATTATGTTTCTCATCATTAATGCAGAGTGACAGACTAATGGAAATACAGAGTCAAATTTAATAGAATAATAAATCTAATAGAATAATAAAGCACAATAATATGCTTTAAAACACAGTTAAGAATTTTAAACACATGTTCAATGAGCTCCAAACACCACCATGCTGAATGTATTTCCTGAAGATCTCTCCCTATATACATGTAGATATTTTGACTAATAATAGCTCATATCAGGTCAACTGATGCTGAAAGTGAATTTATTCACTTTAGGAAGGAGAGGAAAAGTAGGAGCTGTTTAAAAAGTAATCATTGCATATCTTAACTTCAGAATTTTATTTTAACCTAAAATTACATGCATTTCTGAGTCGGGTCAAGTTCTCTTTAGCATCTGGTGTTTTACAACATAAACTGATGGATAAATGAAGAAAGTCACAGCATTCTAGACTACCTATATAGAAATTGTTCTGAAGATCTTGGGAGAATTTGGGAAGACTCATCTGTTATTAATGTAACTGTTCTAATTAGATATAATACTGAATTAAGAAACTGGGCATTCTTGCTTGAGGAAAAATCTTGTGCTGGTAGCTGTTAAACAAACGAATTCTGAAGGAAATTTAAATGTTACATGTACTAAACAGTAGTTGAATTTAAAATCTAATTTCAGCTGAAAGTGGGCAATGTAAATAGGTTAATGAATGATCTCAAACCATGATCAAATGTAAATGCATTTATTGTAATTGCCACTTATTTCAGGACAACTAAGAAAGGCACATTTATCACAATAAGATTAGTAAATAAAATGAGCTTTGAGACATAATGTCAAAATATTTTTCAGTTTCATAACTCAAAGTTCACAGAATAAAATGATCTTAATAAAAATCTGATTTTACACACATTTCTGAATATTTTACCTTCTCTTTTTAGTTTGAACAAAGTAGTTGTTTTTAGTTTATGATCAAGAGGATGGAGCATGTGGAAAAGATACAGGAGGGTAACAAGATTCTATAGGGTTAATGACTTAGAAGGGCAAATTCACCTTTCTCTTATCAGGCTTTAAATGGTTATGGTATTACAAATAATCTGTTAGTATGTAATTAATTAATGGTATTTAGTTTGGCATGTAAAGCAGATAAACTGAGCATTTATCTTTATCAATCAACAATACTTTAAGTCATTAAATTGAGTTCAATTTTTTTTAATCAATATTTGCAGTAAAAATTTGTAGACATTTTCCATATGAGAGTCTTTGTGAGACTTCCAAATAGGTTATAGCACTTGCAAAACTTAAGACAGTGCTGTCCTCTGATTGGTCTTGTTTCCCTTAAAATTGTTTCTCTCTTTCAACTCCTGGTCTCATTTTCAGTACGTTGGTGCTACTGCTGTCTTCCCTCTCCTGTGTACAGGGACCCAAGAAAAGAGCTGTGCTGCAGCTTCAGCTCTGTGAGTTTTGAGTCCAGCCTTTCCTCACCATCTTAGGGACTCTTCTGTCTTCATGGAAGTTTCTATGGTTTCATCTTACCTCAGTAATTCATACCTCAGTAATTGATTGTGCTGCCACCCTCATTATAATTATTTTAACCAGTTTGGAGCTATCATTTGAAAAACAGTAGGCCAATTAATGATCAGGATCCTAAAAATTTTATTCCTGGAAAATACTATTTAGGACATATGTATTATTTTTCTTGCAGAAGGTAGGAAATTCTGTCCCTTCAGTGTGCAGAAAACTGTTGCAATAGGAGTAAATGCTGTTCATTATTTTGTATCATAAAAGTGAAAAGACTTAACTAGGAAAACAACATTCTGAAATCAGTTTAATTGGTAGTGATGCCTTTAAAAGAAAATTGGTTTTATATGATGCTTTGCCGTATGATGCAGTGTATTTTACAAAAAAAATAAAAGCTGCATCTCTGTTTTATACTGAAAAGAGAGAAAGCACATGATCATTTGTCTGTTACCTTCAGTCAGTCTGCTTAGTAGGTCACAGTCTAATCAGCATTGTTTCAATGTGGTATTCCTTGGGCAACAGACATTGAATTATAAAATAAAATAAATAACTAAACAAAAAAGGGTTTCATCTTTTAAGTTTTGATCAAAGGGTAAAGGGGTTCTGCTATACCTTCTAATTGATAAGGGTACAGTAGCATGCTTATTCACAAATGTTCCAGTTAAAATAAAGAAAAAAAAAAAAACATGAGAGGGTTGGTGTTTTCTTGGTTTGTGTTTCATTTGGGGTTTTTTTCTCATTTATTATTTCATTGTTTGGTGAGTTGGTTTGGTTTTGGGTTTTTTTATTGTTTGGTTTTTTGTTTTTTTTTTTAAATACATATATATGTCATTTGGTTTTGTAAGGAAAAACGAAAATAAAAAAAAAATCTGATGACCTGCTAAGACTACAGGTCTCATATAGTGCTAAGTAAAATAGGTTGTTCTAAGTGCAGCTATAGGTAGGAGTAAGCAAACATAAAATATTGCAAAACTTTACAAATTTACCACCAGTCTCACAAGGTCAGTGAGAGGAACAAGAAATATATAAAGATGTTCCATTGCTGTTCTTGGTTTTAGAATGAGATACCTAGTACAAAATCAGTGTAGAAGAATGCAGTATAGAGGGTTTGGATGATGTAATTCCCAGACTGTAAGAAGTGCAGTGTACAACTTACATGCTAAATTTGAAAGTGAAGGGGAAGTGTAGAAAAGCCTTTCCTTGCAACACAGACAAATCAGAATTGCTAAATATCTTCCAGAAAAGTAAATGATTAGTTAAAATGTTCAACCCTAAGTTATTTTGCCTATTCAAGAATCTTTTTTTTCTTTTTTCTTTCCTTTTTTTTTCCTTCAGGAAGGCCAGGTTACCCTTTTAGGAAAAATTCATAATACTGAATATTTCACATTGTCCACCTGAAGGTAAAACCACGCATAAGCAAGGGACCCTGCAAACAGGGAATGCTGAAGCATAAACACATGAACTGCAGAAAAAGTTTAGGGAAAGACTGACAGCCTTGCAATGTCACTGTTCTTACGGTGAATATAGACATTTTACTTGAAAAAATATGGAAATTGTAGATTCTTGCATCCCTGTTTTCTTCACTCTTCACTTTGTTCATCTTCTTCAGAAAGCAGCAGATAAAGACAGTGCTGGTGAGTGGTAAGAAGTGATATGACATCGGGGGAAGTGTTGGAAGTTGCAGGCTTAGGTGTGCAGACCCCCCCAAAAAGCTGCAAGATGCAGGGCAGCTGGTAAAGTTCCAGATGTGATAACCATCCACCACAAGCAGCACAAAGTATCTGGTGCCAGTGAATAATCCTTTTATATCAAAGCTAGCTATGTATTGTACTCTTACAAGGACTAAGGATTTCTAGGTGGGCAGAGGTGGCAACAGCCATCTCAACCCAACCTCTGGTGACAGGCAGATCCCTACTTAGTCTTTTCCTAAGAGAAGTCTCCAGCCAGACATTATCTGGAGGAATCTGGGCAAAAACTTTTCAAAGGGTTGGTTGAATGTAGCTCTATTGACACTGAATAGGAAAACAGGGTGCCTGAGTCACCACCTTGAGGGATGAAATGGTCTTAAGCACACCATCATCCTGTCTACCCTGTGTGTGCTCTGACAGGAACAACAGGGTATGTGAGGTAGATTCTTCTTTGAGAACATAACTGGCAGCTTTGAAAGTCATATTCATACCGAGTAGAAAGAATTTCAAGATGTTCTTGTACAACATATACATTTGGGGATATGTTTGTGTCAAAATATCATTTCAAGTAGATCTTGCTTCAGTGAGAGAACGGGCCTTTGAGAGTGCTCTGTCACACGGGAGCCCCACCAGTCCCTCCTTCTCTTGTAACTGAAAGTCTGTATCCATCACAAGAAATGGATGTTCAAATAATGTCACAGTGAAGTTTGCAGTATCAGTCAAAGGCAAAATGTCCATGTCTATAAAAAGCAGGTTTCATCATCTAGTAAGAGAGACTAATCTTGCCCTCTGTGACTGAAAGCTAGAAGTCTGAAGAGTTCCTTGGAGAAAAGGGGAGTCTAAAGAACTTAAAAACTTAAAAATACATACAGAATCTTGAAATCTCAGAGGGAGTTCTGTAGTAAAGCTCAATAAAATCAATTTTTAAGACTCTTGTTATTTCCATAAAAGAAAACTACTTTGAATGTGTGTGTTGAGGGCTGCTGAGTTTGAATAAAAAATTTAAAAATAGGAGATGAAAGAGGGGAAGGGAATAATGCATCAGCAGTCATGTTTACATTTAGTCTATGGTGCTAATTTGTTTCTTCATTTTGTCTTGATTACTTGAATGAACCATGCAAGGTAAAATGGGAGGAAACTAGGATGAATATCCAGAATTCTTGTTCCAAAGCTGAAGGACTCCTGGGCTGTGGCGCGTGTTTTTGTCTGTCATAAGAGATTTCCTCATGACTAGATCATTTGTCTCTGTGGCTCCTCTCCTGGACCTCAGAGATGTCACAAATGTGAAAGAGAACTCCCGAGCTTTTCTACCTTCTTGTTTTCTTACCAGTTCTCAACCCAAATGAAAATTACAAGTTTCGGAAGGGTTGGGGTCCATAAAGTCCTCTTCCTCTTCCTTCACCTTTTCAGACTGAAGCTTTATCTATAGCTCTTCCCTGTGCTGGGGGCAGTGGCTGCCTCCCCAGACTTCACTTCACTGGCTCTATGCAGTCCTTGCATCTGTTCCTCACATTGCTATAAGAGATAAAAATCAGCAGCCATAGTATGGTGAGAAGGAAATATAACATCTCCCCTATCTGGTAGCAGGATTTTTCAAGTCTTTAGTAAATGTAAGTATGTAGGGTCTTAATAACACGGAACGTTTTAATGAACCTACTCATGGTAATGATGATGTTTTTGCATCTGTGCTGGAGACACATTCCATTTATAGAAAATTGACTGAAGTGTGCTACAAAAATTCCAATAGAAAAAAAAACCCAAAAAGCTCTATGCTAGATTGTTGTTGGAATCATGTCTGTTTTGATAAGAGAGGGTCCAGTGGCCCTACTGTGATAATGTTATACGGCATGCTTATAATGTGAGTGTTAAAGAGATTAAAACAGCCATGCATGAACATTGTGTTTTGTAAAATATTAAAAAGTCACATATTTGCATATTATACAGCTGGCTGCAAAGCCATCAATCATCACATTATCTGTACATTGAGGATGATAAATGGCTTTCATTCTAATGAGAGAATCTAATCACATGGAGAAATGAAGAGGGCATACAGCATAAAAGCTTTGGATCCAAAAGCTATAGGTTATTATTAATATTATACATTTGTCTCTGATTCGAAAACTTCTGCACTTCATTTGTACACATGCCTTTCTACAGGCATGATTTTGAGAAAAGGTCAGATAATTTTTTTTAAATTCTTAATAAAATGAAGATGAAAAAGCAGAAAAAGGTTAAAAATATTAAGCAACCTGGAATCAGCTTATGTGAATTTCTCTAAATTACCTAAGACAGGTCATTTATTTTCTATCCCTTCTAATGTGGCAGCAGAAAAGGAGACAAAGGTTAAGAACAGGAAAGTAGAAACCTCCTACTTAGGTATTTTTGTAAACTATCTAACACAGCTCTATAGCAAATGACTATGCACTATATTACTTTTCTAATGGGATGCAATGGGCAGAGACATTTGTGTGGGAATGGAGAGGAAGAAGGCAAAGTGACACATGTTTGTATACTGAACAGCTGCACAAGTGAGTAACCAAGGAAAAAACCCAAAAGGGCATTTAACAAAATATTTGTATTTCTATATCTAACTTTCTGAATTAGTTTATGACTTTACATTGTTTCCTTAATGTATTTAAGGCTGTCTTGAAATTCAAATTTAAAAAAAAAAAAAGCTGTCATTCAATATGGGTGAAGTCATCTGATGTCTTAGATCCTGATCTGCAAAAAGAAGAAATAACTTTCAGGAGAGAGGAAAATAAAAGATACATAAAATAAGTAGATGTTATCTGACCACTAATACAAATTTTCCTTTAAATCTGAGGGAAATATTTTTCTATATATGCATGTTTCAAAAGATATTTAGATTATAAATAAAATCCAGAATTTGAATATCCCCTAACCTCTGTCATAACTTCCTCAAAAACTGTATATGTTAAGTACAGGAGAACTGGATCCTCACAATACTGAATGTCTCCTTACAGAAGATCTCCTTATTCAGCCATGTGTCTTTCTAATGTATTTCTTGCCTCTTCAGTTATAATACTGCAGCTGTGAAACACTCATTAATATACTGATGCTTTGCTGATGTGTTGCTTTTGAAATACAAGATGTTGCAGTGTATCTACAGTATTTCTCTTTCAACCACAAGGCTCAGCAATATTCAGATCAGAGTTTTTACAAAAACACCCACTTCTGGTCTTTGTAGTCCTAAATATGGTTTTACCTGACACACTTTAAAGGTTTTTATGGTTCAGAGTCTTTTTAAAACGTGTGGTTATTTTTCAAGTATTACATGTCACTTGAAAATAAAAACATATAGAAGATTATAACTAGTGAAAGCCTACATCATAGAGTTTATTCTAAGATAATATGCATTTTGTGATATGGAAGTTTGTGCAAGGATGAGCTAGGAGAGGAGAGCTGCTATCCCATGAAATACAAAATATGCACTCATTTGCTTTTCCATTAGAGAAACAAGTTTGCATTTGTAATGAATCTTCCTAATTAAACAAAAAGTCACCAAAAAAAAAAAAAAAGGGGGCATAGCTTCCTATTGTTAAAAAGTGAATTTGTACTACTACTCTTCAGATTTAAAAGAACACTTTTTTGGTTGACTTGAACCTAGTGGGAAGGCCAGCAAGACACTAATGTATGCATAATACATCCTATCTGCAAAAAGAAAATGAAAAAAAATTTGCTCTGGTCTTAAAATATGTTTTTGCTTGCAGAGGATCTGAATAGGATTTCCTATGTGGCTGCTCACAGGAAGAGTACAAAATTTAAACAGAAATTTAAAAAAAAACAGGCAACAAAAATTGCCAAAGAATGACATTCTGTAAATCTGTCCCTCTCAACTCAAGCAGAAGCTTCAGTCCTGAGGTTTCTTTAACTGGAACTTACCCCATGTTTTATGTTTTAATCGCTTACACTGATCTTCAGTACTTGGATTAACTTACAAAAGGGCTTAGGTGATGCCACTACATGGTGTAGGAAGGTATCTTTTCATGGGACAGGTCTCTCCAAGTGCATATAACAAATGCTTCTAGGTATGGAACGTGAACCTGTAAATGACAGCAAATCTAGAGCATTAGGAGAGTCTCAATATAAACAGCAACTGGGTATTTAGAACAAGATCTGAAACCTTTTCAGTTAAGAATGGTTCTGACTTTATAAAACTGCTTGCACAAACTGTGTGTGTTATTTAAGCCTGTAATGATCTCTGCTGGACTGGTCAAGGGAAGAAAAAAAGGATGAAAAAAGACAACAAACCATTTCATTTCAGCAGTTTGACCATTGTTGTTAACCAACAATTGTTGGTTATAAAATAGGAATCTTTTTTTTTCTTTTGAAAGAGTAACAAAGAGCTCACCTATAGCAGTGCAGGATTACAATACAATGAATACTTGAATCAGTTTGCATTGTCATTAAGAAAAAATGCACAACATTAAGTAACATTTATTTATCTGATGCAATCTTCAAATGTGGAATTGTGTTACCTTCAGTATATATCGATCCAAGGTTAACCAAAATTAATGCATTGTATAATACTCAACTGTATACTTCATAAATACAGCCTTGCATAGTCTGCAATTATTTGCATAATCTGCAAATATGTATTTGAAATCAGTCAAAAGATTGATAAATATTTTAGCCATATCACAACCAAATTGCTGAGAGTTTGCATGAAGCTTAATCTGTATATGAAACCTTGGCTTTCAGAGCACTAATTTTTATTTAATATTGAATTACTTAGTGCCTTCAAGATCTATTTTTTATGCCTGTTTGCTGCATGGCAATGTACATTAGCAGCAGAAATCAATTGGCAAAATGGAATAAAGCTTGAAAGTGAAGACAATAAAATGGCTGTGACCAAAACCACACATCTCCAGGCCTGTCACAGATACCAATTTAACCAAGAGACATTGACAGGGCTTCACTGAAGGTAACACTGCAGCATTAAGAATTTTGTCTTTTAGTTACTCCTACAACACTTTTTATGTTAGCTTCCAGTCTATTTGGCTCCAGATCCAAAACTACAGGTTCTAACCAAAGTATTTCATTCACACAGAAGTAAATCATTAAAACTAGCTTTTCAAATAGGATTAAGTGTCTTTGTTTGGAATACGACCTTACATGTAGGTGTTTTTATTAACCTGAATGTTTATAAGTAGATGACACAGCTGAAATAGTAAGCAATAATCATTATATATCTAGTTCCTGTATGTTAACATTCATTGCAGTGAGAGAGAGACAGGGAAAATTTTATCAGTCTTCCTGCGTTTGAAAACAATTTAATTATTTCAGAGAAAAAAAAAGCCTGTTTGTGGAGAAAAATAATAATGTTCACTTAGAACTCCACAATGAGTTGAAGGAATCTGTAATAACAAAACCATTGCATTTATTTGCAGGGTCAAAACCAGGCAAATTCAGTTGTTGTGTGCTCAAGGCAATAACATCCTGATGATGAGACTGTGTTAACGAGTATGTGAGAGACCTCGTGACCTTTCATTATTTTTTTCTGAAGCTCTTGTACATTTCAGTGTGCCTAGGATACCATTATTTCCTCACTGATTTGGCTATGAGGCTGTAGTTCTTAGTAGAGAAGGTAATTTCTTTTAAAAAGAGTACTTTTTTTAATCTATACTTTCCTGCTTCACAAAAGTCAAGCTTTTCTAGTAAGAAGTTAGTCCAATAATTGCAGCTGAAATCTGTAACAACTGTCAGTTCCTATCAGTACAAGGTTTGGGTTTATTGAAAATAATTAAATTTTAGCACTTTGGTTTAAGGGCCCATCAATGTACTGTTAAAGCTCCTCCCAGTACAACAGAAAGTATTTTGGCTAACTTGTGTTCCTTGTGGTCCCCTTTTTCCAATCTTGCCTTAGAAGAAAACTCAATATGAAAGCATGGTATCATGCTTTGTGAGCTGGCAGTTTCTTTGTAAACATACTGCCACATTTTGCTATTTCTGAAAATAAAACTTTTTTGTACTTGGAACAGAATTCCTTGAAATTTCTGATTATCCTGACAATTATGGACATTTTCTCTGGAGAAGGAGAAATTTGTCTTTTACACAAATCAATCTTCCATTTATAGTAAAGAGCTTCAGTATCCAAAACTGAAAATTGGTCTAAAACTCCAAGCCCTTGAGCTGGTGTTATAGACAATCATTCAGCTGCTCCAGTTCCAAGCTATTCAGTATGAATGTGAGAATGACTCTCCTTGTCCCCAAAAGGAGGAGCCTTTCAAGATTATCTCTTTGGCAAATGTTGCTTCAAAAAGCACCACATCACATCACATCACATCACTTTAAATTCAAAAATTATCAGATTAGATATATTTATTAAATGTGAAAAAGAATTCAAAGAGAGACAGAATGAAATGTTGTATAAGTAACTTGGCTAATAAAAGATACATTGCCTGATTATGGCAATATCACATATTCTTATTTGCTGCCTTGCTTTACAAAAATCACTATACAGTCTGATTCCACCTGTCCAGTTTCTAGCAGGTGAGAGATTTCTGCGATGGAGGCATGCTGAGCATGCTTAATTTTTCTACTGATTGCTGAAGTATATAGTTCCTTTCCCAAGAAAAAGGCAGAAGCAGACCACAATAGTAATGAGTTAGAGATGGGAAGGTCCCAGAGGGAATTTGAGACCATAGCAAAAGGACAAGTGTTCCAGTTTAAATGCATACTCCTAACTGTCAAGTTCATTGATTTGGCCCTGGAAAGATTCTCAGAAGGTCCATTTCCCTACTTTGAGTCTGGTTCAGTACTTTTGGTTCTTTCTTGACAGACATCTGGTTCAGGTCTCAAACTTCCAATAAAGGGAATTCCATGATCTTCCTAGGAAATACATTTAACAAAAAACAAACCTAAAATTATTATGCAAGAACCTCTTTACGCTCGTTAAAATGATTACTTGTTTTTATATTCTATCTAGGCTTAAATAACAATTTATCATTTTATTTTTTCTTATTTGGAGATTTCAATGTCCTTTCTGTTCTCTCTTTTCTAGACATTAGGTATTTCAGTATTTCTCAGTATATCATGTTTTTTAAACTTTGGATCATTTTTATATCCTTCTCCATGTTGTTTTCTTATAGCACTGGAAAACACAATGCTATCCTAAAGGATGCCAGACTACTGACTGCTCCAAATGAATAATATGTACAAACTTGCTAAAAAATGTTGTCTTCACATGTGAAATTTAAAGATAAAACATTGAATGTACATGGAAATTCTTTTTAAATGTATTCCTTAACACAAGATAATGGACCCTCTTTTCTAGACTCTGCTTTTGCCAAGTGTCCTGGGTTTGGACCAGGTAATCCTTGAGGTCCCTTCCACCCTGGTATTCTATGATTCTATGAACCCCTCAAAATTAATATTATTGTCTAGAATTTACCTTCTTATGTGCAGATCCCACATGACCAGTGCAATCAGTGCAATATGAGTAGTTTCCAACAGAAAATATCTGTTCCTTACAACAGCCAGTCTTTCCCAATGCTATCCTTAAGAGATAATTGTCAAAGACCTTTATTTATGGTACAGGTTGCTACTCAGCCACCTACATAGAATAATATATCACAAATTAGTTTAACTCTGATAAGTACCACAGTTGCAAGGAAAAGACCAGTTCTCGGTGGTCTAAAACACCTATGGATTAGTACTTGGAAATACTGGATAGGCCCAAATTACAAGATCCACCAAAAGCTTAGCTTTAGCAAGCTCAGGCACATTGTTGCTTCTTGTACTTTTCCTGTGACAATAATAGCTTCAAGATGACCTTTTCTGACTTTATTAGAGAAGCATTTACACTTAACCTAAACCAGAAGGGCAGAAATAAAACAGCCTGTTAAATGTGCAATAACGTATTTCAGCTAAGTCTCACGAAACCTACTGCTAGGTTGCCTCAGCCTGACCTCCTTTCTCATAAAGGTGTTTTTTGTGACTCATAAAGAGCTTTCACATTTAGGGCATTTCAAAGCCACAACTCAGCAGGAGTCCAGTTAAATGCTCCTCAAACAGCTTTGTGAGGCACATGGATACAACTGGAGAAATTGTAGATTACTTCAGAAGAGCTATCAAACTAGGCTACCACTTAACCAACTATCTTTTCCCCCAGAAAAACTCCTTTTTGGAGTTTCCCAGTTGTTCATATCCTTAGTATCAGATAATTTTTTTTGTTCAGTATCATGTTTGTATGTACACTTTTGTTTCCAAGGAGATACTTTTTCTTCGTACTAATATTCTGAGGATACCTGCATAGCAGCTATATGCCAAGCCTCCCATGCAGTGGGAAGCTCACTCCATGACCCTACTAGATATAGCCTCAAATATTTTTAGTGGATGTGCAATAAATCCAGATGGAATTTTTGTTCTTGTGAAAATATTGTGGTGATATTACTACAGTGCATTCCTGGGGAGAAGTGAAGTGCAAGGTGGGACAGCTCACAGGCAGCTTGTGTAGTTCTTTCATATCATGTAATACATGACCTCCAAATGTATGGTTTAATCATCTTTGATCAATGTAAATTATCACCAATTTTTACAGGAAAAAATTTTCATATCACAGTTCATAGCCATACCAACATCCCTCCAAACTTGTAAGAACTTGGTAATGTTAAGTTCTCTAAGGAAACAAACTTATAAACCTGGGACATACATATATAGTAATTTGATGGCACTAGAAAGCAGCAGAATAATTGGCTAAGGCTAAGGTTTACTGATACAGTTGCTACAGTTGTCCCACAGTAGTAAACTCCTGTGTTTCCCAATATTTTTTGTCCAAAGATGCCCAAAGTATGTATGTATATTTCCCAGACTCTATGCACTTTCCAACAGTCCTCCTTCCCTACAATTTTTACTCCTCTCTGAAAGAAAAGGCAGGTAGAGCAGCACTGATTCCTACAACAGCTCCTGGCTATTCTTTCGCTCTCTCAATGTCAAAACCTTTACAAGCTGCACTCTTCACATTAAAACAAATTTTGGCTTGAAGGATAGTCTCCTTCATGATGCAAGGCAGATCTCCCCATGCCAGAACTGCCTTTTGAGTACTGACACTTGCAGTAATGGCTACAGAATGGAGAAGTTTTGGAGCTGCCTAGGTATAGATTTAACACCAGGAAACCAGGAAAGTAATTAAGCATTTGAGCACCAAAGTGGATACCCACCTATTGCAATTATGAGAGCCTATTATTTCCTATTTTTCTAAAAGTCCTACTGAGACAAGTACATTGTTCTCAGTGGGAGAATATTACACTCTGAATTAATTGCTCACTAATTAGTAAAATGCTTTCTTGCCCCACACCTTCTCCTGCTGAATTATTTAGCATGAAACACTTCATGTCTTACCACATTTGAATGGGTACTCTGCATCAGGAACTGACAGCTTTTCCCTACCTTTTCTTTGTTTTCTAGACAAACCACTTATATGACTCTGTATTACTCTGACATTCAAAAATCCTGCAATCTTTAATCCATTTAGTTTCTTATTTGGGGAAACAGGAGTGCAACTACTTTCAAAAATGGATGAATCAGACATAGATAGCGTAGGAGCCAGAGAGGGCACAAGGAAAGTTTGTAATACCTACATTTCAGCTCCCATGGGGTCCCAGAGTGCTGACTTGGTCACCTAACATTCCTCTACAACTTAAAGTGCATTGCAAAGGGATTTATAGCAGCTGGCATCCTGTGCTGGGAAAAGTCTAAGTTAACCCACTGTTAATACCAAGGAGATGTACAGGTTTTTAATCTGCCCTTCATGGAAGATTTGGTACTTTGTTCAGAGTTGCCAAAGACATTTCCTTCAGCAAGAACTCTGTCCTGAACCCTGGTTGTTTCTGTCTCAAACAAATAAAGGTCAAGGTCCATCTTGGAGCATTGTAAGAGGAAGGAATGTCCTTTCTTCACACTACATCTACCAGGTCAAGGTTGCAATATCCATGTTCTATCGGACGATCATTTCCAGTGCCACTCTGGGCTTTTTGCTATTTTGATGAGAACAGACAATACATTATTTCCCTGTGCAGAATTGGATCAAGTTTAAAATCATGAACACCTCTACAGAAACCTTTCCAGATTTATAGAGCAATAATACAATTAACAGTGTATTTTGTAGATAACAGAAAAATACTTTTTGTAAATATTGGAAAGCTGCTATTATATGGAGTATTATTTATACTTTTTGCTGATAATAATGTCTCATGTATGTCCCACTCATGGCCACCAAGTCTGTATTGGCTAGTCTCTTAGGGAGCAGGCAGAAAAGCAAAGAGCCCTCCAGTCTTAAAGGAATAAATATTGCTTATAAAACTCTGTGAATCATAAGGTGCTGCTTTGATTTGAAAACAACACACAGTAGTGGGTTCTGTTTCAGGGTCTTCAGGGTTTCCATTGAAGGTCAAACCTTCCTTAGTATCATTTTTAAGTTTACCTTAACAGGACTCCTGAAGCTGAGGTTTAAAAAATAGCTAATTAAATACATAAATAATCTTGTCCTTTGAAATTCAAACAACCAGTGTTAAGAATTTGTTAATAAAATATGGAGACCTTGAGGTGATGTTCTTCTGGTAAGAGCTAATAGCAAATTTTGAAAGAAGTACTGAGTGTTTCAGTGTCCTTACAGAAAGCACCATGTAAGTTTCTCACTACTATAATAATCTCAATAATCCCTCCTTTAACAATTTCAATGTTTATAGATCAAAAATATTTTATATCAATTTGTCACTGCAGTAATGCAGCTTAGAATTCCCTTACTCTGTACCTATACATACACATGCATGTGTCAAAGGCAAAGTATCCCTCAGAACATATGACCTTGAAATCATTCACAACATTTGGTCTGTAATACTTCAGAGCTATGCATATTTTCCTTGTTGCAGCTGTGGGAAATTTGACACAGTCCTATAGCAGATTCTGCTTCTTAAATAAGGAAAAAAAAAATCTGTCATTTCCTTCAAGTCTTCAAAAATAGACTGTTTATAATTATGCCATGCCACTGAGTTGTCTGCCTTTGCCCATAGGAAACAAGTCTTTTCTTTCTTGTGTAGAAAATGCTTTCTACGTGAATTGTCTCTGCAGTGATGCTTGGATTGAGAAAGATGGAACATGCAGTACCAAGAAAAAAAAAAAGCAGCTATGTTTACTGAGAGCATGACAGCTTTCAAAGAGAAAAAAAGGAATGCTGTTCTCTTCCTTCCTGACTTTCTTTCCTGTTAAGGGCAGATTGAATTCGTCCTAGATTCTTGCAAATATTTTTTATCCCTATTAGTCACTGTCTGCAAAGGTTCTCAGCAGTGCCTATTGCTGTGGAGAGTTTAATGACTCTCAAATCATTCTTGGCTTGGAATTTAATTGATTCCTTGTAAATCTTTTCCAATTTCTGTTGACAATTCTTAGTGACATGAAGGCTTGTATGTTTTGCATGGTGTTTTAGACACCGATTAGCCTAATTATTTCTAAAACTATATGGCCTAATTTTGGGACTCTAGATTAGTTCTATTTTTAGGTATCTATCAGATTTTAAGCTTCCTCCCCACGGTACATGAAAGAGTCAATATGGTAATAGGTTACACTGAATCATCCAGGTGCAAGACTTCAGAGATCCCCAAATGTGACACTTTTCTGAACCATGTAAAATTGCATCATTGGGCTTCATTAGTTGTGGCTGTGTTCTGGGATTTCTCCAGGGTATCTGGAGTGTTTTAACTGTAGCTATCTGAAACACTTTGGTTCTTTTCTGTCTGAGTTGTTCCAGGTACTGACTGAGTGTGCTACCAATGTCCAATTCTGGTTTCTTTTTATTATACTTTAGAATTATTTTCTGCAAATGCTAGGTTTTTTTAGTGTTATTATAATTTCTTCATAGCTAGTTTACAATTTATTTTCTGCAAATGCTAGTTTTGTATTAGTGTCATTATAATTTCTTCATAGCTAGTTTACAATTTATTTTAATCTTGGTTTTTTTCATTATATGAACTACATATGCATATCATGCATTTAGAATTTTTAAAAAGTTGTGCTTCCTTGCACAGACCAATCTATTAATGTATGCAAAATAAAATGAAATAAACTAGTGAAATAAGGGACACTAAGATTTAAAGTATATTGTCCTTGGTGTTTATGGATTTTCATTGATTCTGGATGTAATATCATCCTAGATAAAATTATACACGTATATTTTCTTAATAAAATCCCTTCAGATGCCCTGTGCTACTATTATTTTGGAAGATTTCTTGGTTTTCCTGAGGTCTTTGGTAAACCAGTAGGGTAGAAGAGTATGCTTTTCGCTTGATTTTCAAATGCTTCTTTTGCAGTCAGTCATAATAATGATGAAAGAAAGATTGACATATTTTACTCCTCTGCATTTAAACTTACTATTTGTGTTCAGAGTAGTTTTTTTTCCTCACTAGTTTATTGATTTTTCATCAGAGCTGACTTATACTAAGCTTGGGTGACAGCTACCCCAGATGTCATTGCATATCGGAGGCAGCTGTGCAGGGTTCATGGCTGCTACCTGAGCAGGTAGACAAGCAGTGGGAAAATAGAGGATGGAGATACTTTCTCTTGACATATTGGATATTTAAAATTATGCTGCAAAGGCTATCAAAGCCACAGGAGTTTAAAGGGAAGAACAATTTTTTTTTTATAGATTGTTTAGAGCTCAAAGAAGACACAGAGTCTGAGTCACAACCCAAGGCAGCCTTTTTCATGGAGAGAACTGCATGGTGACAGTTTAAAGTGGGCCACCTACAAAGAGATAATACTTAGTTCTGTTTAATTGAATGGATCTATTCAAATATCTCTAGCAGACTTTCAGATATGAGAGTTTCATCACTAGACAACCAAGGTAATTTTTTGTGATTTTGAATGCATCACCCCGTTTGTATGCTATTTATGCATATTTATGTGCCCCACTAACCCCAAGGCACATGCAAGTGACCTGAGTTACAGTCAGAAGGACCTTACTAATCTGGAAAAGAAATCTGAAGCACAGAGCAGAAGACCACGAGGAACCATTTTTTTTTCTTGAATTGGCTCACCAGACCTTGCAACTGTTATAAATAGCTGGTTTGATGTCACTGCCCACAGACCAACGAATGAACTGATGCAGTTCTGCATATCCAAGATAATTCTCACTTCCCATCATCTCAGTGGTTTCAGAAATGTCTGTAATGATACTTTATACGACATTTTCTGCTGGAGGAGAAAAAAAAAACAACAAACCTGTAAGAATTGCAGAAACCCACTAAAATCCTGTCAGAGACTGGGATACAGTAAGAGGTAGAGGAGGTAGGGACAATATTATGGAAGGAACTGATCAGCAGAAATATTTATGAGGTAGAGAAGGGAAAGCAAGATAAACGGTGACCCTAGAAATGGGTACTGGTAGTACTTGAGCAGCAGATGGGAAGGAGATGGCACAGAGCCTTCATCAAAAGTGTGTGTGAAGATTGCCAGCGCATCCTTAACATGCAGAGGATGAGACCCAGAAGGAGAGAGTGTATGTGCTTGGTATGAGGCAGATGGATACAGGAAACCCCTGGTGGATTCAGTGAGTTCACTCCACAAAGGTGACAAGGCCTTTTGATCCTTTTTTGACAACGTAGCGAAATTTGCTGAGTGCAGGTGGACAGAGAGTGTAAGTGGGAAAGTATATACACACTTTCTTTATTAATTAGTATAGGATGTCTTAGACATCCAATTTCTTCTGCATGACCAAGGGGGATCTTACACGATCCCCCTGAACGCCTTAAATCTTTGTACCAACACATATGTCCAGTCACGTGAAATTTGTTTGCAGAATCAGAGCTTTTTTCCAAAGTTAAAATCTACACTTCAGTCTCATACCCAATAGAAATTCAAATAATCTTAGGTACTGTTAAGCCAGTTATCTGAATAGCAACTAGAAAGAAGCACTAAAATGTACTTTGACCCATATTAGTGCACTATGTTATGAACTGGATTTAATTTTCAGGCCATCTAGCAGCTTTCAGTGCTGTTTTCCTCTTTTATCCCCTCTCTCTCTTTCTTTGATTTTCTTTTATTTTTAATTTTTTCTTCTTTTCTCTATTTATTTTTTGGCTATAATTTAATACTACTTTTCCTTTGCTTTTCTTTTCTCTTCTCCTGAATCCATTTTCAAGTCTCTCCTAGGCAATATCTGACCTTGCTGTTAATTATTTGCCCAGAGTTGTGGAGCTGTAACATAATGCAGAGCAACAGTACTGAACAGGGCCATCCATCTTCAGCCTCTGAAACTATGAAATCTCATCTACAAATAATGAAAATCTTTGATGCCCTACAGGTTCTAGATTCAGATTTGATTCTTGACTTGCAGCTGAGCCCTTGCAAGTGCACAAAAAGAGACCTTCCTGTTTTTGTCAGTGCAATCATTTTTAAGTCAATGATACTGAGAAAAATGTTAGCTATGAAAATAATGCTTATTACCTCAGTCTATGTTGGAATTTATTCTAACATCTAGACAAAAATATCAAAGAAATTTCTCACTGTCTGGGGATTACAGACTTATTTTACCACTTCTTTATTTACTGGTGTGTTTTGTTCATTTTTATTTACCCTTTTTTCCCCTTGTGTTTTATTTTTCTGTGTTATGAGTTCCACCCAATACCAACAGGGTTTGGGGTTTGTTTTTTTTTGTCTGAGAAACAAGCAATAAACCATTTTTCCTCTTGCTGTAACAAATGCAGTGCAATATTTACTCCTAAGCATAGGTGGTACTTGAAAGCAAAACACAGGGTGAGCAGTGAGGATGCTGGATGCGCACACACCGCTGAGCCCAAACCTTGCAAGGTGCTTTGCTGCCACCACCTGATATGAACTTCAACTGCATTTGCTCGTGTGTCAGTATCGAGAACTTCGGGGGTTAAGAAAGCCCGGATCTGTGAAGGAATCTGTGGACGATACATAACTACAAATGTATCTGCAAGTGAGTTTCAAAAATTAAATTTGTAATAACTTAATTCCCAAGTTTGATCCCGTTACAATTAATAGCCCAGTTTGTCAGAAAGGGAGCCTGGGACTACATACAGAAACGGAGTTTTTGTCCTGAAGTTGTCAGGAGAGAACGACGCATTCATGAGGCAAATTGCAGCGAGAACTTTATTGCAATGGTTGAAACGATTTACATAATTTGTGTTAAATCTTCAGGGACAAGCTTCAGGTATTCCACCACCTCTTCAAGTCACATATTCTAATATGGCCTGTGACCTTTACAACTCAGGGTTAAAAAGAAGCTCTTGACTTCTTGTCTAGTTACATGAAGAACTTTTCAGGTGTATTGGACGCCTAAGAAGTTCCATGGTAGGAGACAGTTATCCTCTGTGTTAAGTCTTCAGCACTCAAGTATAACAGCCTAAGAGAGGTCATGCATTCCACTGTAGATTTTGCTTTTTTAATTCCAAATAAGAACAGTTTGTCACTTTAAAACATCAACACAATCTTACTGTTACAGTACAGATGACTTTACCCATAAGTCATGCGTCCTTTCCTTACATTCTATGTGACATGGAGACAGACATTTATATTGATCTTTGGTGTGTCAGCGTCTTATGCAGACCCGTTTTGGCATCTCAGTCTGAACTTCTGGTTCTATTTACATTCTGCTTAAAAAATGGATACTTGTCCACACTCTTTTCTAAACCACATTTTTTAGTTGAAATAGAGAAAAGTAAAAGAGGAAACTAAAATCAAGAGGGGGGAAAAGAAAAAGAACAGAGGAAATAACAGGATGAAACAGAGCAGTGAAGCAGATGTTTGGCATCTGGCCATTGTGGAATGAACTCTCTCCCCACTGAATTCTGTATTTGTCTTACGCTGAAAAATAATTAACTTGTAGAGCAGCAGGTTCAGAGAGCCGTGAATGTGGTGATCGAGACAATTAGCCCCTATCAGAACCATTGTTTCAAGCTCTCTGAAAAGTCAACTGAGTATTATTAGCTAGCCCTCTGCAGTTAGAGGAGTCAGACAACTTCTTTTCAAAAATAAAGTTGACATTCCAGACCACTTGTTTGTGACAGGGTGAATTCAGTAGCAAATTCCAGTCATGGCATGTGTAAGCTCATAATTATGATATTTACAAAGCTGGGAGAGGAGGAAAAGTACTTTTTTATTTCTATTATTTGTTGGACTCCTTTTATGCATTGCTGACCACCCTCTCCAGTCATTGTTATTTGGGATTCTCTTTCTTTTACCATCTTTTACCCCATTGCTCTCAATGTGACAGGTTTGGTGAGGCAGAGTGACACTCATTAACTGTACTAAGGATCTTTTGTATTCTTTTCACGGATTCTTTAACAATGATACTCAAAATGTATGTAGGATATCCCCTAGAAGGAAGAACAGATGACTTAATTTCTGTCAGATCAGCAGAATTTATAATTTTGACACTGTCTGCTCACATGCAATGGCTTTAAACTAAAAGAGGATAGATTTAAATTAGATGTTAGGAGGAAATTTCATTCTATGACAGTGGTGAGGCACTGGAACAAGTTGTCCAGAGAAGCTGTAAATTCCCTATCGCTAGAAGTGTTCAAAGGCAGGTTGGATGAGGCTTTGAGGAACCTAGTCTGGTGGAAGGTGACCCTGCCCATGGCAGGGAAGTTGGAACTAGATGATCTTTAAGGTCACTTACCAAAACCATCCTATGAATCCATGTAATTCCCTGATTCCATCCTTCAAAACTTAGTAAAACAGGCAATTCTTTCCCTCTGTTCTGAAGCTTTACTTCTTTCAGAGGACATTAAAAGGACATTTAATTGAGAATAGCCTCAACATCACAGTTTGACTGCCACAGAAACCCAGAGGATGGTGCCCTAGAACTGAAATCTTTCAGCTCTTTTTGTTGTTTATGTTTGTCTCTTTTGTTGCATTCCACTGCTGAGACAAAGTTTACAGAGAATGGAACAGGCAGAAGTATGAAGATCTGCCTGATGGCTAAATCTCTTTCAGTCATTCAGTTTTACTCTCCCGTCAGCCACAAACTTAATTATATTGTACAGAGGTTTGAAGCTGTGTGTGTTTGGTCTGCCTTTGTGGACTCTCATACATAATATTAAGTTCTGTAGATGTTCATCCTGCAGCAGTGCAGCAAGGGGCTGGACAAGCATTTTGGTACAGAAGAACCCTGAAGTAAAAACAAAATAGTTAAGGTTGCTATGAAGAAACTCTTGAATGAATAATGTACCTGTTGTTTGTTCTGGTGAACATATTTTAGATTGCTTCGTTGTAAGTGAAGCCCATGTGACTTCCTCCTGGTGATCAAATATCTTAACTGCATTAGAAGGTTACTTTGCAGAAAGCACATAGACTTAATCAAAAGTCTCTATTTGTAGTGTTTTGCTCAAATTCCATGTGCCCCTCCAAGATAGTGAGCCTCTGCAGATACTGCTTTTATTATGCAGTATATACTACAAAACAGGAAGTAATTTTACCACATCTGTTGAGTAGTAACATGGCAATTTTTAGCCCATCAGAGTTCAGATGTTACTTTCCTTGTGCTCAAGCAACTGTGTCCTATGTAATAATCAGGAAAATTTTCTGAGATTTCATAAAATGCATTTCTTTTAGGGCACTTTCCCTCTTAGCAGCAAACAAAACTCTTTCTAGCCCAACAGGCAGACATAATGATTCTGTTTAAAGAATTGTAAGTTATTCATGTGGCAGCATAGTTTTTGGTGACTTAAAATGGTCTTTGAATGAAAACTTCTTAAAATATGTTGAGGCTAGAGGAAATAGAGAATTTTGCTCACTTTCTTGACAAGAGTAATTGTGTATAGGTATATAATCAAAAGCCATCTTCAAGCTAAGCTGTGAGTCTGTATATGGTCTAAGCAAGTTCCATGGCTTGCTTGTTATTTCACGATGATCCTAATCATTCAAACAGCAAACATGATGGGATGTGTCAGGAAACATTTCTCTACTACAATTAGATTTTTTTCAGATGAAAACTTGGGCACTTAATCTTTTCCTATGGTTAAGAACCTGTTACAACACATTCCTTGAACAGAGATTTTGAATCCATACTTCTGGCATACACTCTTGTAAATCCTTTAGCTTCCACAATAAATGAGTATTAAGCTGTTCCTTAGGGACAGAAAAAATTAAAATTAGTACATGTCTGATGCTCTGTAGAGTCCCTGGGAACCCAGTGAGGTAAGGCAGAGAGGGGGGCCAGAACCACACTCAGTTCTTTTCTATTCCACCTCCCCACCTCTGCTCCAGGCATGCAGAGGCCTGGCAGAACCTGCCATCCTCTTGTTCAATACTTCCCACGATGAAATTATTTGTTGCCAAGACCACAGGGACATTGCTGGGAGATACAGTCTGAACCTCACAGGCTGCTTTTTATATGTAGCAAACAATGTTCATAAAGGAGTCATAAACAAATACACTTCCATTTATATTTCTGTTTATGGTTGTTACAATCTTCTTTTTTTTTTTCCTTGAGAAATTAAATTTCACAGCTTTCAAATTAATTCTTCAGACATGTTACTGGTGGAACAGCTAAGACAGGTTTTGAAGCTTGAATATTACTGCCTAGGTTCAGTCTACCTAACCCTTAATATTCATGCAAATAAGCCAATTGCTAGGATGAACATTAAATTGAACCTTCAATTCAAAGATAACCCTTGTCATCTTTCTTATTACTTGCTTCATTATAATAATTGTTTCCTTTGATTGCAAACAAATGACCTACACTTCAGTTCCAACACTGTGCTTTTCATTTTGTAAGAGAAATATCTTGAATAATGCAAATTTCCTAGAAATAAATCTGCTGTCTTGCCCTTTAGGCCATCGCCTCCAGGCAGGGTAGAATGGATCTTGTTTTTATTGTATTTCAACAATTTACTGACCATGTGTTTTTTCTTTTTTTAATAATATAGAAGTTCTCTATCATTAACAAACATGCAGTTTAATTTTTTTTCCTGACTCACCTGAGCAGAACTCATATGCCACATATCAAGCCTAGTCTTTCATGCCCTAATTTTAGCTACAGTGCTATGATAAACATTAAGGCAATAGGAATAGAAAAGAGAAATAGAAACAGAAATGGAACTAAAAATGAAAATAGAAAGGGAAGTAGAAAGAAATAGAAATGGAAATACAAATAGAAACTGGAAATAATAGAAATAATAGAAATGACAGAAATAATAGAAATAGGAAAATCCTTCCCAGAACCTTTTGAGCCGTGCCACATATATGTTTCTTTTACTACTTCAATACAACTTGAATTCTCTTGAATTCTTCTCAAGAAATTCTCCTCAGCCATTTGTTCTCTTCTTCAAATAGGTAACAGAGAACAAGTAGAATTTTTTGTTGTTGCTTGAGACAGAATCTTCATGACAATTGATGTGTATAATGTGCTTTTCATGAAGAAGAAAATTATTGATAAATAACTGTTTGCCTTCATGATTCAAAGCCACATCCACTGCGATAATATGGAGGCAAAAATGTTTGGCCACACCTAATGGTAATTAAGCTGAACCAGGGAATGTTCCCTGGCTGAGGACCTAAATCATGGAGAGAACAAGTTTTTGGAATCATCTTGGGATGATTTAGGCTTATCACTTTTCTGGCAACACTAAGGCATATTTTGAAAAAAATCTTGAGTCATGGACCATATTTATAGGTACTCTGTTTGCAGCTACCTTGTGTTAGTATAAAAGTGCTTAATTGTGTTGACATGGGCTGTTCCGTGATAGCTTTTGATGCAAGAGAAAATTCCTAAGTGGGTTTCATTTTCAGGTACCCTCCATGGGTTTTTAAGGGGTCTTCAACATCCAAAAATTCTCAATTACATATCACTGCCAGTAAAACTCAACATTCCAGGGGCTTGAATGAGAGCTTTTCATTTGAAGAGCACAAAAAAAATTGCAAAACTTTTTGAGAATTTTTCTTAACAGAAATCAGAATCTGTCTTAACAGAACAGTGACAATAACTGCATGGGTTTGTATGCAAAACCCCGCTGAATTTGTTGCAATACTTGGAGAAAAAAAATTACAAGATCATAGCAGTGGAGAAAACTTGAACTTCTTCATGCAAAAAAAGCACTATATATAAGGCACATGACTCTGAATTTATGGGTCTTTTATTGTGGGTGGTTGGGGGAATATAAGACTGGCTGTTTGCATAGATTAGAAATATAATTTTTACAGTGAATGTTTTAGCAGACACAAATCACCACAGCATAGATATGACCTTTTTATCTGTTCACTGTGATAAGTGGAAAGACAAAGAGAGGATCTGCTTCATCAAATGTATACCATCTGGACATCTTGTCTCCTTGAGGACCTCCCTTAAGGCAGGGACGTGACCACTGCAACTTGTCCATGTCTTGTGAGAAGCACCTGGATGCAAAATCTGCTGCCTGTATCATCTGTGCATCGTGTGGAAGCTGCAACTTCTAAACATTTCATGTTTGGGGTTTCAGAACAAAAAACAGATACTTTGCTGATCCATAGCAGACTAAGCAGGTTTTTAGAGCTCACCTAAGTCAAAACTTTTGATGAAAGCTTGTGAATTTGATCATAGGATTGTTTAGTAAATGTCAGTTATTTGTCAAAAGAAAATATTCATTGTTGTCTCCAATGATTAACAGAGCTTGTCAGATGAATAAAAAAGTACACCACATTATTTTATTCTTTCTTGCTCTGAGCCATTTCTATTCCTGTAGTCTCCAAAAATCTGGCAAAAGTATATGATTCTTTCTTTAAACTTAACAATTTTGTTCATTTCTGGTTTACACCTTGAATTCACTGAATTTGCAGCTCTCCACATGGTAACCATTATAGCATTTGCATTCTGTTTTTGTTAGACTAATAACTATCATTGACCACGAGATGGCAAGGTTTCTTCACTTTTCTGTGATGAGAAGACAGGAAAAGGGGAAGAGATGCAACAATGTGGAAAGAGAGTCAAAGGAAGAAACACACATAAGGATTTCTCTTACGTTGGTATTTCTAATTTCACGAGAAAGCACATAAAAATCAGATCCGTATAAAAATTCCAGTGAGACGCCTTCGAGTTTCAACAAAAAAAATATATTTGCTAGTTTTGTCCTGATGCTTGCCAGACACATCCTTTTTCCAGTAGGTGTTGTCCATTTTTTCATACTGGAAAATTCAGTATTTGCATTTTATACTCTCCCCCTTCGAGATGCCACCTTAAGAAAATAAACCGCTTCAACTGCAATGTGATTAAAAGCAAAGATCTTTTTTGGGTGTAAAAGGTTTTCAGAGAGATGAGAAGTATCTTAACTAAAAACCAGCAGATCAAACAATTATAACGTCAAATTACAACTTCAGGGCATAATTTGGTCATATTCATTTGAATTTAAACAACCTGATTGTTCTGTGTCTGGAGTAGTTTTAAGATTTTTACATAGCTTCTGTTTTTCCTCGTTTGAATGCACTAAGAATCAGGACCTCCGAAACATCTTCATTTGTAACGTGTGATGGCAATGCAGACAAGTCGCTCCACTGCATGTGGCTCTACTCCCCATGCCCATAAAGAAAAGTGAAATTAATCGCTTCGAAAAGAAATTTCTGGTAGCATCAACTACCGCAGGCACAAAACTCAGCAGAATTTGCTTCCGGAGGAACTTTTTTCTTCGGGAGTTGCAAGGGACGCTCGTGTCAGCAGATGGCACTGGAGACAAAGCTGTGAGACTGAACTGGTCCTCTGAACAAGGTCCAGAGACTTAAATAACTTTTTTTTCCTTAACTCAAAGTGCCATAACTCAAGGGAACCATCTCTGCCTTGTGTTATAAATCCTTGTACTAAGTGTGTGCCATCACTCGTGTAAAAGTCACTGATGCAGCCCCACCATCTCTTTTCCATACATGTAGTTCAGGCAGGTTGCAAAAGCGAACTCTGTTTTGTCACATTTTGATCTGTTCAAGTGTGGTCTTTGGGAAATGCAGACATTTCCTTTTAAAAAAGAGAGGTTCTTTGATAGGTTGGGAGGCAAGAGAAATAAGGAAAATTATTTCTGGAGAGTGTTACTGTTATTTAACAAATCCACAAGTGTAGTAATGCAGGCAGCAGTGATTTACAATTGTCTGAATTAGGCTTTCTCAAATCACTACTCCATGATGATCTGAAACAAAAGAGAAAATGCCTCATGTCATGCTGTTTTAGCAAAATTTAACTAAAACTTTGAGAACAAAACTAGATGTTCTGCCTCGTACCATCTTTTTTTTCAGAATATCGATGTTCCTTCCTTTCTTATCGTGTTCGAAAAGTCCCAACTGTGGCCCCTCCCACTTTTTCGTGCAGCTCCAGCCCACTCCCTGCTGAGGCAGTGTGAGAAACCGAAAAGGTCTTTGCACTGTGCAAGCCCTGCTCAGCCATAGCTAAAGCATCTCTTTACCTGTGTTTGTGCTGAAAACAGCACTATTTAGTTATATACAAAAATAACTCTATCCCAATCAAAACTAGCCCAGGGTTTCATGCTAAATTTTAACAACTGGTTCTTGATATTATTGTTATTTACACTTTTCTCAAATGTCGTATTTTTTTTTATGTTTTACAGATATTAAATATGCCTGTAGAAATCCCACTCTGAATGTTTCCTACCTTGGAGAAAACTTATGGTTTGACAGTGTTGATTTTTCAGGGGTTTTTTCTTCATTTTTTTATAATGGTCTATAGAAAATTGAGGAAATGTGTTACAAGAGATTCAAGTTTTACATTTTTGGCTACATGAAAATGTTTCCCAGCCAAAATTCTTGCACAAGAAAGGAATAATAGGCAACTAGTGATCAGTAACAATAAAAGTACAGGATAGGCTAGGAATTCCTTATTGAAAAATATAGTGATCAAAGCATAACATTTATAAGGAAAGACATAGATTTGCAACATTAATGACAGAAAAAAAATGGAAAAAAGAAGGTCAAATTTGCTGTGCAGTTACCAGACAAATACTTGGAGTTAAGTAAGACAAATTTTCTATGATGAGCAAGCTGACAAAATGGTTTCTGTATCAATTTTTATTTTGATAATAGGAATAAATGCAGGGTAAAAAAGAGATTTTTGAAAATTATATGGGAAATAAGTGAAATCTAATCACTGAGAAAATAGGCATGCATATGAATGACAGTTCCATGTAAAAACTGAGAAAAATAAACTTACTTACTGAACACAAACGGTCCCATCTATCTTGTCCATTCTGGCAAGTTGGTGTAATGGGTAGAAATGACACCTTAATGTAGAGAAGCAAGAAACTCCTTTGGTGTTACAGTTGAAAAGCAGACTCAGCTTGCAGAAGAATGAGCACAATATATCACTTCTGGGAAGAGGGGCCAAATACCATGGAAAAGAATCTGCTGCAGAGCACTTATTGTTGACAATGCCTGAGTGGTTTTGTACAGCAGGCCATGAGCCACAGCTTAAAAAAGACATTATAAATCAAGTCCAAACAAAATAGTCAGTGGTCAACAGCCTATTATTTGAAGGAAAATCACCTTTCATCTTTACTTTCCTTTTGGTTGATTTGTCTTAGGTTGCTGTTAGCGTGGTCAGAGCACAGATTTTTCATATTGCAGATTTTGAGGCTCACTGGAGTGCAATTAGTTGCTCATTTGGATAGGAAATTACGAATATATTGGTGATAAGTCTCTATAATGGTCTGCAATCTGTCAATGTATAGAACTTAAATTTTAGGGGAAGAATATTATCGTCTTGGTCATGACTGGGTTTTAATTTGCCACTCATGCTCCATTTCAAATACAGTCCCATTTTTCATATAAATGTTGAATTACCTTTTGAATCTTGCATCCAATTGTGTAAAGGAATTTGTTCATTCATTCATTTGTTCATTCATTCATTTGTTCATTCATTGTGTAAGATTCATTTGAATCTTACATCCAGTTGTGTAAAGGAATTTGTTCATTCATTCACAAAGATCACTTTATAATAAATGGGCCTATCCCATCTATGTTCTAGTTTCTTTGTCTAAATTATACAGATCAGTTACACTCAGGATAGTTTAGCATGGGCTACCTCTTTGTGTCTTCCAGTTTTTTACAGAATAGATCCTACTGATATGTAGAATTAAGTTTGAAAGGAAAGTTCGGAGACTGGAAGAAGCATGCATTTTTTTTAATGTAGCATCTGGTTCTGACACTTGTCTGTCACAAGTAAATTTTTTATAAAACAAAAAGATAATTTTAAAGCAATAAACTATCCATTTGTTTAAATTACTTAACATTTACTAGAAGAGATTAACTTCATCTGTTTAGCTTGCTGGAATGTTTATGGTTTTTAATGGTGCTGTTGTAGACAAATTCATGTATTTGTTTTAAATTGCTGTATTTTTAAACTGGATTGTTATGAAATGCTGCCAAGACTTCTAGTGAGGTGAGCCTTTAAAATGCAATGACAATTTTGTTCTGGTGGAATGGAACAATCTCAGTGTATAATAAGCTGTGATAATGATATTTCAATAAGTGTGATTTATTTTCAAATGCTAAAGCCATTATTTTCATTATCTATAACTTTAGATTTCAAGAAAATATGCCTGCATTGTGAATTGAACTTTTAAAAATATATTTATCATTAAGACAAGTTAATTCTGCTTTCCTTTCCAGTATTTTATTTTGCTTAGCACATCATGCCCTATATTGGTTAGCATCTCAGGACAGATTTTAGGTGATGGTTTAAGGGTAGATCACTTTTGAGGTGCTGTTGCTAAGTAAACTCCTAAAAGTTTCTTTGTTTAAATTTAGACACCAATTTTCAGCATTTTTCTGAAGTATAGCAGATTAGTATATTCTAGTTCAGCCATCCTTAGAAATATTGTGGCCATTGAAAATTTCAAGACTACCTCCAGTTTGATGATCTTACCAAAAGAGGTGAAATTGGACATTGAAATGGCATGATTAGTCAAATGTTCAGCCAGAGATACCATAGAGATCAAATTCCTACCTCTATTGGAAAGATTAGGTTTTTAAGTTCACTGAATTGGAAAATTAAGAATTGTGAGCCAAAAGTTCAGTTAATTTAAATTAAAATAATCTTGATGATTTCCCTGGATTTATTTTGGCATAACATAGAACCTCCCACACCATGAAACTCAGTCATCCATGAATGCAGGCAACTAAGTTGTATAATAACTTCTAATTTGCAACAGTTGAAAATTTTATTATTTTCTTCATATTGAACTCAGTGATAAAACATACTTCATTCTTGAACCTCACTCTATGTTTTCTGCATGATAAATTATAAGAAACATAAACCTATTTCCCCTTCCCTTAGGTCAGGTGTTTAAAAGTTATTAATTCAGTATTATTCAGAAGCAATGCTTCCATTAACATTTGAAAAAGTATTTCACTAACATTTATTATCCTGAATGAGGGTTACTGAATAGGTCTGTGTCTTGCTAGACTCTTCAAAAATCTTAATCTCTTTTGTAGCAATCATCACATGTTCTGCTGCTGACAGAACATTGCAGGGTTTGTGGCACTGTTCTACAGTGGGGGGTGTATAACTTAGAAAAATTGTCAAAAATCTTCTTGGCCGGACTGTACTTCTACACTGGACCCTTCCACCCCATGTATTGATTTCCAACACGTTCTCTTCCCATTTGGTGAAATCTGGTGTATTTTGATTGCTGTTCAAAATATTCAGCTGTAGTGTTGGCAGAAGCCATATGAAACTCTCAAAAGAGAAAACTCTCTTCGCAGTACAGCTCAGAGAAAGTGCAATGCTTTCTGCAATAATTTTATATCCATTGAACCTGCCTCAGTTTTTCACATGGTTTTATTTGTATATTTACTGGAAGTTGCTGAAAATACCAATCATAATTGTCATTGTGTGTGTTTTACATTAAAGTTAGAACAAGTTGATTTCATCATATGCTTGACATGATCCTGTTTTTTTCTGTTTTGCCTTTTGCAAGCACCTATGAAACTTTGTCAGGTTCAATCAATCTGCTTGCTTCCTGGGAAAATATGAAAGCATCATTATTTTTTCATTTAGTCAAAGAACCATAGACTCACAGAATAATTTGGTTTGAGAAGACCTTTGACATCATCAAGTTGAAGTGTAAATCTAACACTGTCAAGTCCTTCACTCAGATGAAGCCAGTAAAACCAGAGCCAAAATGTCAAACCATCAGCAAATCTGACTGGATCAAAGTTCAATGTCATCAGCAAACAAATTCAAAATATTCTCATTTTCTCTTTTTACTAGCATTTGATTCCAAGTATAGCAGGCTATTGACTCCTCAAACCTCATATTTTAAACTATTTGGGCCCATAAGTATAGTGTCCCTTCACAATAAATAATATTCTGGACTCATCACTTTAATTTTGTTATTGGAATAGTCTGGATGTTGGATTTGTAAGATTGCAAAATTGCATGATACTAGTAATATAAATAATTTGTTGGGGTCTACATTCCAAACAATAATGTGTAAGTGGTCTTAAATGAGAGATGTGGGCTCAATGTAAAATGTGGACTAGTCATAGAATTTTTTTATGGTGTGCAAAAACCCCTGGTGTATTATTGTTTTGTCTGGTATTAATTAACCTCACACAAAGTTTAATGTTCCTGTCATACTTCAGAGCAAAGGTTCTCATTTTAAGGTATTCTAATTGTAATTCTCCTTTCTATAAATTGCTGTGCTGCAGGAGGGAGGAAACACTTTTTGAAAGGACTTGGAACTTTTCTTACCTTTATTGTTTAGATGTCAGTATAGACAACATTCATGACCAGCCTTGTGCAAGCTTCTAAAGCCATCTTACTCTTTCAGTAATGGCAGGAGGGACCTACATGCTCAGTGAAACATCAGTTAAACTGAATCCTATGAATATTAGTTTCAAAATAATCCACTACACCTTTCATATGCTAAGACGTGAGCAAGAATTTTAGTTTAGAGCTTAAAGGTGAGTAGTAACACCACCTTCCTTAAATCCCACTCTTATTTTGCTGCACCATCACAAAAGGGTTTTTTCCTCATCTGTAAAAGTTAAGCTTAATTTTAAAATATCAGCGTGTTTCATCTGGTATAGCTGAACCAAGAATAAAAACGTCAAGAATGATAGTGATCTGGGGACAGATTTGTCAAAAATTACTCTAGATGTCCCTGTAGTTTTGGTGTTTTCTCTGAACAGACTATCTACAGAAGCTGCTATTCTCATACTCTCAGAAATAGTTTTACCTTTCCAAGGTGCTATAGAACAGGGAATAGAAAATTTGACCCCAAATTTTTCATCGCCTGTGATTTTACAATACAGTTTAATAAGATATCTTGGATACCTTAGCTTCACATTCTCACTTAGCTTCTTAACTCTTTACCTGGATGAGAAAGCATTTTTCCTACTAAATCCAAAAGGAGTTAAAAACATTCTTTATTTCCGCTACTGTACAGACATCTCATTTTAATTAGTTTTCAGGTTATTGAGACACAATTCTGTTTTGTGAGTTTGAACATTGAAGAGAGTTGCTATGTGCGTTTTAAGTTAATTCAAAATATTATCTGATATTTAGTAGTAAAACCTCAAGGTAAGAAGTAGTAGTCTTTCCAATTTCCTCTTCTAGTGATTTTTAAACATTTCTTACTAGACAATGTGTTTCACCTGGCAGTACCTTATCATGCAAAGGCATATTCTAATGTCCTTTACAGCTAACCATGATTTTTTTTTCAATTTCTATTAAATTTTGTAGGTATTGTAGGTATTAGCCAGATCTTTTATTTTTAATGCAAAAATGTTTCAAGTGTTTGATATCCTTACCAAAAGCAGGTGAACATGTGTTAACCATTTCAGTGAAAAAAATGTGAAATGCTATACAGCACGATCGTATTATAATGGCAGCCTTGATTTGAGCTTAAAACAAAACCCTATAGTTTGGCTTGTTATAAGCATAGTGGAAAAAATCATGTTTCTATATAGGATTAAATTGTCTCAGAAATTGTCTTTGAATCCGTTGTACTTTTTAGAGAAGTTGACATAGAGCTGGCATATTCTAAAATCTGAATATATTAATTCAGCACACTCAAAATGCACACCAAATTCCACCAAAGACATACAGTCTAATTTAAACTATGGAAAAGGTGTCTCCTCCCCTGCCATCCACCATTCTAACGAAGACATTAAATCAGATGCATTAATAATTTTAATTTAACAACTCCTTGTTAGCTCTTTCTCCACAGTGCCACCCCACACAGGCACATGCACCTGAACCCTTAAAAAAACATGACGAAATGTTTGAGCAGTTGTGAAGCTGGAGTCATTCTGGTACTTTGCAATCCCCCATAATTCAAAGGATGTTGTATGTATGCCAATAGTGCATCCTTTAGCATGGTCTGGTGGTGAATTGCTACAATTCCATCACTCCAAAAATCAATCTTCTTCTACTTTTCATCTCTTTTAGTGGCCTTATTCACCCTCTCAAGCCAGCTGTTGCACTGACTGATTATGACTAAAATTGTCCTGAGTCCCCCACACTGAGAAAGATGCCATACAATGAGGAAAGAAAGCAGAACATTTTCATTTTTCTCTTGATTGCTGTAAAAAAAGCATTAGTCTGAAATGAAAGGTTGAAGTGGCAACTGTTCATTGGTTGTGCCATAAAACATCATCAGCTTGAATTGCTGTGAGCCCTAAATTGACATTTTAAGGGCCTCATTTATTCACAAGAGTCTCTTTCTCAAGCTCTCCCTGTTCTGTTTTGGACACAGAGGGAGACAACATTCACCACACTAAAGAACTGAAAATGCATTTTGAATGTAAGTTAAATCTGTTTCAATAAAAATATAAAAAGTTTAAAATAGGATCTCATAGTGCAATGATGACAACAGCAAATGGTTTCTTCAAATGGTTATGCCTGAAAAACTGATTTGAAGTATTGAATTACTTCTTAGTGGTTGAACAGAATCGAGGTACATGAATTTGAGGTGTATTTTTTAGATACTCTTGGGTTATGCAAGAGTGGATTCTATTCTGAAACTTTGTCCTATTGAATTTAGCATGGTGAAGTGTTTCATCAGTGTGATAACTAAAACCAATGTGAAAAGGAAAACAGGGCACCATTTAATTGCATGGCACTCCAATCAAATTGAAACAGATATCATCTGTTTGGAGAATATGACGCTGTGGCTGTAATTCCCACTAAAAACAAATTTCTATATTGAGGAGGAATGATTTTGTAACTTAAGCAGAATCAAGATAGATTGATAGTCAGAACGTTCTTAAATTTCTCATGAAAACTCACCAATATTCAGCACTTTATTAGAAATTATATGTAAGAACATTTTGTATTAAATCCACAATTAAGCACTTGGTACACAATTAAGGACTTGGTAATCTGTTCAAAGCCTAAATATTTTTTCAGTACAGATGCTTTGGTCCCACATTTGGTATTTGTCTACTGTTCTATATTTGCAGCATCCTGGAGATTTATCAGCTCTGAGATAATAGAAACTGGTGCCATGGTGTTACAGGCACCATGACTTATTTCAGATTTAACAAGGAAGAAAAAAACTTTTAACACTTAGTGTCCTTCTGACAGTTTTCCACAAGAATTAAAAAATTACCAAGGGAGTAAAAAGTATTACATTTTGAAATGTTAATCCTAGACACATTAGGATTGTTTCAAAGACCTACTTGAATTCTTAATGTGCTCGTAATTAAATTGATAAAATTGTTAATTGTCAATTGATAATTGATAAAAATTGTTCTCTTATATCCAATGGATGTTTTTCTAAAATTTGCTATTTAATGAATATGTTTCCAGCTACAGGGCTATGTTTGTCCTCTACTTAGGAAATTCTGTGAACACTAACTTTGGCATATTGTGCAATATGTTAAAGATTATGATCATTTAAAGGATTACTGTGGGGTAAAATATGAGGAATGTGTAATAGTATTATGCTTATAAATTTAATTGCTAAGACATAGTTTAATGATCAGAAAAATTGACACCACCTCTCTATATATCATTTGCATTCTTTATTATATTAATGTAAATTCTGAAGAAAATATGAGTTTGTGTGGAATCAGTTTATATTTGGACAAAAATTTGGAACACACACCTAACTATTTTTAATGGAAAGGAGGTATGCTTTCCATAATCTGTCAAATTTGAAGCAGACCACCTCTTAAGACTGTCTCAATTGTTAAACAGAGCTTTAGAAATAGCATGAAATTAACTAAATAATGTTGCTGGATGATGAAAACCTTGTCAAGATCAAATACAAGATGATGAAAATCTCAGACAAACTAGCAAGCAAAGTATTTCGAAGAACAAATTAAAACTTGTCAATGCTAGTTAAAATGGATAAAATAAAAATAACATGGGTAAAATAAAATTAAAGCTAAGTTGAAAAAAAGCTGGCACTTACGAAAAACAAAACATTAAAATTGCTTAAAGCCAAAAGGAAACTGGACAAGAACAAGCTTGTCAAGAACAGACTGATTAGGAAAGAAACTAATCTAAGATGGGAGGAGCACACTTGGATCGAAGGAATGCATAAAGCAAGTGAAAGGAGTTAGAATATCATTCATCTGAGATTGATTTACCATCTTTTCCACATGCCAAAGCAGAAGGGAAGATATTTTTCCACTGTAGAGACTACCATATAGAATAACTAACCCTGAGCCTGAAGTTTAATTGATTGTTTTTCAGACTCTTCAGAGAGGAATATCTTATTATACCTGGTTTAAAATAACAGCTGAGTATTCCTCAGATGAATGAACAGAAAAGTTTATGCTATTGCTACCAGTCTAAAGGGACCTGTACTTAATGTATGCAGTATATTTTTGAGAAAAGGAAGAACTATCAGGTATTCATAACTGTATTACTTGTTTTTGAAATAGAGGAAATAATGGAATTCACCAAGTTTCACTTAAGGGTTATATAAGACAGTGTGGGCAATAAGGAGGGAATTAAAGCTGTGAAAGTATCAAGCTCTAGAGCCCCTGTCAGTCTTTGGAACTGGTGAGAATGCTGTGGGCAACTCTTGGTGAAAAACCATCATTCTGAATTGTGAATTGAAGGTTCAGGCTTACAGCATATAGATGTATTGCAGCTGCTCAGAATTTGTGGATGTTATTAAAATGTAATTGAGGACAGAGTGAATTTCTGAAAGGGGTTCATAATGTGTATCTGGAGGTGCCTGAGTTATCAGACCAGAGTCTGTAGCTCAAAAGGTACAGGGCAGGGTTCAGCCATTGGTGATCTCATTCATTCCCAGTTGAAAAAGCTGCTCCAGTGTCAAGAGCAGAGGTTCATTTTTCAGGATTCCTTAAAAGTAGGTACAGGACATTACATAGTTCACATTTGCCATGACATACAAGTCTCCCCCTGCTTGAAATATTCCATTAATATTAGGGAGTCTGTGGGACTAACATGGTCCAAATCTTGGCCAGTGCTGATCTTCTCACAATTGATATTTAATCTGGGCATATGGGATCACAAATAGGGCTTGGAATAAAACTACATGATGTCATCCATCTTCTAGGAAGGCTCCTTTTGGATACCTAACCTGTTATAAATCCTTTGGCAAGCCTTCTTGCCAGTAACAAATTTGGTTTCCAAAAAAGCTGATTTAAATCTCTGTTGTTACAGTGTATGTCCATGACTATTATCATCGAGACAGAGAAAATGGCTTATTCATGTTTTTTTTCCATCAAATTTTCATGTATTCAAGGATAGTTATAAAGTAACTCTACTTGCCTGACTTAGGGGTTTTTCCCCTAAACTTTCCTTTTTGAAATTCCTCTCTTTAATAATAGATAACAATTTTACTTTTAGACAAGCACATGTTGATTCCAATCTGACATTTGTAGGAAGTGACACATTAAACCTTGGAAAATTATTAGTCACAGAAAAATATCCAAATGTATTTCTAGTGTCTTGTTGGAGGAATGAGAACATGCTGGGAGCTGGGCAAGGGCCATGAGGAACAGCCAGTATGGGCTCCTTCCTGAGAAAGAAGGTGTCAGGCTTTGTTTAATACCTTTGTGATCATATTGTTAAACTCTTACAGTGACATCTGATAAAAAGAGCACAATCTAATGAGGGAAGCTTGACAGTGGATTCCTTAAAGACTAAAAATAAATGCTACTATAACAATGAGACAAATGAAACTCTAGTGAAAAAGCTTCACTGAATAAGAAAAAACTACCCATGGTGAAAGTAGGACCAGTACCATAGGGGCTTTCTCCTGCTATCTAAAAAAGAATCGTTTTGTGGTGAAGTGTCATTACTGCCTGATAGTGCTGAAGAAAAGTAAAACAGGTCAGCAGAAATGTAGAAGTTCATAGAGAAAAGAAGTAGCCAAATAGTTTTCTTAAAATCAAACAGCTCCAGAAAAAAAGTTCTTCTGATTTTTTTCTAAATTACTAGATGATGGAAACGTTGTGAATGAAGCAAATTTTATTCTAATGCAGCATTTGATGAATACATGAGGTCATGAAATCTTGCAAACTGTATATTCTTCTGGATACAAACACTTGAGCAGAGTAAAAACCAACAGAAATAATGGGAGACTTATGAAACACTTTAAATGCATTTTGTCTTTAGTAAAGAGAAGGATTGCTAATTTGAAAGTATTATGATACATTATTTCTCTTTTATCCAGACAATTTCTTGATACACACAGCTGTGAATTGTGTACTAACAAATAGTGGCCTCTTTGAGCATACTTACAAACTCAGTCACACATCATTTTCTCTCTCCATATAATTTGTCCTGCAGTCAATCATAGTCTTGCAGGGTGAAGACCTGAGAGTTAAAGTTGGGAACACTTAGAAACTATGGCCTTAAATATAAAAATGCTAGAGATTAATGGCAGTCATCAGATAGAGGTTTGAATATAAACTTTTTGGGCAGAGTTCACTTGCCTAGATATTTGCCTAGAGCCATGTAAGACGGTCTTGGCTTCAGCAGGGTGCTCCAGAAGGTTGTAGGTTTCCCACAGGTGCTGTGCCATATTTTCTGGCACTGTGTGAACATCTCAGATGTCATAAATCATCAAAGTAGTGCTAGGCATTAATGTTTAAGCAGTGGAATTGAGCTCTTTAATCTTCAGCTAACCTATTAATAAACCTTTTCCTTCTTTGGCAATGTCATTAGTCCTTATTTCTTACATGTTTCAGGAATGACAGACAGCTTTGTTCTGTCTTGAAAAACATATATGTAATTCCTTGATTCTAACTTACTGTTGTAGGCATGAGATGGAAAAGCTTTGCTCTTTCTCATCCAACTTGCCACAATTTGTGCAGTATTTTACCGGTGTCAGGCAGGGCTGGTTTGGCCAATATTTTAAGCTCTGTCTTCATGATGTCATAAACAGAATATCTTATCATAAATCTGCCTTATTAGCTAAGTGACATTTCTTGCTAAAGTGAATTTTATTTATGTAATATTACACCATGTTAAAAAGCAATATTGTCAGATATCTGTATAAATATTTACCAGTAAAAGGTGCACATACATTATTTTAATACATCAATAATTTTATCAAGGAGTGGTTATTGGAGGAGGTTAAACATTGTTCCTTACACATATCCTTTATTTAAAGAAATAACTAATTAATATTCATAGATGACATCATAAAAAGAACAGTAGTGGAAGCTATAAAGGATTTTTACCTGAGAAGACACTTTGGGTGCATTAAATTAGACAATGAAAGACAGAACAGTCTTTAAGCTTCCTCCACCTTCCTTTTCTGCCTAAAATCTGCTCATTAAAAAAAAAAAATTGAGCATACCACACAGGCAAAGTGTTTATTGATGAGTAATATGTGAAATTCATGTCAGTAGTTAAATTTTTTAAATATCTGTATTTTTTCTTTTTTCTTCTTCTTCTTCTTCTTAAAAAAAAAAAAGAGAGTTTGAGAAATTTATTGCAGTATTCAAAGGAAAGTTCCTTATTGGGACCTGTAGAGTCGGGATGAGAGAAAGGCAAGAGCTCTTACGGAATGTGCAGATGTGGACATTATTAATTCTTTTACCACCAGCGACAATGACTGACAAAATTCATTCCAACATACTGTTTAAATAACATTTTAAACAGTTTCAATCATTTAAGATGCATCCTTGTAGAAAAGCAATAAGCTTAAAGCCACCAGGTGATTTTTTTATTGCTCATATGTTCCATTCATTTCTTCCCATGTCACTAAGCTGGTTGCATTTAACCAGCCATATGACAGATTTTTGACTTTTTTTAAGCTGAAACACTGTGAATTTTAAACTCTCCTAACAGAAAACAGTAACACAGAAAAACAGGAGGCTGCTGTGCCTACTCAAAGCTAGCCAGTACATTCAAGGTGTGGGTATTTTTGCAATGTTTTTTCATGAAGAGAACTACAATGATTCGCCAGAGAGAGGATATTTATGTTATTTTTAGCAAATGCCTTTCACAGACTGCACTGAAGAATCAGAGTTCCAATTAACACAAAGAAAAACCAATACAGGCTGTGCTTTCAGGGATCATTGATTTTAAATAAATTAATCCCTATCCCATGAAATTTCCATTTAGTTTAATTTTTTATATCATAACATTGCCAAGATATTTCCATATAAATACATGCTGTAACAGAATAATGCACAAAAAAGATGAATGGAAAAAATATTCATGTTGTTATATGGTCCGTACATAATACAACATGGAGAGTTAGTAATATATGGCTAGGTTAAATACAGGATCAAAACT
The DNA here is from genome assembly GCA_013400955.1 of Drymodes brunneopygia. Classification (NCBI taxonomy): domain Eukaryota; kingdom Metazoa; phylum Chordata; class Aves; order Passeriformes; family Petroicidae; genus Drymodes; species Drymodes brunneopygia. Next base: position 139,494 of record VZTZ01038487.1, on the reverse strand, counting down.
GGGAGAAAAAGTAGACATTAATGATAAGGAAAAGAACTGAGCTTTTTAGTTACAATCGAATGTGGGCTGAGGAAAGAAAATTGAAGACATCTTGCCAAAACAAAGAAAGAAGGAAAATTTGAACTGAATAATATGGTTGAGAGCCTTCAGGTAGAAGAAGGAAGAGAATCGGACAAGAAAAGATTGCTACATGAAGCAGTAAATTTAAAGGGAGACCACAGATCTCTTTAGTCCAAGTCAGATCACAGACCTGAATCAGCTGCAAATTAACTCAGAGGGAAAATAAGGCAGGACAACTGTAGCATTATCCTCAGTTCATATAAATTGCTGCAAAAATATTGACTCCAATGGATATGAACTGCTCAATGCTATTTGAATGTAAGGCCTGCAGGGTCTTTTGTATGGTACAGATATTTTGTCTGCTGCTATGCTTAGTAAATATCCTAATTTTTTCCTTCCTGTCACATTTGATTTGTTTTGCAATCTCCCACCTTTCTGCTGACCTCAACAATAGACATGGTGTAATCTCAAGTGTGGCATTTTGAGAAAACTGTAGATTAAATAGTAAAGAAATCTAAAAAATTATCCATTGCTTTCACTTTCTTCAGGCTACACTTTATCCTCACCTTTGCTGATACAAATCCAAAGCAAATTAAAAGGTATGTGGTCAGATTTTGACAGAAGGAGGAAATTAGATTATTAGAGAAATATGAAGTAAAGATTTCACTTCAGTAACTAGAGGTGTGTCAATATGATATGTAACTACTGAACAACTGAAAGGAGAATTAAATGGTGCACAAAGATTAACATGGTTATACTGAAGATATAAAAATATATTTGATATATCTGAGAGGGGAAAAAATGATAGCAAAAGATATAAATTTAGGGTAGGCACATTGAGAGAGACATTCCTTTTCATTTCTTTTAGTTGTTCTTCATTAGGAAAATAATTGTAGGTCAATATTTTAGACAAATGCTACCAAATTGCTCCTCTTTGACTGAAACATGAATGATCCATAAGCACCAGATATTATTGTTTTTTATGTAAGCCAAAGATTTTTTTATTATTTCTTTAAATAGTTTACAGAGCTGCTGTCTAAATATGCATTTTAAGCAGGAATAAGAGTATAATTACCATTTTCCAAGACATTTCAGTCACTCATTTTCTTCCTTTGACACTTCTGTGTTTGTGGTATCTGGCATCAAATGGCAGGCAGCTCAAAATATTAATTTATTAAAACTTGAATAAATTCTTTCATGCAATTTTATTAAAGACAGACTTATTGATGAATGAACTGGAATTCCTACTTCTTTTCAGCTCCATTACTACCACTGACATCTTGTTCAGTGTCATCTACCCAGCATAGCAAAAACTAACTCCCATCTCCCCAGCGTGGCAAAAATTTCCTCCCCTTCCCCCTGTTCCCTTTAGGAAGATATCTGGATTCTTTGAAACGGTGATATACAGATATGTGGATGATCATAAAATGCTGCCACTTAACCCCCATGACCTTGGGGTTCCACAGACTAGACAGCAATGAAGTAGCCATAAAAATGAGCCATGAGCAGAATGCTATTTAAATAGCTTTCCCCAAATTAAATCATTGAGAGGTAAGGCAGAAGTAAACATAGGTGTGAAAAAAATTAATATGATTTTATATATTTCCTGAATAATCTATTCAAGAGCTCAAACCTACAGTCAGGATTTAATTGATCAACATGTGTAGATTTTCTTTTAATAGTAATTTGAAAATGTAATTGAAAATTGAAAATGTATTGCAAAATATTTTAACACATTCATATGCATAATTCTAAGACTTCTCAAGGAAAAGTTAGTTTTTGTTAGTTTATGAGGTCATTTATACAATTTTGGTTATGTCAGGGCTTTTTCAAGGAATCTTGATTTCAGACCATTGCATAGCATATCACCCCACTTTGTCTGATTACATGATTCTATCTGTGCTCTATCTGTTTTGTTAGCTGACATCAAACACATTTGAAAAAAGGTATGAAAATGAATATGTTTTGTCTCTGAGCTTTGTAATAGAGAAAATAGTTAGAGCCAGTAGCATCTCCCCTGGATTTTAGGAGAATGGTATTACCCTGCCTTTCTCCGAGAGATTGCTGGTTACCTTCTGTCAGTGAGCAACTGTCTCACTGCAAAGCAGGAGCACGATCTCTTTTGTCTGTGATCAAGGCTATTATTTCTTAGAAAGTGGAATTTCTTCACAATGACTATGTACAAGAGCAAACGCAGAAACCACAGATGTAAGTAAATGATAAAGTTTTTTTTAATATACTTACAGAGGAGGGATAATAAATCTCCAGTTTCATTGAAAACCATGTTTTACTTTACCCTGCTTTGCTTGAATTATACCAGGAAAGCAGGAACAATATTCCATGCCAATTATCCCACTGTTTCTCTGTGTTAGGTGCATGAAAGAGCTTTTAAGTGAAGAAAAAAAAAAAAAAACTCACTTGTTACTATGGAAACCCTCAGAAAGTGATTGCTTGATGGTATCAACAAAGAAGCAAAGATCAAATATAAGTTTCATTCAGAAAAGCATCCTTTATTCAGGGCTTAATGAGTGGCTAGCTGTAACCTTTAATTTGATGAGGCTGACATGCTTTCCCCTGGTGGACTTATCAAAGTGGTTTGCATTAGGAAGCCAGTGACAGCAGAACTTTAAGGGCAGTTATTTTATTTTCCTTTATCACAACTTTCAAAATTAACTAGTTTGCTAGCGAGGGGAAAGAGAAGCTTGCATGTCTCTCTGCTGTGCATTTACAACACTCCAGCCCTGAAAATTCACTGGCTTCTAAATGCATGACTTTCCAGTCAAGCACCTCTTTGACTTTTTAAATTGCTATGGCATCAGATGGGGGAATTTCAGTATCAATATTGCCTCCTCTGGAAGCTTATGGAACAGGTGACTGAGGCAAGTGAAAATGTGCAGTGGGTCAAGTCATGAAGTATTTGTCGCTCTAAGAAAATCCTGTAAAAGGCCGAGTTATAAATGGAGAGCATGTCAGAAGCTGTGAAAAAAAAAGACATTCCTTTAAGAAAAATGCCATATACAGACTGTGTTTTCAGGGAGAGGGCAGGAGGGGAGGAATATCAATTCAAAACAAGGTAAGTTTGGACTTCATTTGGACAGGAGCATTGTTAGGGTTCAGAGGGACATATACAGCTATATCACTGACCTCAGTTTCTGATCCTTGTAGATTAATCACTATAGATGTCCCTCAGTTTGTCTTGCTCAAAAGAAATAGATGTGCTGAATGTAGAAAGTTTGGCAGGACAGATCTCTGCTAAAATGTCTGCAACAGAAATCAATCATCTGCTTCACATTCAATAAAATAAATTATCATAAATTTCGTTCCCATAGCAGCAATGAAAGAAAATTATTTATAAACAGGCAAATTATAATTAATCTAGCTCTTTTTAACGTATTAATTACTGTCACCATTATTATGTAAACCAGGAGCTCTTTCCATACCCAGCTGCATTCTTGCAATCTCTCCTGTCCAAGCCTGGTTATAGTGTACAACAAAAAAAATTGTGCTGGTCTAGCTGAGTTGTGAGGGGTTTTTGTTGCAAGGATTCAGTAATTCGTTAAAATGGCACAGGATGCTTCCAGGAATGCTTTTTGAAGAGAACCTGACTTTCACCCCTGCTGACCCCAAGGAAAATCTGTGATTTGTCCAGAGGCAAAAAAAAAAGAATGAAGCATGATCAGAATTCACAATGTAATTATGAGGGTGGATGTTGCAATGCTTTCTGGTTTTAAAACTGTCTTTAGTTTTAAGATCCAAATCTATAAAATATCTCAATATTACATGCATATGATATAAATTACATGTATAGGCACATATAGAGGTACCAGTGCTGTATACATGGATGCTTCATTAATACCCGCAAAAACCCTAACAAACAAATTTAAGAAATAACTTATTTTGATAATGCTCGTGTTTATATCATTCAGAGACTTTCTGAAGGATAAATTTCATCTAAGCAATTTTTATTCTGAAATATAAGGGATTATGGTAGCAGCTGCATTAAACAGTAGGCAGGTACTACATTTTCTGTGCATTTCTGGTGCCCCTTAATAAGAAATAAGAAGAGATGCTGAGTACATAATTCCTGATATATGTGGCGTAAACCTTGGGATTTATATTTCCTCACTACCTCTCACAACCACACTTGAACTTCTGGCATAAAATGAAAATGAACTTTGTGGCTTTTTCCTATTCACTGAAATTCTGCTTCTGGATTCCATACACTCCTCAGACCATTATAACCATTGCTTTCCAACTCCCTTTTTAAAACTGTTTTCAAAAAGGTATAAATGCATTCTATACTTAATGCAAAAGCATGTCAGATTAGAGAGGAGGATAGAAAATGTAGATATATGGTGGCATTTTTCTAATGCAAAATAGAAGTAATCTCCATATCCAATTTCTGTCTCAGGTACAAAACTGTTGCTAAAGAAATACATGCAAAAAATGTGTTTGCCTACCTGTCTGTAAGAATGGGATGAAGGTTTCCTATACATATGTTCAGCTAAAACATCACACATAAATCTTCTAAAATAATCTTAATGGTTTCTTTTCATTGTGGCTTTGATTTAGATTGTAGTAAAGTGGCCCCTATATTAAACACTTAACATATTTTATTTATTCCATAAACATTGTAACTTATGGGAATTAAAATTAACTATCACAGCTATTTGTAAAACTTGCATCGCTAAATAAACAAAATTCAGATTAAGGCTATTTCTGTATGATTGTGTGTACCTACCTACAGACACATACACAGTCTCTGTGTATACATTTCTCTGCACAACCAGATGACAGGATGCTTGATCCTTCAGGGTGCTTGATTCAGGATGTCATCTAGGTGATAGGCTGGTTTCTCATTTCTTTGCATGGATGTAATGACTGAGTGAGGGGAAACCATTGTAACCAACACAGTCTTGTTACTGGGCACTGGTAAATGTGTGGTGGTAGGGCTTTTCCGAAATAAAAGGTTTGAATCTTAGACTCTCCTGCCTTGGGGCTGCTGGGGAGTATGGTCAGGAAAATTATTTCAGTAGGCTGCAGTGCACATGTTGGTTTTCTGCATGGAGAGGCAGCCATCCACAGCCACACCTTCTAGAGATGCTGTGCCTCCAAGCTTCCTCTCATGAAATGAGCAGCAGACATTCCATTCTTCACTACAGTCATTCTTGTGGCCTTCACTATTACAGGAATCAAGGATGGCTACTATCCCTGAAGAAAATAACATTGGAAAAAAACTTACTTACTTACATCTAAAGCAACTTTAAGAAATTCTCATTATTCTTATTTATTGGTATTTGTATAGCTTGACAAGATAAATCACCACAACCTTGTGAAGGGCTCTGAATGAAAAGATGATCATTGGTCTAACATTATAAATATGACTCAGAAGAAATATAAGTGGAGAAAAAGAGAGCAGTACCTAGTGTGGCAGGCAGATGTGTTTTGGGGAAAGTGTGCAGCAGCACCCAGGAGGAGATGGCAGAGTGCTGCCAGAAAGATGCCAGTGCTGCCAGAATGCTGAACTGGGGATTGGAAAGGTAAAGCAAGGATGGAAAACTAAGTGAAAAAAAAAAGAGACCTTGTCTCTCATCTTCTTCAGCTTCTTGTTTTCAGTGTATCATGGGATCTTTCCCGCATGGCAGCAATGACAGTCAGAGCACAATGGCAGCTGAGGCAAGGAACAGTTACTTCTGAATATTAGGAACCATTTATAAAGTCAACAGCTGTCATAAATGCAGTCACAGATACTGTCCCTTTCCAAACTGTTAACTTTCCAAGCTGAATTCCCAAACTTGTTCATGACAACATGAAGAATCCTGTCAACATCAAATGTCCCTGAAATTGTGCTCCAAATACATTAATGACTTCTGCCATGGTTTGATGACCATGTAATGTCCACAGGTGATACCTAATGTATGTTTTTGAAGAGTCCTTGTCTTGCTGAAGAAATAATTTTGTGTATACTTATAAAGATGAGAAATTCTGTGAAATTCCAGTTTGAAGGAGTATTTTGCCCTATCTCAATTCTTTGGTCTATTGCATTGCCTGTTATATTTTCTTTCATTGATAAGGTCCCCCTTGCAAATCTTTTTATCATGGATTTACTGTTCTTATCTTCTTTGCCCCCCCTTAGAGATAGAATAATCACTTTCAGGCTTGAAGAACTGAGTTGGCATCTGTTGAGTCATGTTATACTACAGTTTGATCAGCCCATGATTACTTCCATCTTCTTTTTGCCTCTTAAGGCAATAAAGAGGCTTCAGTACTGAGGCTGTTGCTGCTCAAAGGAAACAGCAGCCTTTAATATAGTGTGTGCTAGGAGGTAAAGTGACTGGAAAACCAAATCTCATTGGGGAAAACAAGTGTAGTTACTGACCCAGATACATATAAGAAAACTCTGCCTCTTTCCTCAAAGCATCAGTCCTAGACAACAAGGGAATATCTCTTCAGCATGGTATAGAGACAGCTTTCCTCATGTAAAGCTATCCTGGAATAACCCCAGGATATTCCTGCTGCTGCATACCTTTTGAGGAAGTAGAGTTCAACACAATTAAGTGTATCAGTAATAAGGCTGAGCAAGAAGAAACACATGATCTGCAGGAATACAAATATCATTGAATATTCACATCACATGGATAAAATCTTTATACAAATAAAAAATATAATTGTGGCTCAATAAGTCAGGTGCTTCAGGGTTAGAATTCTTCTCCAATATTTGAAGGGAACTCATGGTGTGCTGAGAGGATTGGCTTATTTGAAATTATTCATGATCATTATTCCTATGTTACTAAGCAGTAAAACTGAAGACATATGTCCCTGAGTGGAGCATGTTGTGTAAATGAGCTAGAATTTCTTTTTTTTTACACTTTTTCAAGTATCTGCATAGACTTATAAAGCAGACATGGGGTTTTTTTTCTACTTCTAGACAGTACAAATAAATTAAAAATATTTAAAGAGAGCTATTTCAAAATGGATCTTTTGTGAGATTAATAGTCTGACCAAACTCAACACACACAACTTACATGATGCTTCCAACTGCTTGGCAGGAGGCTGCCTCAGGAAGAAGAGTAGGATTTTTGTCCCTGTAGAGGAAATGCTGAAAGTGTGGTGAAAACCTTGACAAATCAAAAGCTTACAATCTGTCTTGAAAAGGGGAAAGAAAGGAGTAAACAGATTCAGAATTGACTTTAAAAGAATTGTCTGAGAGCAGAAGTCAGAACACCTGAAATGCAAGTGGAGAACATAACAAAGAAATTCAGCCAGCCACTTCAGTTTTATGGAGGAGGAATCCGGGGCAGTAAAAAAAGCTTAGTAATAGCTTTGACTTCATTAAAAGATTATGGTTTAAATGTTTGGAGGGGTTTTTTTTCCTTTGTATAAGAATAGTGGACAATATACAACAATTCAAAAAAAAAGAAAAATTGGAAAGCTAGGGACATCTCATAGAAATGCATCTGCTGTTATTAAGGACCATAAAAAGACGATTATCAAAAAAGATGAACATATGCAAATAATGTAATTTGGATTATATTATTTGAAGTGCATTAGGGGAATTAGCAATTAATGTGCCACACCACTAAAAGTTTATGTTTGAAAGGTCATTGATAACTAAGAAGGTATCAGAAATATAAATACACTACTGGTTTTCATGCACACATAAAATTCCAGCCTGCGCAGGCTGGAACCAAATGCTGCAGTGTTCATCAACAACACAATTTCTCATTAGTGAAATGGCACTTACTATGTGTTGGTTGGTCTTCTATAAGGAATCAAATCTTAAAATTTCTGTGACTGCACTCCAGTAAAGACCAGACATCTGGGAAAACCAATAAAAAAGTTTTTAAAAGTGAATTGTATTAAATAAGAATCACTAGGTTGAAGATAATCATAGTCTAAAGTAATCTATATTGAAAGACAATTCTGGTTGTTAACTTGAGCAAACAGAAGTCTGGTTGGTAGAACCTAAATTTAGATTACTGCAGGCTGATTTATAATATAAATTTTCTGAGTGTAATCAGTCATAAATTACTAAAGGAATTTGCAATTTCTCCTCTCCATCACTTAGATTTTGAATACAGATGGCTTATCTATTTTTTAAAGTCTCTTTTAAAGAAGTGCTATCAACCTGATTGCAAAGTACTTATTCAAATGCTGGAATTTGTATGCAAGTTAAAAGAGTCTTATTGTCATAAAATGTTTAAAACCTATAAAACTCTGCAAATCTTGAAGGAACTACAGCCTTCCTTTATTAAGAACTCTCTACACTGCTGTAGCATTGCCACCTATCTGCCTACTCAGAAAAAGGGGAAAAATCCTTGAGAGATTCAGAACATAGAAAATCTGTTCTCATAAGGGAAAATCTGCTGTTGCTTATTTTCGTATACATTTCTGAAATTTTTTAAAAACAAAAGAATTTCATGACTGCATATGTAAGGAGTAGAAGTCTTGATTCTAAGAACAAATCCTTTTTTGTTGTTTTCATTTTTGACACAATTTTTTTTCTATTGCTCTAATTTACTTTCTCTGTAGGAGTAGCCCAGGAAAGGAAACCTCCCTCTGACCTCCAGTATAGGTCTTAACATCAGACAAAACCTGTGTCTCTGCCTCTTCATAATCAAAATTATAGACAGGATGAAAATACCAGTCTTTTTGAGAGATTCAACATTTTCTCAATAAATGACTGATAGTTTCAGTACAAACTAAATATGAAAAATGAAAAAGAAATAGAACTTCATAATTCAGTGACGTACCTGCAGCTTTGACCAGTCATAAGACCAAGCACAGTACGTGTCTGGTGACACCTACCGAAGGAAAAAAAGCATAAAGTTTTAATAAACATCTTTCAAGTACCTCAAATTATTATCCAAAATTGGATAAATCATTAAAGGTATATTCACTGGTTGTGAAGTATCAGTCAAAGCCTAAATGATACACAAAGTTCATCAATTTTTTAGCAGCTGTATCTTTGAGATTCTTTGGCAGTAAAATCCAGATACGTTTCTGGAGGTTACTTTTGAAATATTCCCCCTCCTTCCTCCATGCACTTCCCGAAAGGGACAGAGATCTCAGATACATTAAAATGACATTACAATGAGGACTGTGAGCACAAAAAACCAATATTTAGCCTCTAGCTCCTAACTGAGCTTTCCATGTCGTATTTTTACTTTTGAAAAGTTTATATTTTTGGCCATAAATTTCTGTTTTCCTTTGTTCCACCTCATTTCTTCTTTTTAATTTTTCCAATTATTAGTCTGTTAAACATTCTGAAAAATAGGCTGCATTGTCAGTTTGTGTCATAGATTATGGTTATAGATTTTTCTGTCCCTATGTGTAACTAAGATAGCATCTCTTCCACATTGTCCTTTCCAGAAGACAGAAGTGATCTCTAGAATCTATTTTAATTTCCCACAAAATATAGTTTGCCAAGGGCTACTTTTCACAATAAATAAATAGAGAAATAAGGAATACATATTGTATTTGAAGCCTTCTTTTGACCATGGTGAGTTAGAAACTGTCTTAGAAAGTCATCCAAGTGTAATTCTTTAAATACAACACACATTGTTCTCCAAATTGCTGGTATGTCTTATTAATAGTGTCTGAAGACAATTCTATTGCTGATTATGGTTTACCTCCAGGTCTGTCATAAATCTGGGTCTAAGAATGACCTTCTAGTCTTGTTTTACTCTTACATTCAGATATTATTTACTTAGGACTCACTAAAGGTTTAGCACAGCTATTTACAACACTTTGATTTTGCTATAGTTCTATTGTGTAACTGCAGGGCAACATGTGCTTTCATCACAGAGAGGAAAACTAATGCCAGAGAGTCTCAAAAATCAGAAGTCTTGTTTATTGCTTTGAAAATGACCTTTCCATTTTCACGGAATCATAGAATGGTTTGGGTTGGACAGAACTTTTAAGATCGTCTGGTTCTAACCCTCCCCTCCCATGGGCAGTGACACCTTCACTAGACAGGTTGCTAAGAGCCCCATCCTGGACTTGAACCATCTTCCTTGAAAGGAAAATGTTCTTTTTAAACATGCAGCCTATAATTAAAAAATACATATATTTGGATAGAGAGTGGTAGGGTAAGGGCGGTATCTTCCTGCTTGCTCTCCGTGGTTGAACGAAAAACCAAAGAAAATCTCAGTGATTTAGTACTGGCCCCTTGTAAAATAGGACACCTGACCTGAGAAATAGAAATATGTGTTGTGATTTCATTTCAGATACTTGATTTGATGAGCCTTTCCTTTGGGTATAATTTTATATTTCAGTTTAAAGTATTTGTTAAGGATTAACCCATATAAAGATGGACTCATGCAGGTAAGGATCTAGTTTTAACACACTTTTCCTAACTCCAATATTTCTTAAAATTAAAATTGCTTTCAATCATTAAGATATGTTTGTCTACAAATCACTTTCATGAGACCAGAAAATCTGTTGAACTTTTGGCATTGTCCTTACATCCTTGGTACTCAGAGATCAGCTTTTTAGGAAGAAGCTTTTACAGTAGCACCGTTCCCAGTAATGTATATTTTAATATATATAAGCAGTCTGGGATGTACCACACATGCTGCATTGCACTTGGCAGTGATCAGCCAGTAGGATTTCCACAAGTAGGTAATAAAGCATTTTTCTGAACGAGGTTCATTAGTGAGTAGCCAGAGGCAGGCAATGAGTAGATAAGATACAGCTACCAGTACCTTCTCTAACAGTTTGAGAGCAGTCATGCAATGATTTGAATTTTTTTATATAATCTCAGATAAAAACACTTCTGAGCACCTTTGCAGAAATTATTGTATATGTCATAGATATTTTGAGTGAATTTTTAGCAAATCTTGAATGTCACATAAAAGCTGTTGTTAACAGTCCTGTTCAAAATGAGCCTTTTAGGATTCTTTTTCATCTCTGTCAAAAAGAAAATACTTTGCTGCTATTCACACATATTTTTCTTATACTTATGAAAGAACCCCAAATGACTAGAAAATTAATTATTTATTGTTTACCTCTGTAAACTGTATTAATATATGTGGTTTTATGAAGTAGGTCCTATATGTGTGAATAACCTCTTCTGTGATTAATTGAAAATTCTTTTTGTCCAGATTGATGTTGCTGTAGCAATGCTAGGAACAAATTGAAAGTAAACACAAAATCTTTTCTATTTCCTTTTTATTACATGTGTTTTAAGTAGGGTATTTTAAGAAATATTAGAAGGACAATATCTCATTAAATGCAGGGTACATTGGATGGACCTGCCCATAAATGCTGCTTGAATTTCCTTACTGCAAATGTTTGTGCAGTCACTGTGAAATCTGATTTCATTCTTCCTCTTCCTAAAAATACATGTGCATGTACATTTACATTTTATTTACCTTTTCCTGAATATATATACACATTTTTACATTAAATAAGACTCCTTAGTGTAATTCAGTGTCGAAATACTTGAAAGTGCTACATGTGCTATTAATTATGCTTAATAATGTGTTTCCATTTAAACTTAAAACTTGCTTCCATGGAATGTACTGTACATATTCAAAAAAAAGAGATCTGCTACAGAATTATCTATATTTTGTTAACTGGTCAGTTACTCTTCACAGAACCTGTTAGCTCAAATTGGCATCCTGAAGCATGTCTAGTAAAAAAATTTTACTTGCTAAAGCAGTTGTAAGTATATAAACAGAAATGCAGTTCTGTGGCTGGGGTGGGGGGAGGAGCAGGGGAGGAAAAAGCATACATATAATTTGCCCTTATTTAATGAAAAAAAAAAGGTATTCTGTGAATAGTCAGGTTACCTGTCAGTGATCTGCATTATAATCCATGGCTCTCTGTAGAACTTGGGACATGTATCAAAGACCAGAAGAGAGAAATGTTCAGTGAACATTTTCCAACTAACCCCTGTTAAAAGTCCATTCAGCAATTGGGCTTTTACCAGCATTTTATGCCTCTGAGCATCTCCTCCAAGCATTCTTTTTGTTTTATTGATTATTAAAGTTTTGGTCATGCAATACTGAAATCAATGGCAACATTCACATTGACTGACATAGCATTGAATCAAGGCTTTATTGCTTAGAAAAGAGCGACAATTATGTTGTCCTTCATACTGCAATCACAGAAAACAGCCATACAACATGCCCTAGGAGCCTTTCCTCTGGGATTTAACTCCAATTTGAAAGAATGTCTTACAAGTGAATGTCTTTTCATTCTGTTTCTCCAGCTGCTTTGTTGGCACATCTGTTGAAACTGCCATTGAAGTGCCCAATCTACTTCAATTTTCTGTATTTTTTTGCGGAGAAAAATTAATACAAACACAAAGCTTTTGAAGTTTAATGGTTTGGAGCTATTAGAAACATAGATGTTGCACCATCAACTTGTACTTTAGCCTCACAAATTTTCCTATCTGTGACTTTCTAAAGTGCAGGTCTACTTTGTATGTAATCAATCTTCCAGGTTATTCTTGTTCATATATATATACATATAAATACACATTGGGCCAGCATTTAAACTGATTCCTGAAGTCATTTCTCCACAGGCTCCTGGTTAGCTAAGCACATTATTGTCTCACCCCACCCCATACTCAAGTCCTCCTCTGTGGAGGGCAAAGTTTAGTAATGGGTGAAATTGAGAATGTCACTGTTTTTTCAATCAGGGATTTGAGATGCTGGCAAGAAAGCAAACATATCTTGTTCTCAAAAACAGACATGGATCCTTTAATTTAGGCCATGTAGCTATCTTGTCATGCTCAGCAGCAGAAGACAAGTTGTATTTGTATAGTTTGTAGTCAACTTGTTTAATTACTAAAGAGAATTACTGAATTAGTATATTATGAGATACAGTATTTTAGGCAATCCTTGGAAAATTATTTAGTCAGACCATAAGAATGGACTCTGCATGAGATTGATGCTTTTTAACAGGCATAGGTGGTTGTTAGACATTAACTGAATATTTAGAGTTTGGTCTCTCTTTACTCAATAGAGGCAAAAGAAACCACAGTTCTGTATGCCTTGTATCAGACAGGCATTGAAACACAGCAGAAAAACATGTGTATGTATTTTCAGTCTCTCATATCTGAAAAACCACCAGCAGAATCAGTTTAAAATACATTTAATAAAGGGAAAAGAAATATTGGGGTTTGTTTTATAATAATGACATATTTGGCTCTGCTTCAGGGACATGCAAATTAAGCAGCCAATTTATAAACCCTGGCATAAGTGGGTTTTTTTAAAGGAAGCTATAATGCATTTGGAATCCACTCATACTGCTCACTATTATATTATAAATTTTCTAAATATAAATTACTCAGAAATATTAGGACATTAATGTAATTTAACACTTCATATGACAGTACATTAACATGATGCTCTGGGCTCTAGAAAATAAAAAATAAGAAAAAAAGGATTTATGACAGTTTTTGTCTGAACTGAAGTTCAAAGGATTTAATATCATCCAATCAAGGTGAAAATTTTAAGAAAGAATATTTAGTGGCCTTTTGATGGAGAGCAAAATGGTACTAGTGATCTTTCCATTTAATGCTGTCATGACAGAGTCAGTGTGTTTGAAGGATTTGACCAATGGTGAACAAAAGTTGTAGAAACTAGAGAAATTCTTGTGATGTCGACTAACTAGTTAAAAATAACACCAATAATAATAATTAATAAATAAATAATAATAATTAATAAATTAATAAAAACTCATTGAAAGGGTCTGTAGAGAAGAACACAGTTGTAGGCTATATAGATAGAATATTGTCTGATGCTGTGATCTCTGAGTGTGAATCTAAACTCTTAATGGTAAAAGTTCATGGTAGAACAAGCTGATTAAAGATGAGACTCAGAATCAGGAGTCTCATCCCAGATCCCTCCCCTTCAAGTACATCATTCACAACTTTTCTATAACTCCAATAAGATATAGGGCACATATTTCAAATATGCTTTTATTTTACTCTCTTAGTAACAGCCTGCTTCTATTTGTACTAGAAAACAACCATTTGTGACTTATTTCTTCAAAACTATCCCACATAATTAAATGTCATTTGAAATTTTATGTATTAATTTGCATTTCATAATCTGTGTCTTGCCATAAGCAAGGATGTGTAAGGAAAAGGAGAGAATGGTGAAAAAGCAATAAAATGGAGCTCAGTTCCATGCTGTACTGAAACCATTGTGCTCTTGTGGCCAGAAGCTTGCATTCTGGAGAAGTTCCCTTCTTGACTCTGTAAAAGCAAAGTCTGAATTCAGTCTTGGAAAAAGAAACAGTGTCCCATTTTTTTCTTTGGAAGAAGATCACACACTTGAAGCTTTATCAATGTCTTCCCTGAGAGGATTTGAGATTAATCTACACACAGTGGTCTTTTTCTCTTTTTGTAGCAAAAAAAAAAAAAAATCACAAAATTGGAACAGCACAGACTGGTTTAATGAAAGATTATAAATCTATATTACTTCTGCTATGTTTCTTTTCAGCTCGCAGCTCTGACTGCAAGAATTCTCTATTGGAAATATAGCTCAAGCAGCTGGAAACCCAGCAGGTTGCAATGAACCCAGAAATACTAAAGATATCTATATCTCCTATATGTCTTTCATCAAGTTTAATTAATTTCCTCAGTGGAACAGTTTGAAAGCTATGTCAGTAATTCAGGTGATATTTATAAGGCCTAAGAAAGCTGTACTCTGAAGGTATTTGTTAGTTATGGACCATAACTTCATCAGATTTTTTTTCTGATGTGCAATCAACCTGCTATTTGTCATGCCCTTAATTTTATGGCATGTTAGGCTGCTACATGGTTTTAAATAATATGTGTTTAATTAATCCTCCTTGATTTCATCAACACACATGGGCTACTCCTTCTGACACCTTTCTTTTTTATGAGTGCAACAATATTGTTCAGGTTTGATACATAACAAGCTTTTTTATTTTTCTTTGACACACAAATTCTAGCCTTATCTTATAATGTATAACTACTGACAAAGTCCTTAAATAAAAAACGAGTCTGCAGTTCCATGACAAAAGACCAACCAAGATACATGCCAGTCACACCTGTTTCATTTCCACAGCTGTAGAAATTTATTTGTCACAAAGATGGTTATTTTGATCGTTGATTCATTCTAGTCGGGAAAGCAGAGAGTAGAAGACATCAATAAGCTTGGGATGTGCCTCTGTGAAAGAGTAATTAGCTTGATGCATGTTTTACTCAAAACCAAATGCAATGTGGCCTTAGCCAGATCCCACTCATGCTCATGTGCACTGAAGAAGTATGTTTGTTCAAAAATTTTAAATTCCTGTTAAAATTATTCAGCATGATATCTCTGCAGCTTATTGTGGGTGTACCCTGAAATCACAGAATCATAGAATGGTGTGAGTTAGAAGGGACATTAAAGATGATCTAGTTCCAAACCCCTGCAATGAACAAGGACACCTTCCGCTAGACCAGGTTGCTCAGAGGTCCATCCTACCTGACCTTGAACACTTGGAGAGATGAGGCATCCACTAAACTTCTGGACGCTGTTCCAGTGCCTCACCACCATCACAGTAAAGAATTTCTTCCCAATATCTAATCTAAACCTATTCTCTTTCAGTTTGAAGCCATTATACCTTGTCCCATCACTACGGGCCCTTATAAGAAGTCCCTCTCCAGCTTTCTTGTAGGCTGCCTTCAGATACTGGAAGGCCACAATTAGATCATCCCTAAGCCACCCATTTTCCAGGCTGAACAATCTCAATTCTCTTATCCTGCATGCTGTGCTAAATTGGTCAGCACCAAAGCTGCTCAACAAACTGGCAGCTCAGAGGTCAGATACAAATGAAGTTTGAGACAAAGCACATTAGATTACTAAAAAAAATTTTCCAGACCTACAAATATTTTTGTGCATTTTTAGATGATTTAAAAGCCAAATGCATGGATTTTACTAATTCAAAATAAGATCTGAAATGTTCTTTTTGTTTTATACCATTTTAAATGAGTGAAGCTGCATATAGTTATATATCTTCATGTTTTGTGGCTGATTTCTTTTCCAGTTGGTACCATTTCTCATCACACTGGCTGGTACAAAATCCTGTGAATGTATTAATCCCTCTGTATCAGAACTAAGCTGATTGCTAGCTGAGGCTTAAGAAGATAGTCCCATTGTAGCAGATATGTGCTGCCAGTATTTATCATCAGAATCCCCACAGAAGGTGTTTTTTGTGGGCCATGTGCTTCCAGGCTAATGCAATTTTTCCATAGCTGCCTGTGATAAACACACCCCATACAGAAATAAAAAATCCTCTATCAGATCTCCAAGCAGATACTCTCAGTTGCTCCTTCTGAACGAATA
The DNA here is from genome assembly GCA_013400955.1 of Drymodes brunneopygia. Lineage (NCBI taxonomy): Eukaryota > Metazoa > Chordata > Aves > Passeriformes > Petroicidae > Drymodes > Drymodes brunneopygia. The sequence goes on along the minus strand of VZTZ01038487.1, from coordinate 123,124 downwards.
TTCTCCTTGTCTGGAGTTCCAGTGTAGCTCTGAGAGCAGAAGTTTTTCTGGGGCAAGCTGACAGTTTCTATGGGGAGTTCATTTGAGGTAAAGAAGCCTCCATGTCAGTAGAAAAGTGTTTACCAGTTCTCCAGTGTTCACTGACAGGTGATCCAGTTCAGCTGTGAATTTAATCAGAGATGGTGTAGCAGCAGAGGCAAGGAATTTTCTATTCATCTGTCCTTGGGTTTGGAAGACTATTTGATTCCTCCATAACACTATTGGGAAGTATTAGAGATGTACAAGAGGAAGATGAAGGATGAGAAAGTAAGAGCTATGCATTACTCCATAACTCAGGTGGGAGAGGGGGAAGTGTTGCTCTCAGTTCCCAGGTGGGAGTAGACAGAGGCTCACATGTATCCCACACATCACAGCTCTCCTTTTCCTGTGAGCTCTGCCTTTAGTCAATGCTGTGTTGATGGCCTCAGAAAGTCCCTCTGGCTTACTTAATCCTACCAACAGATCCAAATTGCTTTGAAATAACACCATAATTACATTAGTCATACAATTTGACACCAGCATGGGAATTAAACTATGCAAACTAAACTATTTTTCCTGTCTGTGCCATACAATTGTTATTTCTATGATCAGAAGGCAGATATCTTATTTAGCATAACAACTATGTTGAGATATAAAAGTGCAACATTTTAAATTAATTGCCATGCTAGAAATTTGAAATCAGATATAAACAGGTTTGACTAAGAAATTAACTGTGATATGGCTTTCTTTAAGTTATTTTCTTTAAAACAGAGTGCTGGTGTACTGCCAATTTTTTGCCATTCTTTCCAGTTACAATAACTTTACAAAATCAAGTTTTCCTGAGGGCAGAATCTATCAATAGAATACTTTCACATGCTGGGAGATATTTCTCCCAGTCAACATTTCATACAGTAGATTGATTCTGCTTTTTCTCAGGAACATGATTTTGCAACTATGATGAATTCTTACCACATATTTTTCTTGTTTTAACGTTGTATTAGAACAATAAAAAAATACTTTAATTTGCCTTATTATATTCCTTGCAAATGGAATTACTGTAGAAAGGTACTGGACCAGCAATATTCCAAGTGACTCCTAAAGGTTTGCAGTATATTTTTAATACATAAACATATCAAGCATATATTATTCATAAAAAATTTATTTCAATTTTTTCCTTTTGTGAACTAATGCAACTGAACTACAGTAGCAACAAGAGTTTTGTTTAATACAAATAATAATGCTGTTGTAGCTAATGCTACAATAATGCTAAAAGGCTGGATTCTGCCTACATTACAACTTCTGCCTTCACTATAGCTAGTTTTGGAATACCCTGAATACCCAATCATTATGTTTTTTAATGTTATAGCAACAAATGACAGATTGAATCCTGCAAGCATGATATTTATACTCTGTCATTAATTGCTGCTGTTAATGGGGAGCACTTGAATATGAAAGCAGTACTTACAAAAGAGAACTCGCTTGTCAAAACCTTTCATACAGGCAATCTCAACAGTCCAAGTCTGTTGGCTGCTTCTTTCCTGAGAGATACTTTTTTGGGCAATATGCCCAAAATTATTAATAATAATTTCCTGTAAAAATCATCAGAGCACATAGTCATTCCAAATTTACATACTTTGTTGATGATTTTATTAGTGACATATGAAGGTAAGCATTCACCCTGATAAAGCTGCTTTTAGAGAGACAAGAGATATCTTTCTACATTTTTCTTTATGTTGAATAGGAATCAGAGATGCATATAATACTGCTGCTATTGAAATATGCACAAAAGCAGCCGCTACGCAAGAGAAAATTAATTCATATGTAAACATTTTTAGAGGAAAATTGGAAAAAAATATAAACAAGGTTCAGATAACAATTTAAACACCAGTGTTGTTATGCACAAAGTAAAACATACATTTTTTGAATGTATGTATGCAACTATTTTGAAATCTTAGTATCTTCAGTAGAAACATGTTCAAGATTGCTATAAGTAGTTATTCATTTATTGCCAGAAAATTACAGGGCAATGCATAATCCCTGATATTTGTCTTATTAGAACATAAGTCATGTTTTTTTTTTTCATGTCAGTGGCTTTATCTTGCAGGATATTAAAAGAAGATCAACTGGTAAATACGCTAAGTCATAGCACAAGGGGCACCCATGCAGCCAGGAGGAACATGCCCAGAGCTCAGCCTGAGCATGATGTGAGTGGGACTGACAGGTCTGGGTGCAGAGTCAGAGTGTGAAAAGACAACGTTTAGAAAAAAGTGACACGAGTCAAATACAGTGTATTACTGATCACTAAGCTCCAAAATCCACACTTCAGCACTTGACAAATTAAAACCTTTTTGTGTATCTATGTTACTGAGGCAATTTATCTTTTGCTATGTATCTATTTTTTACTGAGGCATGACGTATGAGGCTATTCATAGCTCCTTTACTTGAACAGTTGGATACAGCTCAATAATAAAAATATTTACATTTTATTCCTGTCTTTGTTCTTGTGGAACTTCTCATTATCTGTGATTGCTAACAGCTCCTTCTTGTTTACCTTTATGGAATTTCTAGAGCATATATGATAACTTGTTCTATTTTTCTTTCTTCTTGATATACCACTTCACTGCTGAGATGGCAGAAAGAGGAAATCATTGGAATGCATGGATGTAATTACTCTTATTTTCTGATTTAGCACAGTACTCATAAATTTGTTTATTGGGTATAACCACAGATATACAAAGCACATAAAGGACATTTTTATGTTCATTAAGCATGATATTTTAGATCATGTAAGACAAGGCATTTTTTGTCATATTTATTAAACTGTGCATACAATAGAGTGGATTAGTTTGCATTTGAAATGCCTTTTTCCCTTGACTGTCTCCATCTCTTCCCACCACCATCACAGCCTTTAGATCACTATCAAAACTCTGGGTGTTCTCTCTGTTTCTGGGTAGTTAAAGTAATAATATTCTAAATTCTATGTCTGTTTTAAAACCTTACACACAGTCATCCTTTAGTTGATTACTGTTTCTTTAAGCAGAAGTATCAACACAGGAATAAATCCCTAAACTTGACAAAAGCAAGGAATAGCAAAACTCCCTTAGCTAAATTTCAATTTCACAGGTACAAGCATTTTAGATATTAGGAATAAATGAAGAACCAGTTCTTTTCTTTTGAACTAATTCTGTTTCTAGTATAACAAAATGACATGCTCCACTGCCCACGCTTCCTATGCCAAATGGATTTTCTCTTCAGCTTTTACAGTTTTAATATCTGTGATTTCTCAAATGCACACCTATAATTTGGTATTTTTATTGCTTTCAGGGTGCCATTTGGGAAGACTCTGTCCTTTCCTTTGGTCACCATGCTAACAATTATTATCTAAGGTTACAGATGAAGTGAAAGCATGTTCAGGAGGGAATTTAATGGTGTAAAGATGAGGAAAATAACTGCTGTCAGCAAAGGGGCTCATTATTAGAAAGGAAAGAGTAAGCTAGTGGTTCCCTGCTTTTCCTTTTTCATCACCTGTTCACAAGGCCTTCAGTCTATTATCTTGTTTCTAATCTTTTTCAAAATGTCAGGAAGACTTATATATATGTCACAGGTTAAGAGTCCTGAACTGCAGTGAGGTTTTTTTCAGTACTTTCACAGAAGAAAGTTAACAAACTCTTACTTTATATCCTAGTTAAAATGGCAGAGAGTGCAAAATGCAGTTTCAAGAAATTATATCAATATGAGAAATTTAAAGAAACTGTGTAAAAAGAGAGACCCCTCAATGTTAATTATTAAAGCCCTTATCCCAATGGTCATTTTCTTTCCAAAGTATTTACAGATTTGACTTTTTTTCCAGAAATATATTCTTGGTTCAATCATAATTTTAAAAAAATCAAATTCAAATATCAGCAATACTCTATTTCATCTCAGTGGAGTTAGTTAGAGCTGAAACACAGAAAAACTGGCCTCTTTCTCTCAATACTGTGGGAGAAACTAAATCCAAAAGTACAAAATATGTGAATACAGTCAAGTGCTTGGACATTTTTATAGGAATAAAGCCATATGACACCTTTCACATATCCCAGAAATCTGAAGGGTAGTGCCATAAAGTTCAGAAATGGACAGCAGGAGCTACTCCATGTATGTCCTTCTCAGTCCAACTGTGGACTGCAAGTTGAACTAACACAGCACCTTTGGTCAGTCATCTTTGTTCCCTACCCAGAATTTGATTATCCAGCCCCCACATGGGAGCACAAGCTCACTGCAGATGCACCCCAGGGAGAAGAGTCACCTTGTGTCTTTCACAAACTGTTGTTGACTATATCTGTGTTATCATACAGCAATGGGCACAGGCATCAATTTTATTTGTAATATTCACATTTTTGCCAATTTTTTTTTCCAGTTTCATGTGGAACAATATAGGAGAGAATAAAGGAAAAGATGGAATTGTGGGAGTACTTTGTAGGGGGTCTGATTGTTTTTGAATGGCTTGGCAATTTGTCTTTTGGAGTAATTAATATAGAAATATGTATACCTGACAAATTAAGTCATATGTCTTTGTTTTTCATTGCTCAGCAAGTGAAGCCATTGGGGAAATAGAAACTATTGCTCTGCTAAAAGTACTTTGGATTTTGACAAAGCTACAACCTAGTTGCAGAGAGATAACTCTGGTGTTATATTTTAAAACAACTTATTGTTTCATCTCTTGGTTTGGGATTGTAACTCAGGTATGGCCATGTCAGGAAAAGGAAGCTGCTGCTGCTCTTGATTTGCTGGTTTTTCTACTGAACCCTGCCATGCAGTGGCAATGTCAATAAGTCAATATTTCAACTGCCATTGGGGGCACTTGTATGAAATGGTCCTGGCTTTGTGGACACACTGGCACCTCCCCAGTGCACACACAAAGCCACTGTGCCAACACATGTCTCCACTGGATGAAGCTGACACCAGCCATGGCAGCATCTGTGAGCCCAAGGCTTGGGTGACTCCTGGATGGGGCTGCCAGGGGTCCATGTGGTTCCAGTGCCTGCATCCTAAAAGGGCTGTGGGCTACAAAAGGTAGAGTCCCAAACACAACAAGGAGGCACCATGTGTTTCCAGGTGGCACAATAAATGTATAATCTCATGGCCTGATATGACCTTGTTTCTGACAGTTGTGGATACAGCTATTTCCAGGGTAGCCTGTCAAACATGTTCAGTCTTCACAAAATGGATTGCTTTCAAGAAAGTTTAGCTTTTATGTAGCTCACCAAGAGAAAACACCGATTTTTCAGGAGTGATGACATAAAATGAGTTCTGTTCTTGGGAATAAAAAGGGAAATGAAGGGTGCTGACATTTGCAGGTATGTCAGTAGGAGAAAGAAGGGGAGAAAGAGATGAATTTTGAAAGTAAATAAAAACTGAGCTCTTCTCAAAATACAAGTAGTTCTGTAGTTCTTTTTTGTTATTTGCTGTTTTGTTGGTTTTTTTATAGTACTGATGCATAAACTGATACCGAGATTAATGACTAAAAATTTTTTCCAAAACTCAGTCTTTGGGCTATGCTACCCACTAGCTAGCAGTGGTATGTCTTCACCATGGCTTGTTTGACAGAAATGTGGTTCTTTAACTTCTTACCTCTGTTGAGCCTACAGGGATTCAACACTGAAACTTTCTTAATATTAATGTTTAAATTGTATTCATACATTAAGCATATTTACACCTCTAACATGGTAGCTTTTCCAGTGTCTTCTGGGTTTTGTACCCCAATTCCTTTTTCACTATTTTTCTCATTTTAAAAAGAATTAAATTAAATTAAATTGATAGCTAGAACCTTTCCTAGATTAGAAAAGCTTGGAAGCTGGTAGTCTGCGTAACTGGGAGGTTTTCCATACGCAAATGCTCCAGCAGTTAGCTTTCTTGATAATGCATGAAAAACACATTCAGGTATTTGCAAATGCAAGATTGCATGCACGCACCATAAAACTTTGTTATACTGCTCTGTGAAAATCAAGACCTCAGTTTCGTCCTCAGAGTCCTAGGGGATGCCTGTGCCAGGCTGGATAATTTCTGCATCCACGCTGCTGTGATACTCTGTCACACATGGCAGAAATTTTTTCACAGACTCATATGTGAGCTGCCTGAGAAGCACACAGAGGTATGGAGAAAGGCAAAAGTAAAGCCGGATGTACCCAGTTTATGAACATTATCAGACCTGAGTGGAATATTTATATTCTTAATGGGATGCTCTTATTTCATTTGCCTTCCTGTTCCCCATCTACTCTTCCAACTGTATCCCTGTCTGACAGCTGAATCCTGTCAGTGACAGAACTAATCCCTGCCATGCCTGCCCTCACTCATTGTTCTGACATGGCAGCAATACTATTTCACTTGTGGTGGCATCCTGGTAGACAAAAATATGCTGTGTGCCATCCATCATTACTGTCCTTGCAGGCATGTGTCACCAGGGGTTGCATATCCTGAAAAACCTGCTGAACCCAAAACTGAGCCAGTCATCTGCAAATGGGTTTTGTCTTCCTTTGGGGATAGACCTTCATACTCAGTAGTATCACTCACCTCCACAAACTGCTCATGTGTCAGAGAAACAAAACACACAGGTTTTAATTTAGAAAGCACAGCCAGATAACAATTATTCTCCTGGCAGGTTTATTTTGCATATCTTGGAATGAGGGTTTTATAGACTTTCAATATCTGAACAGGATTTGAGGATGTGTGATCCCTTAAAAAAAGTAGGTTTGGGCACTGTTTTAATTTAGGGGAGGTGTCAAATATTGAACTAATTATTTGAATGTAAAAAAGCAAATATGGACCTTTCTCTTTTACTTACTGCAAATAGAACAACAGTTAGAACAGACTCTATTTCTAGACCAACTTAAATGAAAAACTGTTAGAAAGCATGGAAAGACTCCAAACTGTATTGCATCCTCCACACATCAGAACTTGGTGATACCTTGAAGTGAGCACTAGGTTTCTGGTGGGTAACATACTTGATCTTGGCCCAATCCACTTGTATGAGCTGAAGCTATAAATCATTTACATGTTCATGATTTTCTTTTCTAATAAGCTCAGCTTTTGTAACTCTTTAAGGTGTGGGTGGAAAAAAAATGCCTTTGAGGGCTAAAACCAAAATGAAGAGCATAATTTGCATTAAAAATGGTTAATTGTCACTAAAGGGTTAATTTTCCATTGATCCCGGAGCCTTTATAGTGGTGACTCAGTTCTCTAGAAAATGGCACAAAATTAAGTAATGTATGAAGAAATGTACTACAATTTATTGCTCCCCAATGTTATTTGATGTCTTAGTGGATCACCGTGTAAAAGGAGGTTGAGCTGAGGATGGGCAGCAGCCGTTGCTGGGACAGCAGTGCAGTCCTGCATGGAGCAGACTGACTGGGCAGTACAGATAACACAATGCCATGTGCTCAAGCACAGCCATGCTCTGGATAACACACTTTCCATAGATATAGGTGCAAACATCACACAATCTGATGGAATTTCCCACTGTCACTTTTGGAATGTGTCCATTATAGGCCACATTATCCTGAATCCCTGGGATGCTTTGTTGCTGGATGCACATTTTCCTTTTGCTTAAAATAGAGCAGCTTGGGTAGACAGTGACCACATGAATCAGCAAGAGGCAAGTGTAAAAGGTGAAAACCTTCTTCCTTCTTACTGGAGTTTACTGACTCCAACTCAGTAAGTTAAAAACAAGCAAACAAACAAGCAAAAGACATAGTGTTCAGATTATTATGAAATTTATCACTGCATTGTGAAAAGCAACAATACTGACCTAAACCTGATTTTATTGCAGACTTGAGGGGAAGGTTACACTAACACTAAGAGCTTAAGCTCTCAATCAAAGTTGTGTCCTCTCTCATATAAGCACTGCTTTTACATTCTGACCTAATTGATTGGAAAATAAGTAAAAATATTTTTAAGGATGGAATTCTAAATTCTTTTTAGATTCATAAGGGGTGTCTGGCAACATGAAAAAGTTGGAAGGTTGAGATTGCAGCAGAGTGCAGGTTAGCACAGCTGGCTGTAGGCTGTTGGGTCAATTTATATCAGACCAGCATAAATATTTTTAAAGGTTTAGTTGTATCTTTGGCTCTGCTTGCAAGCAATAAAAAAAAAAAGTCATGATGTTAACAGCAGTGTCTGATAAGGAGTTGAACATGAGGAAACAAGAGATTAGTAGACAGTATGCTGAAACGTTGTGTTGAGTCACATTCATTTTTATTCAGATATATCATTCAGGCCATTGTTTTCCTCTGGCCATTTTGTTTGTTGCAGTGTAAGATTTAGGGGTCTTATTTATTCTTAAAATGAATTAAAATAGCAATGCTGAAGCTTTAAAAATCTGCCTGCATCTTTCATGTCTCCTTGTACTCCCTTCCTCATTTTAAATGACAAGCATGAGATTAGTGGTTTATGCAGTATGTCCAGAAGATTAATGTTTCCAGGTGAGCTTAGAGAGCTATTTCATTTGAACAGCCACAAGAATTTCTTATTGCAAAGAGTAGGAAAAAAAAAAAGAAACAAATAATCTAACCATCTAAAAGCTGCAGGTACTGAGATGTAAGATAGGTTCTTGGCACCTTCCTTTAGCAATAATGCTAGATAAGAATTTCAGATTTGGTATTTCTGAGACTAAGGAGTGTTTTCTTTTCTATATAAAAGCAATTGGTTCCAGCATCCACTTCAACACAATAATTTAACACTACATTCAGGAATTCAATATTCCTTAGTGTTCCTTTGCAACCTTTGATTTTCAGAAACTGTGTGATAAAGGTGATATGCAAAACTTGACAACAAATTTTCCAAGTGAAAAAATACATGCTTCTATTGCAAATGTTTTCACAAACAAGTATACACATACAAATATATAAAGGAAAAGGAAAGTGCAGGAACTTTGGGTAGGGGTTTGCAATGTGGGTGAAAATTTAGCTGGGGTGAGGGTTGTGCCTCTTTTTAACTTCATGAAGAAGTTGCAGAAGAAATTCTATGGCTTCCAATGAGACTCAATGTAAAATTAAGGATTCTGAACTCCTTAGAGGAATCTAAGTCCAAAAAGCTTTTGAGGAAGCGAACCGACATTTGCTATCTTGTCTAGCTTTATGGATTATTCCAACTGCAGTAGAGATTTTCCAAAGCCTTTTTACAAATGTTTTTGATGTGTGTTTATGTGCAGCTTGCTCCAAATAATCACATTCAGAAGAAATAAATTGGAAATCTCATGGTCCCCACAGATTTCTGGAGAGAAGAATTAACTCAGAGTGGAGGAACTCTTGGTTTCTATGATTTCTGAGCCAAATTACATATTTGCTTTGTGGGTAATAGAAATAGACAGTTTTATGGCAAAGCTGGCTTAGAAAATGTTACTGGGAAGCATGGAAGAACATGAATCCAGTTAACAAGTGATGAATGCTCAATGAGAGCTTCACTAGCATTGTGCATTAATATGCATGGTAATTATACTTTTTCTTCTTTAAAATTAAACTGAAATATGTTATGTGGTCCTTTCGGTAATAATTTTGATATTGAGACGATTTAATGAGTTTCAAAATAATTACTTTGTTTCATAATAGGATTTTTAGTAACCTATTACAATTTTCCCTGTCATTGATTATTTTTATATGCAAATTTATGTCACTGATTATATGTAAGACCTTAACCCATTTGTCAGAGAACATCTGAAGCAGCATGTGAAGTATATTTGCATGCGAACGCAAATGTAGAACAAAAGTAAACAACAAATTGCATGGAGAAGGATGATGTTTTATGGTTCAAGAAAGGGTTTCTGACATGACTGCTATGATTTTTGTTATTACTGATGAGTGAAATAAATAGTGGTTGAAATAGGACTTGAGGGGGTGAAGAGTAGGGGGATTATAAGGCCAAAACAAAACTCACTTTTTGTTGAGAAACAGTTTTTCATTAAGAAAACACCAATATGAGATATCAGCAAGAAAAGAGTAATAGGACATTTATGTAGTCAGCAAGGCTACTTGAAATTTTAGTGATTTCCGGTTCCAGCTTCTAACAGTGAGGTACTAACAAAATCAGTATGGGAGGAAAGATAAAACATCATGCTTTAGGACTTAAAGTAAGCCTAAACTGCTAAGCATTTTAGGAGGAGAATCATGCTGAGATGATAAGAGAATGGAGGGAAAATAATCATATTTCTACCTAGTTCGAGGTTCTTGTGTCTCCTTCCAAAGCATCTGGGGCAGCTGAAGGCAGAAAGTTACAGTATGTCAACTATCAATCTGCCAAGATATAGCATTTTCTCTATTACTATCAACTCTTCTATTTTCCTTGCAGGAATGCCACAGAGATACAAATAAAGCTGTGTATATCATTAATTTTGAAGATTTTCGGTATTTGCAATTTTTAAATGCCTTTGCTTTTGCAACGGACTTCTATGTTGTTATAGTCTGGTGGCCAAATTGAATCCACTGGGCAACTTCAAAAGCTGTCAATGAGAGAGAGTTAGAACATATTTAGAACCTAAGCATTGCTGTAACTGAAATATTGGACTTGGCATAGCTTTTTTTGCATGTCACTTCCACAATAAAATTTCATTCCATGTGCCAAATTTCAATAGAATTATCTCCACTTCTGATGTTTCATTCAACACAGCCATGCCATTTTGATAAAAATGTGGTCAGTGAATTAGTGAGACCATTTTTCTTTATGTCACTGCTGTATTATTTAAAAATACCAAAACTGTAATACCATCGAGGTAGTATTTATATTTTTTCCATGATAAAGTATGATCTAATTCTGTAGCTCTCTATCATATGATTTACAATGTTTGTGTTACAAGACAAAACCTTTCAGGACTGTGTTATGTGATATGTTTGATATGAGGATTTTTTTTTCTCAGTGATGGTGGTGAAGCACTGCACGGGTTGCCCAGAGAGGCTGTGGATGTCCCACTCCTGGAAGTGTTCAAGGCTAGCTTGGACATGATTTTGAGCAACTTGATCTAGTGAAAGATGTCCTTTCCTATGGCAGGAGTTTTGGAATACTTAATGTTTAAAGCTCCCTTCCAACACACATTATTCTGTAATTTTATCAGTCTGTAATCTGGGGTACAGGTTTTCATAAAGTTGACACTGAAAAAGTAACTGTATCTCAAAGGAAATGCTAGAAGACATGCTATGCAATTCCAAGGTGAACTTGGAGCTTGAAAAGATCCTCCTCTATAGACCTCTAAATCCACAAAACCTGGAACATGAGAATCATGAGCAGAAAGAGAGTGTATGGAAAGGAGAATTGAATAGCTGAAATTAGTTGAGATTCGTGGTTTTGGGGCAATGGGTTTTTTCAAGTGATGTGGGACCAACAGGAAAGTCTGCACCTTAGATCATCTAAGAAGTCAAGGATGGTGAAGGTTAGAGGAAAGATTTCAGGTTAAAGAATGAGGGTAAAACCAGACATGTTTTGGAGAGGATTATTGGAAAGTGGTGGAAGCGCAGAGGTCCATTTCTGTCTCCCCCACCAGCTTCCTTGATCAGTGAACATCATTGTTCAAGACTCAGTGAAATCCACAGCATGATTCCTCTCTGATCTGTTGTGAGCCTGGATGAAAGCCTCCAGCCTGTGGGAATACCCTCAAGGTCAGACCTAAATTTGAAGGCTTTGACAGCAAAGTTCAGTGATGACTGTAATGCCAATCCCAGACAGCCTTTCAGAGAGGGTCACTGCCCTCACACTAACAGCACCTTCAAGGTGTCCATCAATACTTTCTGCCCCAAACCATCATCTACTGCCTCTGCTCCCTGCCCCTGGGGTCCCTGAAACCTCCTGCCCAAACCAGGAAAGGCCCCAGGCCGCAACATGCAGAATGACATGTGCAGTGCAAAGCATTTCTGTGGAAGCCACTCTGCTTGTGATGCCCAGAGAGCCTTGGCTACATTCACTTTGCAAGATTATGAGAAAATGCACTTCACATGTAAGCAAATTTTCTTTTAATATTCAAGAAAAATTATTCACAAGTGCAGATAATGTTGGTAATATTTTGCAAAATTCTGTTATTGTGATTTCTATTTTAGGAAAGAAGTAATTTTTCTTTTCAGTTAATAAAGTTGACCATCTGCAGGAGAAATAGTGAGAAAGACAGGATTGGGGCAATGGGGATTTTGAACTCTTTTGTACACTACAGATTTCAATTGTCATGAAAAACTATTGCTAGGAGCATGAAGTTGACATTAGCAAGAGAGTTAGATGAAGGGCCATGGGGCAGAGAAAGTAGCCAAGTATTAGAAGAGAGAGAGAAAAAATGTAGTCTGACGACAAGTTGAAAATTACTGAGGTTCAGGGCATGTTCCCTAGCATAAATCATATTGAAATCTGAAAGAAGTGGATGAGGGACTTTCATACTCTATCCCCACTACACTATTTAATGTTTCTGCTTGGGGCTAATTGCAGTGCTGAGAAACTCAGACATCTAGTCAACATGAAGCTTTGTCTGAGTCTCACGGTAATAACTATCTTTTGTTATCAGAGAAAAGCAGAGAGAGTTTGTTGGCTGCTGCCTTCTAATGACTGTGCTCGATCTGAAAGAAGACATGCTTTATTTTTTATTTGTAAACAGCATCTTTACTGTGATCAAGAGAAAGTAAAGGTAATCCTTGCACTTCTCACTGTCTGGAAAAAAAAGCTCTAAATCAAGGACCAGTTCTGTTTCCCATTAACAACATCAGTGAGAAGGTAGAAGTGCAAGCAGGGATTGCAATCATATGAGAGACCCTGCTTGAACTTTTTTTTGTTGGTTCATTTTCTTGCTGGTTAAACTTACATTAACACTGTTTCTTTTTTCCTGAAGATAGCAGGAAGTTCCTGATTTACTTTTCCATTTACCCTCATGGCAACATTAATCTTCTGCATGTGCAGAATTTGCTAGTTCATTTGTTAAACGAGCACCTGGTATGTAGAAATTTTGTTCTCTGAGTGAGAAACAGAAGCTGCAAGCCTGATTCAATTAAAAGGATCTTCTTACAGGAAGTCTGTACTTGCCTGCATCTATAGTTTGGCTCTGGTGAAGTGAAGTACACACGTGGCAGTCAGCTTCATGGCTGCCATGGCACCAACCAGGCTGTGTTTCCACAGTTAACACCCAAACCCCCACAGCTCTTACAGGGCTGGTCTGCAGATATGTGACTATGGCCACATAGCCCCTTTGAAGCTGAATCTGATTCTCTTGCATCTGCAAGTGTGGAACTTCCTGTAGAGGAATGCACAAGCCCAGTGCTGAGGAGGAGGAGTGAGCAGGATTGCCAGCAACTGGGCTGCTCTCCTTCCCATAGGAATCCCTTCACAAGGCATGCCATATTCTCTGTGGTGTCCCTTTCCCTGCATCCCAGTACCCCAGGGTGACTTCTGACACATCACAGTAATTCGTCTGCAGAGATTCAAGCACCAGAAGAGAAGCAGTTCGCAGGGTCTGGCCACAGATTCTTCAATCACAGTGGAGTCCATTCACAGTCAGTTAGAGGGCACAAATAAATATTCTCCCCTTCTCCAGGCAGAAATGATGCTTCTCCCTAGGCATGGACATGGATCACTGCTGATAACACAACCAATAGGGCCAGGAAGTTTGGTCCAGACTGTGTTGTTACTTAGGGTTGGGGGTGCAGGGATGACAACAAACAGACAAAAACCAGGGCAAACCAATGCTCCAGCTCAGCTGTGAAGTACATTGGCATCCATTCTGCAGCTGAGAGACTGCTGCCTGCAGGGCTCTGAAGGAATGGTTTGTGATGGACATACAGAGAGGACAGGATTTCCCTTTTAGCTGTCTCCTGTCCTCACACCAACCCAATTCCCTGAGGAACAGAAAAAAATTTCCTGCAAGACAACTCCTGACACTTTTGCTACTGAATGGTTTTAAGAATGATAGCTTATATAATCCTATAGCCTCATTTCATTTTACCAGTATTTAATGAAAGAAGAAATGGTTGAACAAAGCAATTTCATGTACTATTCAACAAGCAGCTCTTTCTGTATGAAGCATTAACAATAGCTGTCATCTTTGTACAAAAAAAGGCTTCCAATTACTTCAATGCTAAAAGAAAATCCAAATACTGAGAGCCCCACAAGAAAAGTATTTTTAATGCCATTATGGAAAAGAAAAAGGTGTGACCCAGACCTCCATTTAATATTTTACTAGCCTTGAGAATTAATTTGAGTTTGTCTTCAATTTTCTGGAAAGTTTCGCCTTTACGGCTGTGCAATTTGGGCACATAATGGAAGACAGAACAGAGAGCTCTCCTTTCCTCTCTGCTTTTTTCATATGCTAGAGATAGGGGAAAGGGAGGAGATGAAATGCAATCAATGAACATATGAAGAAAAAAGTAAGTTTATGATATAAAAAAAATGTCGTATGACTCCATTAAAATTTCTTTAGCAGGCAGTATGGAAACTTAGAAGACTAGTAGATGGAAGAGTATAAAAGAAAGATAGATTAGCCTTAGCTTTGCTGGTCTACAGTTATGGTATAAATCATATGGCTACAGGCTTTCTCTAAATTGCATTTACCTCTTGGTCTTTTCTTCTATCCCATATACTTTTTGTCATCTAACAGAGAAGAAAATGCATCCTGATCTGTCTCTATCAATAGATCCCTCTGTATATAGACTGTAAAGCCACTGTGTGAATTTCTTCCTACATCCTTATTTAAATTACCATCTCTTCCATTGTGTTGGTCTGAAGCATGGCTGATCTGGAAATACAAAATGATGCACTTTTTAATCTAAAATTTAAGTCAAATAAGTCTAGAATCGTTCAAGGAATGTCTCTATTTCTGCAAGCATCCACTGGAATGTGTGAAAGAACACCCGATGAAACCCTTCTTAGAAAATCAACTTTTGACCTTTAAAGGTTCTTGGACTTTTCTTAAGCTCCAGTTTTTGGTTTCCAGTCTTTCTGACATGGAGCCCAGACTCAGAGGTCACATCCTTAATATTAAATTATAGGTACTTATTATAAGTATGTGGATCTGTTCTCTTTCACTGGGTGAAATGCCCACAGTGGTCTCTAGGTCACGTCCATTCTCTACCTATATCTAGAAATTGCATAAGACCATACTTGTAAACTGTGGTTAAAACTCATGCAAAGAAACAATTTAACAGATAAATGAATACCAGTGCCTTTAAAGGGCTCCATTTAATTTTATAGGTTAGATGTAGCCTTGTTGCACAGCTGGCAACAGAAGAAACACGCGGGTCTCAGAGCAGCAGTTGAATCTCCGGGCAGCACCGACCAAAAAGGTCGCCCTTTTTTATTTTCTTATTTTTATATGTTTTTAAAGACAATCAAGGATTGGTGAAAAGGGTCAACACCCCTGAAGGTTTACAGGACAAAGACATGGTCAATCATTTTTCTCCACCCCAGGGAAAGGAATGAAGAACAATTCCACAGGTGCAAAACAATCCTGGCTGGTTAAGAAAAGAAGGACTATGTTTACAGAAAAAGCATGGGAAACTACAGTTACAATGTTACAACTCATTAGGCCCTGTAAAACCAGGGCGACATCGCCTAAGTCAGCCTCTGGATTGGCAGCAGAAAGCCTCAAAAGCCAAGTTTTCATGAGTTGAGTTAGTGCCTGTTGAAGCTTCTTGTTTATGGCATTTGTTTTTGTGAAATGATTTTGGTTTTGTTTTTTTCTTTCAAAAACCACTTTTCAAAGAATCTGAAGGGCAGTTATACTAAGAAATACTGAAATACTTCTGGGGTATGAATGCTCTTTAGATATCATTGCTTGCACTTCCAAAGCCTGTTTAAAGTCAGCTGTTGTCTTCAGGACCAGATTCTCAGGTTACTTTGCCAGGGAATCTGTGAGCAAAGCACAAGGACTAGCAGATACTGCCTGTCCAAAAATGGAATGTTCACATCCGGAGGAGGTAGGCAGTCAATGGTAGGAAACTGTGATAGGAGAAATGTAGATCATGGTGTGTTGAGTTGCCTTTTCAGACAATTTTTTTAGCCACTGAATACGAGTGCCCTCTATAATGGTATTCATGCTCTTTTAAAAATTGTTTTTCTGTTTTGTCATTAATCACTAGGCATTTTCAGTATTTTTTAAAATAAAAATACCATGCTCAAAATCAGATATATTCTGCTGAAGACACACAACCAGAAATTAAATCTAAATCTCATTCTTTAACTGAACTCTGTCACAATAGCAGGAAAGTATGGATTATTTTTGATAAAGAAAGTGATTTCATTTGATTCTGAAAGCATATAAGATCAGGATGCTGGATTACAATGTGTTGTTTTCTGCATGTTCACTTTTATATTCATAATGTTTCCTTAGTATTTTGAATTTCAGTGGTGAACTTATCTTAATGTTGATATCTAAGTGAACATTTCCAGTATATGAACAGAGAAAATAATGTGATTCCCTGGGCTGCTCCATTCCCACATAGAATTATTCAATCCTAGAATCATAGAATGGTTTGGGTTGGAATGGACCTTAAAGACCATCTAATTCAAACCTCTCTGCCATGGTCAGGGACACCTTGCACCAGACCGGGTTGCTCAGAGCCCCATCCTACCTGGCCTCGAACACTTGCAGAGATGAGGCATCCACAGATTCCCTGGGCCACCTGTTCCAGTGCCTCACCACACTCACATCAAAGAATTTCTTCCTAATATCTAATCTAAACCTACTTTCAGTTTGAAGCCCCACCATTAGAGGCTCTTGTAAAAAGTCCCTCTTCAGTTTTCTTGTAGGCTCCCTGCAGGTATCAGAAGGCTTCTCTAAAGTCTCTCTGAAGCCTTCTCTTCTCTAGGCTGAACAACCCCCACTCTCTCAGCCTGTCTTCATAGAGGAAGTGCTTCAGCCCTCTGATCATCTTGGTGGCCCTCTCCTAGACTTAAACAGGCCCTCATTCTTCTTCTGTTGGGAGCCACAGAGCTGGCTTTCCAACTGAGAGCAGAGAAGAAGCCCAATCCCCTCCCTTGCCCTGCTGGCCACTCTGTTTTTGATGCAGGCCAGGTTACTGTTGGCTTTCTGGGCTGCAAGCACACATTACCAGCTCACATCCAGCTTCTCATCTTCACCCCCAAATCCTGTTCTCAATCCGTTCTCCACCAAGCTTGTGTTAGCGCTTGGGATTGCCCAGACCCAGGTGCAGGACCTTGAACTTGGCCTTGTTGAACTTCATAAGATTCAGGAGTCCATTCTCACACCTTTTAAGGTCTCTCTAGACGGTATCCCCTTCCTCCAGTGTCCACACAGCTTGCTGTCATTGGCAAACCTGCTCAGGGTGCACCCTCTGCCACTGTCTGTCACCCAGAAAGATGTTAAACTGCACCAGTCCCAATACTGATCTCCAAGGAATGTCAGTGGTCTTCACTAGAAAATCTACCCATTTAATACAAATTTTGAGTGGGACCATGAGCCATTTCTTTATCCACCAGATGCCAATCTATCAAATCCATGCCTCTCCAGAAGCAATGTGAATGTGTGTGTCCCTTGTGAAGTTGTCTGGTACATATTCATGTACAAGAGCAGTAGCTAATTTGACAGCATAACGAGTGATATATTTCTGCATTCCTTGGGGTGGAATCATTAGCACAGGTAAATCTCTGAGCTGCTGACAGCAAATTTATTTGACACAGAGTTTATGATCTAGTAGATGTAAATGTCTGCTGTGAAATCAGTGATGGATGAAGGAAGAGAACAACTTATCTCCCAAGATTTCCAGTTGGGATAGAAATAATCTATCTTGCAAAATGTTGACAAGTTCACTTCTAATCTTAGTTAGAAAATTGAGGCTGGAAGAGATAGTGCTGAAAAAATAATGGGTTGAAAATCTGTTCTAACTTTTCAAAGCATTTCCTACATCCATTCTTAACTTGCTGCAAAGTGCTTAGGGAGTTGCAGAGCTATTCAATCACTTTCATATTAGCGGAAAAGCCCCATGTGCACAGCTTTTCTATGGACTATTTCCCATGCTAAAGAGAATTTGGGGCTATTACTATCTGTATAGGGCAGTTCACTGTTTAGAGATTTATTTAAGGGTGAGGGAATCTTTACTGATTCTGAACAGCTTTGCCACTGTGCCTCTTACAGCGTCACCTTTCTGACATTTTTGATTGAAATAAAGAGAACACATAGCAAACAGCCCTTAGCCTTTTACACTGCTCACCTTTTTTAAAAGTGGGTCTTGTAGAGCTGCAAATGTGGGTCTATAAGAACAGTCATCAAGATAGTATTGATCTGTCTCAGAAGGATATGAAAAAGTTTTTAATACTTGTAAATAAAGGTTTAAGGAGAAGAGTCTAAGATGTAGCTCTGAAACAGTAGCAAATGAGAGACAAAATATATGTGAAGATAATGGTATTGTGAAGAGGATATCACAGCCTCAGGTATTTCCCAAGAGTAGATTATAATTCTATGTTGTTTTTTTTTTCCTTAAAATCTGTCCTTCTTGTAGCAGGAGATGGCAAAAGTCAATGACCTTAAATTGACATATAAAAATAGTAAGAAAAGGTCTAATTATCACAAAGGTCACAGGATAAAAATTTTGTTCCAGTTCTGTTATTTCCAGGAGCCAATGGAAATGCCACAGTGCTATCAAAATTCCTCAGTGGCTTTCAGAAATGTTTGGTGTGTACTTTGTTGATTCAACATTGTAGACTTTATATATCTTGAAATAATGACACCATAGCTGAACTTGTAAAAAAAAATAGAAGACAAAAATATTTAATAAAGCACTTGCTAAAATTAAGGGAAGGAAAGCATTTCAAGGAGGCATGAAAACTCTTTCCAATGTTTGTCCAATGTCAGAGAGTTAGGCGAAACAAGAAAATTAATATTTTATGAAAAATTAAGATTTAATAGTAATACAGCTACTACAGAAGAAACTGCAGGAAGATTTAATCCCAAAATACTTTATGTAAAGAAAATGTTACTTAAGTATTTTATATTATATAATTCTATATAAAAGCTTTTTATTTCAGATCCTTGTATAATTTCAAATAAATGTTGACCGAGCTCAAAATATCAAAAATAAGTGTAAAATTCTTTTAAATCCTTTTAAATATTTAAAGTATGAAATTTTCATTGGAACAACTTTTTCTGTCAAAGAAAAGTCTAAGGAACATACATTTTCAATGTTTCTGATTGCTAAAAAAAGGTCAGATTGGGAGTTTTTTATTTATTTTGTGTGAAATAAAAGTATCCAGTCAGTAAGTCTCAGGCTTTTACTGCATCTTTTGAGGTCAAGACTAATAAATAAAAATGTTTGAGATTTTAGCATCACTGCACTGGACAATCTGTATTCCTACTCCTGCATTTTAACTTTCTACTTCTCCCTTCACTACACTCAATTTCAGGTTAAAATAGATTTTACTGAGAACATGTGTTTTCTTGGAAGTCTCAATCACCACATGATTCCACATTTAGTGGGATATGATGTTCTGTCACAGCAATTTTACACTGGAATAATTCTGATGATTTTGTTGGCTGTTACTCGTTTTTTATATTATTGAAGCTGAGAAGAGATTTAGCTGCAGCATCCCTCAAATTGCATTAAATTTGTTTCCTGAACAGAAATTTCACTTTATCCATGTGATTTGTTGTAATGTCATCTTTGCAATTTTCAATCAGAATGGAGGAGTTTTTTGGTATAGATTCATTTTTATACAGACAGATCCCTAAGCTTCAGAAGGTAATCTCCACAGAGGAGTCTATGCTTATTTCTCCATGTGTAACTGTTCTAGCAATCCTAACAAGAGACATCTATTTCCTGATGTGTCTTCGAGTATGATTCAAATGAAGAGACAAATTTGAGAACAAGATTAATGTCTATAGAAGCTATATATCTGCATATCTATATCAAGCTTATATCTATATGAAGTTGACTTTCTTCTACATTTCAAGCATAAATTTGCAGGTACAATAGAAGTGAACTTTCAAAGTGTTCACAAGATTTCTGATCTTTTTGAGAATAATAAGTATCTGCCTAAGAGAAAACATTTGAAAACCCAGATTTTCTTATTCTTCAAGGAGAGATGCATTTGGGGTAGGAAGTAGATACTTTCTTATTTATTTTGAAGACCTATTTTCTGAGTAGACGGTGAAGTAGCAGTTAAAAATCAGTGTGCATTTCTTTAGATAATAAAGAGGAATTCTTCAGAACCATTGCAGTCCTCCTCAACAATTCAGTTGACTTGAGATAGTTTATTTCATAGTTTATTTCACCATCTAAGTCGCCATCCAAATCCTCTGTATTAGAAATACACTATTGGCTTAATCAAGTAGAAACTTGTGTGTTTAAAAAATGTTATTTCTCTCTGTTTACAGTAACTGATATTTTGCCTAAAATCCTCATGCATTACAGTAAAAATTTTTGGAAAGTTTTACGGAATCAATTCAGAAGAGGTAAACACTAGACAGGTGTTTTAGGTATGCTGCCCATTTTCACTGCTTATTCCTCATCTTCAGTGACTTGGAGGTGCCTTTGCAAACTTCCAGATGTTTGACTTACTGATATCAAATGTTTGCTTTCAGATATCAACATGGCAGGAGAACCAAAACCATACAGACCAAAACCTGGCAACAAACGGCCACTTTCAGCACTTTACAGGTAAGTGAGATTTCACTTGAACTTACCCCAATACAATTTTTTTCAGAAAAATTATGGTAACCTAAAATGTATCTACCACTGGCACTACCAAAATTATGATGAAATGTGAGTATTTATTAATGCTCCCACTACTAGCATTAATATCAATTTTTTTTTTCTTAATTGAATGCTATTTAAACCTTTAGTCCTTATGATCCAGTGCTTGGCTGTGGCCTCATTTTTTGTGACTTTTTTATTTGCAGTGATCAGTGCAATAACTAATAATTTCTGAGCAACAAAATTAGTATCTCATGGATTTTTCCAGCAAGTGTGAGAGCCAAGTCCTGAAAAAAAATGGACTTCCTCAGCTGTTCAGGAGGGCATTGATAGTGTCTTTCTCCTATTCCCAGGTGCCTTTTGTCATAGAGCTTTTACAAACTTGAAGAAACATCCACTTTTTTTTTCGAAACCAATTATGTTTAGTGAAGCATTACAGATTGTTAGGGCTACCATGCCCACAAGTATTTCTGCTCAATAAACCTCACTGCTCATAAAAGTACTACAGAATTTATGCTCCAGATCCATGGAAGGAATTAGGGCTGATTTCTACTGTAGCTGAAGGGCAGGTAGACTGGCTTAGAGAGCAACAGCTCAAGAGTGAAATCAGACACACTTGAGCAGTACTTTTTCATGCCTGGTCTGGTCTGAAAGCTTCAGATGGAAATTCAAGAGTGGGATCTCAGAATAAGACAAGCAGGAGCATTTTAGATCTGAGCCTCCATGCTACATAGAAGAAATTGGAAGTTTTATCATATAGCTGCCCTTAGCTGAAGTGATAGAAATATTTTTGGAGAAGAGAATCCCTGTTTCATCATTACTCTCAACTGCAAGCTACTAAATCTGCAGGTGTTCCTGGTAACCTTGGTCTACTCTGTCCCTGTGCCAGTATTTCAAAAGATTTTGAAAGATATTCTGTGATTTCTGGCATTTATATACATTTCCACCTCTGGGCTTTTGAAGGCTTTCTCATAAATACTTGTTCTACAGAAAAGATAGGGATAAGAGAGAGACCTGTGGAAAGTTCTAAAGGAATTTTAAAGAGGAAAAATATCTTAGATTGTGTCCTACCTACCATGGATGTAATGCAAACTATTTCTCTAGAAGATCATGACGCTTTTATGAGCAACTAAGAGAATCCTTCCATTTCCCCTTTCATCTTCATTCTCCCTTTCTGCTCTGACCTTGTAAGACCCTACCTGGAGTACTGTGTCTTTCTCTGGAGTAGTAAGCACAAGAAAGGACTTACAAGGGGCTTATAAAATACAAGAACACCTTTTTACATAGGCAGATAGTGACAGGAAAAAGGGGGACAATTTTCAACTAAAAGAGGAGGGATTTACATTAGATTTTAGGAAGCAATTCTGCACTCAGAGGGTAGTGAGGCAGTGGAACAGATTGCCCAGGGTAGTTGTGGATGTCCCATTGTAAATATTCAGGGCCAGGCTGGATGGGGTCCTGAGCAATCTTATCTGGTGGATGTCATCCCTGCCCATGGTGTGGTTGTTGCATGTAGAACACCTTTAAGGCTCCTTCCAAGCCACTCTATCATTCTATGGCATGGTACCTTCCAACCCAAACCATTTTATGATTGTACAATAACAAGGAGTTTTATTATCTCACTATTGCTTAACCTAATATGTGAGAAGATCAATGACTAATAAAGTTTTGGCAATACTGAGAACATTTACTTATTTCAGAACACTGTAACTGGGTCTGACTGGGATGGAATTAACTTTCTTCATAGGATCCCATATGAGTTTTGGATTTCTTACTAGAACATACCAATGTTTGACTGTTGCTGAACAGGGTTTTCACAGCCTCATGCTTTCCTCATTTTCCTACTCTGCATTTGCAATTAATAGGCTTGGGGTGGACAAGAAGTTATGAAGAAATATATCTGAGACAGCTGACCCCATACGGTCAAAGAGTTATTCTCTCATATAGTCAGATATAAATTTGGGAAGGTTTTTCTTCCAAAGCAGCTGTTGCTTGGAGATTGCCTGGACTGCTTATGGGAGGTTGAAAGTAATTGCTTTTGCATCACTTGGATTTTTTTTCACTCCTCCCTTCCCTTATTACACTGCAATTATCTCAGTCCATGAGACTTTTTCACTTTTGGTCTCCCCTTCATCCCGACAGGGGACAATGGTAGGGGAGTGAGACAGTGACTATATGGGTGCTTAGCTGCTGGCCAGGATCCACCAACAAGACTGAGAAACTTAAGAGAGAAGTGGTTACATCAGATTTGATTTGCCCTAAGAGAGTCATTGGTTAAAAATTTAGTTGTCACAAAATAGCCACTGTTAAAAGGAAGGACTGTAAGCAGTAGAATGAGGACAATGGATTTCAGAAAAGACAGAATTAAATGAGCACAGAGACCTGGTAAGTAGAAAGATTCTTGGAAAGAAATTTGAGGGACAAAAGAAGTGCAGAAAATCTTGCATTGACTGTGCTTAAGGTGGAACAGAAAATTCTCCTGAAGCAGAAAAAGTCAAACAAAGGAATAATATGACAGCATCAACTTTCTCTAACATTCTAAAAATTGAAAAGGAATTGTACAAAATGTGGAATCAAAACCCCATGACTGGAAGTAGAAAAGAAGAGCAGTGTCATCCTACAGGATATCAGAAAGGCTAAAGCACATAACAGTATAAAAGGGAACAAAAAGATTGTCAATAGAGTAACATTTTCTGCTTTTTAGTTAGAAGAAAAGGAGAGCAGATAGAGGATGATACAGAAAAGGCCTCTTTTACTTCATCAAAAGTGGTTATCTGATCAGCTATTAAAGCAAATCAATTTTAACCAGAGGGTATGCAATAAAAAATAATTGGTTAACCAGTGTTTGACTAAGTGAATTTGATGGAAATGATCTGATAGCATTCACTCTCTTGTGTTCAAAGGATTAGCTGAATCTCTGTGTGGACTATTAGTGATTGTTTCCAAAAATTTATGGAGGTCATGCAAGGTAAAGAAACAGTATGTATGGGCAGGTGTTGTACCTATTTTTAAGAAGAAGAGATCCAGCAAATTATAAGGTCCAACTAGCTTTGATTCTAAGAAATATGCTAGAACATTATTAGAAATCAATTTATCAAGACCAAGGATTTAACAAATTGGTAAAAAATCAGGAGCATATTATGCTGAAGCAATATAATTTCCTTCTTTGACAAGACATCAAATTTAGTGTAGAAAGATAAGTTCTATATGGTCACTGTCATGGTTTAGCAATGACACTCCCAATTCAGTGCCCCCCGAGACTCTCCTAAATGAGATTCTGCTTGCCCCGCTTGCCCCTTTCCTTCCCCCTTCCTGCTCCAGGGATGGAGTTGAGAACTGGAGGCACAAATGGGTGAAAATTGCAGTTTGAGACAAAAACAATTTACTGGAAACAGCAATGAGATACAAAAAAAGGGAACAGTAACAGCAAAAATATTAATAACAAAAGATATAAGACAAAAAAAGCTATGGAAAGCCCATGACCAATACTGAGCAGTCTTTCCAGACCACACAACACTTTCTCCCAGCTGGAAAAGGAATGTCTTTCTTCCCAGAACCCAGAGAAAAAGTCCTTTTCCCCCATCCCTGGCAATGATATAAAATGCTATTGAACAACTTTCAGGTCATGGTCAGGCCTGCTTAGCACAGCACCCAGCAACCCACAGCTCCTGGGCTCAGGCAATCCGACCTGGTGGGCTCAGTCTCCCAGCACCTAGGACCACAGGGACACACCAACACACCTGGCTAGTCTAAAAGAAAATTAACGCTGTCCTGGGCAAAACTAGGACAGTCATTTAAACAACCTTTGACAATAACTTTTCTGTTTTCATAGGCATGTTCAGGAAAATTGTCTAGAAAAAGTTATCTTAAGGCAGACATCCAATGGAAAAACAGTGACTGTGTACAATACAGTATTAAGGATAACGACTGTTATTTGTTCATTACCCTTTGTTAACAAATTTTAAGTGGTATTTTTGATATGTGAGACAACATTAAGAAATATTTTAAGATAAGCAAGCAGGAGTGATGCACAGGTTTGCAGAATTTTATTTACTTTGAAGTGCTTGAGGCTTCAGAAGTGTTCAAAGAACTCTGCATCTCTGAAAAGAAGTTTGTCTCATTTTTATAGGTAGATAGACATATAAGTCATTAATACAGAGCAACTGCTGTCTATGATGTGTTATATCCTCATAATTTACTTGTATGTCCAAGTAACTAGATTTTTTCCTGTAATGGTATAATCCTCGGCAATAGTTCAGGATCTACATTCCTTTATTTTATCTTTTCTAGTTTTATGATCTGTGTGAAAATAATCTCATTTAATCTTGCCTATGTGAAATTTAGCACAAGCCTAATTGTGAGACACATAACTTCTTTTAGATGCAAGACAGATAAGTAAATAATAAAAGGGCTTCCATTTTTTGTTTAGGCCATAAAAATCATTTTTAAAACATTTAGTCTTTGCTTCAGAAAGCTGTAAAACACATTATTAATTTTAAGCATATTCATTGAATGTCTTAAAATGTACTTAGAGTAGCACTCAGGAATCAGCTAAATTCTAACATAGTTGTAATCTCCGTCAGCATTCATCCTAATTTGCATTGCTGTTCAGAATGTGAGGGGGGGCCTAAATCCCAGAAGATTCAATATTGTTCTGAATTTTCTTTTTAGCACACTTTCTTTTTAGTACTTCTGCAGAAAATCACACATTTAAAAAATGTGCATCTTAAAATTGTTTTGCATCTTGTTGTTATGATCTAGCCTCCAGCATAAATTAATTTTACTGGCACATCTTAGTATCTTTGAAAGGTGAAGATTAAAGGTGATGACACAAATGTGTTAAAGCAGTCTTTGGGAGCAATGTTTTTGCTAAAATACAAGATCACACTTTGTCTTTTTAACTGAGTGGTGTTTTGATCAGAGTTTCACTGAAGCAACTCTTTAAAACCTGTTTACTGTTTTTTTTCTTCTGTGTTTATTCTCCAACATGCCAAAGTAGAATCAACCACAAATAGTCTGATGAACTGGTATTCTGCTTCTCTACATCATAAAAGCTTTTAACTATTTGTTGTTCATTTCAGTCCACTACCATGTTATTTGACGTATTAAGTACATGCCTGAAAGCTTTTTCTTCATTTTGGGAGCCTTTGTTTAAGTTATTAAAACTGGATGAGGTTCTTGGGATTGCTGACTCTGGGGGGCGTTGATGTTGTGCAACCATTCCCAGTTGCTCAAGTCAGCTTGGGGGGCTGACTAAAAGTATTATCTGGCACCCCTCTGGTAGTAACAAGGTTGAGAGGGCTTGAGAAGGATGACAAGGGCACCTACTTTATGAGACTTTTGAAAAAACAAAAACAGTGTGCTACAGACCAGCATAATGGTGCCATTTTTATTGCCATGAAAATGAACACAATTACTGCAGGCTCTGCTGCATGAGGTGGTGGGGATCTGCTGAAGACCACATGAGCATGAGAAATCAAAATCAGTGTAGTGGTACTGGTATAATTGAGAGCTCAATGTCCCAAATCACATCCAAGTCTGCTTTCTGAGAAAACCAGTTGGTTGACCAAAGACAAATCCCCAGGAGTAAAGTGGTATTTGTACAATGTAGGAAATCAGGGGACTAGGATTTGGAAGAGAAATGGAAAGACAAGTTACTGGCCACTGCCAGGATCTATTTAAGCCTAGCATATAATAAAAATAACCGCAGGTATGTGTCTTTCTTGAGTACTGTCGTAGATTTCCAACAATATTTTTCTTTATACTTTATTTTTCTTAATGAAGGTGTGTGTCCATCATTATTACTGATCTACAAGAACGTAAGACACAGTCCAGAAAACAGAAAACAGACCTGATCAAGTATTTTCTGATTCTTTACTATTGCATCAAATTATGGCTACAACTCCTGATTTATTCAATACAGTGTATGAAAAAGAATTATGCTTATGGAACATAATTTTCTATGACTATGTCATTTTAAGATTATATAGTGTGATAGTTCTTTTGAATCAAAGTGTTTCTTTTCCTACAGAAATGTATCCTCCTGATGGTTTTGGTTTCTCTTCTTCATGAAAAAAGCTATTTTATTTCAGTGCAGTGGAATGGATCTAAGATAAAAGTTGCTCAGCAGCTCTTCTCCTGACAAAAGATTTATCTTCCATTAAAAAATCCCCACATTTCTAGACCTGTTTAAATAGAGAGAATTTTAAGTCCAGTAGGATATTATTTACATTCATTTCATCAAAGAATGCTGCCAGTGGTCACATTTGAAATAGTAATTACTGTACTGAAAAAATATGATTTAGTTTCAAATTCTTACTTGAACAGTATAAATTTTGTGTTGAGAATTTAAATAGTATTCTCAATTACATTAAAAAATCTTAAAAAGTACAAATACAAAACTACAGCAGATCCAGTTTGAACTTTTTTTGTTGTTTGTTTATTCATTTTCTTTCAAGAAAATACCCCCATGTCAAATAACTAATATAGGAATAATTTTAAAAAAAGTTTGCTGATGGAAGGCAGCAGATGCAGGTCTTCATTTCTGAATAATGGCGGTGGAATTGCAATCAGTTTGGTTCCACAGATGTTTAAAACAATACATGTGCTCGGAGGGGCTAGGAGAGGCAGACAAAGGTTTAAGTTTGCCCTTTCATATGATCCAGAGTATGGATGTGCAGCACCTGATAGCTTTAGAGAGAGGAAAACAGCAGAGAAAGATATCTCAGGTCCTTAGCAACATCCAAGAAAACCTTTTGCTTCTCTTTATTTTGAAGTAAATCATTGATAAAGAAATAGACCAAAAGATATAAAGTGCAGCTGGCATCTTGATTTCTTCATCCAGTCATATTATTCCTAATCCTTGTGGTAACTCCAATGACAACTAGGACAACAAAACTATCTTTTTAAAAAAAATCTTCCTGTTCACTATTTTAAAAATACTGCTAACTCCCCTTAAGAAGGGAACTAATGCAGGGGTTTCCTCTCAAATCATCACTATATGATAAATCTTTCATTTTTCTCATGTTTGTTTGCTTTTATTCACCTTCACCAGTTTTTAAATAGGGTCTTGTAAACAGATTGGTTTAGAAGTAGGTCCTACATAAAGACTAGCACTTGTCTTTGTTACAATCTCCCCTCAAGTTATTCGTTAGTTATACAGTCTTCCCTTGGGTTTTTTGTCCTTTGTTAAGAGGAAGTGACACATCTGCACAGGAGCTTGACCCCTCTTCCTCTCTCAGTGCTCTTCCTCTTGCAGAAGGTGATATATGGTATCATATGAATGATGATGTCTTCTTCCACAACAGCCCAGACACCATAATCACATTCATGCACAGAAATTAGGAAGTTTGGAGAATAGTCTGTTCTCTTATTACTGGTTTTTTTTTCCTGGTGTTTAATTTTCTTTCTTATTTTTCCTTCCGCTATGAAACCTGAGGCAATATACTATAGATAAAGTACCTTAACTGTAAATCTATCTTATTTTTTTTTCATGGTTTTTAATCACTCTTTATAGCACAGTAGAACAGAAAACATATTCACAACCTTCTGATTGCATTGAAATTACTATGACTCTTTTCTTATCCAAGAATTTTGTCTGCTAATAAGAAGGAAGTAAAACTTCGGTTTATATATCAAAAAGTAAATTCCTAAAACATCCAGAGCATTGATGGGTTTGCCTGCAGGCAAACAGAAACAGTACTTTTAGTCATGCATTCACTTTAAATCTTGACAGCCTAAGCCCTATTCCTATCCCTTATTACATGTGAGATTTCTACCCTTTATTACTGCATGGATTCTTGCATTTAATTTAAGAAATAAACAGTTTGGACTTGGCATGTTGTCTTTCATATGAAGATGGTATCTTCTCTATGTATTCTGCTGTGTTTCAGTTTGGTTAAAAAGAAGACAACAGCGCCTTCAACATCTTAAAAAAATTCAGAAACTGACAGTATGGTATTTTTTCTACATTTGAATTTTAGTGAAGAAGCCATCATGGAAATATTATCCAGATTTGCAGACACTGCTGTTCAGAAACTGTCTTATTAAATCTTAAAAGTAAAGACATAGGGTTCATGACAGAGAATAGAGAAGGGCCTGTCTTGGCATGGCAAATGGACAGCAGAATTCTTCATTTTCAGGAACTTAGTAAACCCTTAATTGCTGCAGTAATCAGAGATGCAGAATGCTGTTCTTCAGAGAACCACTTAGTGGACTTGTAATTAGGCATTGGTTGTCATATAATGTAACACCTCTAATTATATAGAAGGCTGTAATTTGGTCTGGGAGCTGCTAGTGTACTGCAAGGGCACCATTTAAGTGGCTTACAAAGAGCAACAAATATGATGCCGGGTTATAAATTTAGTACTCTGTGAATAAATAAGGAAGATTGGATAAATGGGAGACTGTAACACATTTTAAAGTCTTATGAATGATATTAGAGATAGAAATTTAAAGTATACTTAATTTAAAAGAAAATGGATTTTTAAGTAAGGTTACAAATAATATGGAAGGCAGTGTGCAACACAGAGGGACAATAGCAACATATTATTAGGCAGTGATTTATATATATTATAAAATTATCATGCAGCTTTATTTCTTGGTGAATTCTGTTAGTCAAGACTAACAGAAGTAAGGAGCATAGTGTCTGAAAATATGTCATCCAGCCTGCCAGAACTGATACTTAGTGCTGTTGATGCATAATGTCAAATGTAATTTTATTTTTTAAAGAATAGGTTACAAATTGCATGCCTTTTTGGTAGATTGTGTTGCCAGTATTCCCAAAACTTCTGGCAAAAGCACTGGCTATTTTACTGAGAAGTAAAAAATGTATTTGTAATCATATATATTTTGAGTCCTAAGAAATGAGTATTTTCTAATACCTATCAGAATAAAAATGTATGCTGCATTTTTCAATTTTGCATGAGAGAGATTATTCTAGGAAACAGCATGACAAACATGAATCTTATATTGTCAGAGAAGTGACCCTCCTGTAACTGCTTTAAAGTGTTAGTTGTGACATTGAGGGAAGAAGGATATTAAGCCTCTACCCTTGGGATCCCCAGAGGCAATGCCTGCATTAACCTTCATCTATTTGTGACTGCAAATAGCCACGTAGCAAAGTAGTATTGATTGTGTGCATTAGATCAGTCAACACTGTTTTGTTCAACCCACCCTGAATAACTCATTCTAGATGTTTTTAGATCAGTACATATTGACCTCAGTGTTCTTACTCTGCTTTAGAGCAGAAGAGGGTCAGGTGAAATCAACTTCATGCAAAAAATGATTAAACCTGTGAGGAAGAGAATTCTAAAGCACTCTACATACATCACCATATTTTTATCAAAATTCCTTGTTTTGTTTGGAGCACAGTTTTTTGCAAAATTCAGCAACTAGTAAAAATCACAGGAAAAAACAAATAAAAATTGTCAGGGGCATGGAGTTATTTTGATTCTCCAGGTTTTGTTTCCTTTGCTGTCTTGAGCAAAGGTACCAAATTGAGCATGTTTTCACTTTGGGAAACTTGCAAGAATCCCACTATGAATCTGAGTGTGAATTACTTCATGACTGGAAACATCACATGAATGTGATGTACAGGTTAAACATAATCCAGTTTATCACTTTTTTTGGCAACAGGAGGCTTCTCTTGGGTGGCATCGGAGGAAACTGGAATCCATATCCAAAAAGGTTTTCAAATGTAGAGTCTCAACCAATTTCAGGTCATAATTTAGTTTTCCTCGGACATACTGCTGGGATTTAGTCAACTATGAGAATCCATGCCACTGCTTGCGCTATCTTTGCAATTTTTGGATTCTTAAAGGAAGACACAGTAAAATCTAACCTGTAAAATCAGATAGGATACAGCTTTTAAATGACTTAGAGCTTTTAAGTTTCCCTCTCTTCCTGCTGCCTAAAATTTAGGCCACCCATTTATAAGTTTATTGGAAACTACTTCCTTTTTTCCTTTAGTTCCCCTTAGTTCTCCATGCCACTCTTTCCCATCACACCCCCAAAACCCTTCCATCCCATGTTATAACAGTAATGTCTTCAGTATCCAATATGGCAAAGTACATTTCTATTGTATCAAAACTA
The DNA here is from genome assembly GCA_013400955.1 of Drymodes brunneopygia. Taxonomy (NCBI): domain Eukaryota; kingdom Metazoa; phylum Chordata; class Aves; order Passeriformes; family Petroicidae; genus Drymodes; species Drymodes brunneopygia. The sequence goes on along the minus strand of VZTZ01038487.1, from coordinate 92,381 downwards.
ACTTTTGCATATGCTGTTTAAGTTTCATCCTAGCCTCTTGCTGCTCTGAAAACTACTACAGGGAAGAGGCAGTCTCTTTAAAGCACTTCCTCCCTGTAGGTAAAGATACCTTTTATTCAGCTTCTCAACTGTCAAACTTCTAATATAACTCAGAACAGATTATTAGCTACATTCTACTAATTAATGGCTAAAAGGTTTTCTATCCTAACTACCCATGGGGTAAAAAACCCTAAAGGCCCCAGAAACTCGTACTTATGTCAAGAATTTCATGTTTATAAATGACCTAAGATACAGATTTTGCTAGTTAACTAGCCAAATTTGGTCATTTGCTATGTACATCTGATACATCTGGTACACATGCTACGCATCAGTACAAGCTGACATCCGGTGTTACTGACAGCATCCTGTGCTAAGTGATCCCTCAAAATCTTTTCCTGCAGATAGTGCTATGGCACTACACTGTCATGGGGTTAGGTGAAAAGTAGAACTGGCTAAATAAAATGTACTTGATCAATAATCAATGATTTCTGCATGTTTTTAAAAAAATAGAAAAAAGTTTAACTTAATTTAGTTCAAAAAAACCTTCCACGTATTTTCTGTTGTCCAGACATATAAAATATATAAAATGCTTAAAAATAATTTTATATATATATATTTTTGTATGTATGTGTGTGTATATATATATGTATGTATATATATATATATATATATATATACTGGGCCAAATATGCCATTTCTTTCACTTCAATACACTGAAAGACTAAAGACACCTCCATCTTGCAGCATATTAAATGCAGAGTAAGTGCATGAATGCAAACCAAACCCAAGGGTGAGCAGAAGCATTCCTAGATAGAAAATCAAGCTGTCTCATGAGGACCAACTATAATGGCAGTTTTCTCTATCACCAGAAATTAAGCTGTGTAAGATCCATATCACCTACAGAGGTCTTGGGAAGTTAACTTCTTCTGGGTGCAACTTGCTCCTCACAAAACTTGGGGAAAAGCTTCAAGAAGTGATCTAACTTGTTCTCAATCTTAAATAATTAACCTAGTCAAAAGTCACAAAATAGTAGAAAAAAATGTATCTTTTTTAGTCACTCAGAATGTGTAACATGTTGTGATACTTTCATAAGGGACTAAATATGTATTATACATCTATTAAGGATTATGCACAGATCTGCATAAAAACAGTCTTGTAGCCAAAGGGATAATCTTCTTTGATAATATGTTTATCCCTAGAGTACTTACTAGTGTAGTAACTTTCTTATTAAATAAATTCTTCAGTAATTAGTAAAATTTAGTTTTAGTACACTTGAATATTTCAGTTGTGAACTTTGATTAACTATGACCTGACTAGAAGAGAGAGAGCATGTGCTAATTAAAAGACACTTCTCAGTCAGCTCTGAGGAAAGATGTTTTAATATGTCCCCATAACTAGCAGTCTCCTGTTACTCAGTTTTTCCTCTCTTGAAAAGTTTTTTTTGCAACACCCACCCAGTTGTCCTTCATTTCATGTACGTATAAAATGGTTCCTGTTCTCATATCCTCACTCTGCTTTTCTAAGTTTCATTACATTGAAATCAGACTAATTCTTCAATTATTTAAAAAAATTCTGATTTTAACTCTGTTCACTGGATGATTAAAAAACAGCTTTTTGATACCAACTTTACATGCAGTCACATTTTTGTTCAAATAATTCATGCAAACCAAAACTAAATGAAGTGTAACACTGAGGGTTTCTATTATTTAATGTGCCACTCTTCTCCATTGGCATAATTCTTTGTGCATGGTCATGCTGGGGTTAGATTGTATTTTGTCAGCTTGATTATGAGACTTTCACATCAGGCAATATCAAGAGCTTTAAATAATGAGACTAAGTCTCACCTATCATCTGTCTTATCTTTTATCCACCAAGTCAGTTATCACATCAAAGGACTAAATTTGCACTGAGAAATGATAGTTTGCAGTACGTTAGTTTCCACCCGTGGTTTGAGTGATGTGCTTTATTTTGTGCTAGAATTTTTATGTTTCAATAAATAACAGAAGCACTTATCTCTGTGGAATACAACTTCTCGAGGCACTGAGAAAACCAATACACACTATTTGACATTATGCAATATTCATGAAAACAACAGTTGGTTGTTGTTTTTCTAATCAGAGTTATCAATTCCAATGTCAGCTACCAGATGGGAGTGAAGTTATTAAATTTATCAGGAACAATTGCAAAAGTTGACATAAACCTGTAAATTATTCTCCCCTTCCCTCTGCTTCTGAAACACTTCTGGTAGATTAGATCTATACAGTTGTTCTACCATTTTTTTGTTCCAGCATATGACAGAGTTTCTTGATATAACTTGCCAACATTTATAAATTTATGTAAGCTTCAGAAGACAAAATGAGGTTTTTACCTAATTCTATTTGACAGTGGTTTCTGACAATGTCCAGGAAAATTATCTGGGATTGAAATTAAGTCACAGAAACCAGAAATTAAGGATTACCATGTGTACATCAGCAACTGTTTTTAAGACTCAATAGATAGCAGAAGTAATATGAAACTGTATTTCTTATGTTAATTAAGACTTGCTTTTATTAGGCTTGCTTGCTTTGAATAAAAATATTGGGAGGTAGCAAAAGTTAAAATGCACATGCTTTAAAAAGAAAGAAATTAGATGACAATATATAAGACTACTCAAAAAGTTCTGAAGAAAGATGTTTTTTGACCACTTCAAGCCACAAACTCAACATTCAGACAAAAATGCATCCTTGTTTGATTACTGTGAAAGGAAACCTAAGCTTCTTTTGAAAAGTCCCTTGAGTTGTTCTTGTCATTTTAAAATTTAATGCATTGATAAACAGAATGAGCCATAAATCTGAACATTCTTTCACTATGCATATTTCTGCTAAATCTTTGGTCCTGATAAATCTTTGGTTCCTAAAGTTGTACAGTGCAAAAAAGACAGACTTGACAGGTAAATAAGTCAGCCACATCAGTCAGTTTAAATAAACATTAATACTATACTGAAGTCCAAAATAATTTTCAGTTGTCCTGACCTTCCTATCTGGCTTGAATAAAAATGTTTCCAATCCCCTTGAAAACTGCAGTCAGTATTCATGCATTTTATAGTCAAACAGAAAATGTGTGATGTCAGCAACACACTCAGCTAATCCTCCTCAGGAATTCTGATATGAAGGTTGTAACTTGAAATGATGACTCATCTAAAAAAATGTTGGTTCCTGACCCCTTTCTCTGATTCAGGGCAGATGGTTTTGTTTTTTTCAACAAGTCAGAATAAGAATCCTAACAAATTCTTTAAATTTCACATGTTTTTCCTATTAAGTACATAAAGATTAAATTATGTGGCTACCATGAGGAAGAATATATTGATTCATAATTAATTACCTTGGAGAATCCTTGGCTAAAATCCATTTGCTTGTGTACTGCATTGATATTGTTGGAAATGTTATTCACTTTGTCCTGTACAGTTTTGGGAAGGAGTGGAGAAGATTCTTTAATAAGTAATTATATAGATTTATGTATCTTGGGTCAGGCCTCAAATGCAGAAAAAGTCTTGCCTGTAATCTTAATAGGACAATTATGCAAGGAAAGTAGAATTTACTTTGGGATCTTCCTGTCATTGCATGATTTGTTTACAAGTCAAAGAGGAATTCACATTACCTTATTTTAGTTACATTACCCTTTATGTTTGTCTGCAAACCTTGGAAATTTCTCCATCTGGATGTTCCGTCCATGTCAAAGATGGAATTTAGATAAATGCCATTTATATAAGAAAACTCAGCAGCAAAGGAAATAATAAAATGCACAGTTGGGTTAATCAGACCTTGTAAAATATCTCTCCAAGACAAGTTGCAAGGGGAATAACCCTAAATGGGAAATTTGTAGGGTCCTTATTTTAAATACAGTGTGACAGGACTGTGGCATATTAATGGGCAGTAATCAACTGCCTATTCTTGTTCAGTTTACAGTGACTGGTTTTAATTGAGCAACTTACATAGTATAAAAGTTCTTTTTCCTCATGCAAAACTTATCTATTAGATGTAGATAAGGGAGTCAGAAAATCTTAGCCCAGAATCAAAGAGAAACATCACCTCAGTCTGCCATGCCCCAGTCATGCTGCTGATTATCCTCCCTCCCTCCTATTCAATCTGATATATTGCCTTGGCATATTGACAAACTGATCTTTTCTGATGGGAAAACCATTTCAGTAAGGAAAGAAAAAAATCTTAATCTCTCCTGCTTCACTACCATCCCTATATGATTAAAACATGTTTCCCCTTGTTTACTGTCCAACAGTATTTCTTGCACACAAAAATATATTTTTGCAAAGAAGACAGTTTCTGCTTTAAGATTTTTCCTGGAGGTGTATGAGAGCCCTTCACTAAACTTTTCAGGATTAGAGTTTTTCAATTTCATATTTAATTTTTCAAGAACTCCTCAATACTCTGGAAAATTCAGTGTACAGTACGTTGAAAGGAAAGGTAAAAAACATTTTGTATTGATAAAGGCCACCAGTAAAGATGATATAGGATGTTATTTCATATTGTGTTACAGTTTTAAACCTTTATATTAATTTGCCATATACTGAATTACCAAATAAAAGGCCAATAGATAATTGTATTCCTTTACTATAAGGAACACCTGAACTAATTAGAAGTAATGCAGCAAATTAATTAAAACCATTTAGTCAAATATAGAGAGAGGTCAAACCTAGGGCAACACTATTTAAATCAAATTGAATTCCAGTTTGAGAATGGACTTCAAATAGATTTTTAACTGTAGTATATTGTCCACAGGGCATTCTATCAAATGCTTTTTGATTTCAAGTAAAATCTACCGGAATGTCCTCAATCAAGAGTGAACAAGAAATACTTTGTTCTTTTTGTTGCCATTTTTTTCTTTGTGGTCAAGATTTAACTAAACACACACTTCTTTGTTCTTCTTTTTTTTTTTTCTTTTGTGAGGGGGTGGAGGGTTTTTTGTTTGTTTGTTTGGGTTTTTTGGTTTTGGTTGTTTGTTTTTGGGGTTTTTTTTTGTTTATTTGTTGGTTTCCAGCATCCTATACTCATATGACATGACCACTTCCTCATTATGAGAACTTCTGTCCCATTTGGCAGAACTGACCTTGTGCTGGATATGGGTGTCACTGTTTTCACTGCTTTGGTAGATCCAGAATCATGCCCAGCTCTAAACCCAGTGGTTAAAGGTGGTTTTAACTCTCCCACTCCCTGCTGTTGCTGCTGTTGCTGTGAGTGTGCACACCACCTGCACACTGGCAGAAGCCTCTTCTACTGGTAGTTTATACCCAACTAGAATACACATAAGAGTCCTTACCTGTTATCAGGCAGTGTTCCTGCTCTGGTATCTGCAACTGGCAGCCCTTGTTTTTCAGTGTGTTCTGGCATCAGCGAGTTACTAATATCAGCCGCTTGATGGGACCAATAGTATGTGATTTTCAGATCCTTTATAAACATGTTTAAAGCATATTTACAGCAGAGTAATTTTAAGTGGGTACATGACATGCAAAAATGTTCTGTTGTGGTGATTCTCACTGAGTATACTGTGTTAGGAACAGCAGAAAATAAATGCCCAGGTCATTAATATCTCTTTGTAGCCTTTAATAAAAGTGTTTCTAATGAAGCAAAGCGTATCATATATGGAACTGAACATTTAATTTATGAATCTGAAACCAATTTAGTCCCACAATAAAATATTTGAAATATAATTAATTTTAAACAATTATCATTTGTTGTAAAGAAAGGTACTTCAAATAATAAATGTTTTAAGAAAAAAGTTTCATTAAAGTCTTCTTTGCAAAAATACTGAGTGCTATTGCAGTTATTATTCATGCAGCAAAGGTTTTGTGCAAAAAGCTCACAAACCAATAGACCAGTTTAGTTATAACCATCATCTAAAACTCAAAATGTATTGAAAACACAGTCCCTTTTCTGTTGTCCTAATGACTATAGCTCACCGTTCCATTTCTTTCTGGGGTTGAAAACCACATGTAATTAGAAGAATAGAAAAGGAAACACTGGTGGCTTTGCATATACCTGGAAGCCCACTGGAGCCCAAAGCTGCGTGTCCTTGTGCTCAGGGGAATACTTATCCAGGACAGCCTCAAGAAAATCTGAGCTTGGCATTGTCTGTGCTCAGGCAGCGCTGCCAGAGAGCAATAAAATGGCAGGGCCCTTCACAGGATGTTTCATTCTTCTCCAGCAGGTTCTGTGCACTGGTGTTATGCTTTTTTTTCCTATTGTTCTGCTTTATGAAATGAATCAGTCAGGGGAAGCACTCAGTGTTTGGCTGGAGAGATTAACTATAAGCAAGATGAGCAAAGAATGAAAGCCCCAGAACATACTTACATACTACCTAAGACAGAAATTTTATAATCAAGAGAGATCTAGCACTATCTATTGCTTGTTCACTCCAGTCATTCCATGCAAATATCAAATATCTACACAAGTCATCTGAATGTGAAATTTAAAGGGCCTAGATGTGCTACTTTGTAAACATTTGATTTCTACACCAAAATTTAGTTAGGTAAGTGGGATTTGTTCAGAATTAAGCACCTACTAAAATGAATCAGGCCCTTCTATTCATGTTAAACTGTGATATTAAATAAACTTGATACTGAGAATGGCTGTTTTAAATTCATTGTATAATTGTTCTTAAACACAATAATACATATATTTAAAACTTTTGTTATTTTCTTGACAGACTTGAATCAAAGGAGCCTTTCCTGTCAGTTGGGTAAGTAGGAATATGTATATTTTCATGGATATTTATATATTCAACAACTATACAATATAATTTATGAGATCATGTTTAGCATAAACATCCTGTTTCAACATTATGGTTATATACTATACTTTGGTTTATAAAACACAGATTTTAGTCAATAAAGTCAGAATGAATGAATATTTTCCTTCTCAAAAAGAAACTAAGAAGTATGTTTTGCCTTTATTGACTAAACAAAACTTACACTAAAATACATGTAGGAGCTAAATGTTGCATTAAAAGGTAGCTGGCTTACAAATTTATTTTCACTGACTTTACTCAGAAACCATTCCAAATATCATCTATACCACTTGTCCAAACCATGAAAACATAATTTATAGTGTCCATTAAAAAAATTGTGATACTTCAAAAACAGAAATAAAATCAAATTTATGAAATAGAAAAAAATCACATTTTAGTGTAACTATAGATCACTGCACTGATTTGCGTGTTTTAACCATTGCCTTCATGGTGACACAGCCACTTAAAGAGTTATATGTCCTCTATATTAAAATGATTAGTCAGTATTCTAAAAAAAATAATTTGGATGTGTCATTTTCTGAAAAAGTACCATTCTTTTACAAATTGTAGACTAATATATGCATTAGAGGTAATTATTTGTATTTTACTTGTAAGTCTGAATTTCACTTAGCATGAATTATTTTCCTTTCAGCTTCTTTCTTTAAATCTTTCCGAAGTATCCTAAAGTTCTTCCTCCCTGTTTTCCTTCAGAACTATATATTTTTTTATGTGACTTCACTCTCATTTTCCTTTCTTCACACCATACTTTGTGCTATCAAGAATATAAACTGCAGACAAAAGATCCCATATGAAATACATGTTTAAGGGTTAGTTCTACCATGTAATTATTGCTAACTTCCAAATTGTTGTACTAACTGCAGAACTAAAAGTCAACTTCCAATTCTGAAGTGCAAAGTAAAGCTGACAACCAAGAAAGCATGCAAATTATGATCCAAAGAACTCAACAAATTGGCATAAACAGGACTGAGATATGTCTTTGTTTCTGAAACATAAAGTAACTCTGCTTTGCTTGAGTACATTTTGAATTAATTGCTTCCTGTTTCTACTTTCTACCAGCTCAAAATTATTGGAAAATATTTGGAGGGGGTGTGAAGGGTGCACTACTCCTTTTTTGCAAGCTTTGAATGTCCAAATTCATTATCAAATTCAGTCCCTTCTGTTAATAACTTTCACTAGTCCAATATGTAACTTATCCTGTTGAGGTGGCTTTTTGGGGCCTCCATTCTCATAATAAAATGATTACCTAAAAATCTCAACTTTAAGATTAAAAAAAGAAGTTGCATACCGTTGTGGTTGAGGACCAAAGTTGAAAGTATAAAAATCCAGGAAGCAAATAAAAGAACAATGCTAGTGACTATATTATTTGCCACAAAATAGTAAATCATATTTCTGTAGTTCTTATCATGATCTTAAGAACCATGCTGGCAATTTTAGCATGTTTGGGGATATCTGCCTAGGAGGAAGTATTGTATTTTGGATTTGGGTTTGTTTCCCATATGAGCAGATTGGTGACCACTGTGTAAATCCACATTACGTCCACATTATTATTATATGTGACTTTGTTGCTAAAACTGATTCCCCTTGGAAATTCCAATCTGCACAAATAAACAGTTTTTTTCCAGAATCTTTCAGAAGTTTGCCTGTAATATACTTGAATTATTTTATGCAAGTTCATAATAATGAAGATAGATGAAACCTCCCCAAATTATTCCCTCTGTGCTACTTTTGCCTTTTACTTCTGTATTTCCTCCACCCCCAAGGAGGGCATCAGAGGGTTAGACCACCATGTTCTGAGAGGGGCCCGAGCCAACATCCATCTCCTTGGTAACACGTCAAACAGATGCTCCTCCTAGTCCCACAAAAACTGGGGAGTTCTTTTTTACAGAGTGAGCTCTTGTGCCAGGATCTGTATCTAAAGTTTTAGCCCAGACAGGTGCAACCACCAGGCTTTTAAAATACAGTAATATTTGCAGAAGAAATGCTGACTTAACTGCAATTAAACAAACACATGGGTGCCCTTAATGGCTCTTGCAGCCAGAGTTGGTCAAAACACCAATCTAAATTACTTTTGGCTGCCTACAGATGGCTTGATCCTGCACACCAGCCTCCCATTCATCTTTCGTCTGTAACAGAGATTTGTTTCCACATTTTCATTATGTTGCCTGCAGGATATAATTAAGCCTTTTCATTTTGCTGTGCCTAAGCATACGGCTTCTTGGTGCTTTTCCACTGCTAATTGTTTTGGCAGGGGAAGGAAACATGAAGGTGGCAGCAACAGCATAAGGCCTCAAGAGTGCCACAGGTTTTGAGCTCTGCATGTATGCGCAGGGCAGCAACAGTCCCATAAAAGATCCCACAAAGAAAACTGGTTGATAAAATGTGGCATTCTTTCCCCACTCTCAGAAAGCAGCCAGAGAGATGCAGACTCCAGCTGCTGATATTGCAGTTTGTGTCTCAAATGCAGGGAGAGAACATCTCCTGTACTCCCTTGGTGAAGACAATTCCATTATTCCTTCTTTCTATGCAAAGTGAATAGAAAAGAAGGAAAATCCACACTCCTTCACTCTGTGTGCAAAGCTGGGGCGTAATTTGGCACTGAAGCCATAGCAACATATTTAATGAAAGCCTCTAATGGTAGCATTCAGGAGCAAACATTCATCAAGTATACCACCTATTCAGATAAAAGTATCTGAATGCAATATTATGATTTTAGGCTGTAGTGGTTTCAGTTTGCCAATTCAAGTTTCTGGCTAAATGCCAGCACACTTACCAAAATTTACCCCATGTTTGCTGTGAGATGACTATTAGGAGTAGGCAAAGCAGGCTCAAACTTTATAGAATATAAAGAAAGTTTATTAATAAACCTAAAACAAAGGGAAAAAAACAAGAAAAACCAGAATAAACTCCTCAGACCACCCCTCCTCCCTGACCTTTCCATTTCTTTCCCCATGACAAGGCATAAAAAGACAACATTTCGACCTCTAGTCAGTTTACCACCGCTGAAATAGCTTTTGTCTCAGTTCATTTAGGGAGAGAAGTCTCTTTTGTGTATACCATGGATTTCCTGTAAGAAAATACAGGTTTTTTTATGAGTCTTCAGCCTCACCACCAGCCACCTGCTCAGGAGAACAAATTCGCTTGTGGTAGACCCCTTCCCACAGCTACTACAGGGGGTTATGACAGTCCATGGGGTACCCTTTTAAGGATGAGCAATTCTATTGCAGCAACAAAGAAAATCCTCTTCTTCTGTGTTTAGCAACACAGGTTCTCCTGGCAACACAAGTTCACCAGTATTCCCCGGGGCCAGGGACAACTCACAGCATCCTCTGTGTCTCGGCTCAAGCTTCTCATCGGACTGCACTTATTCCAGCACTCACTCATCTCCAGCCAGGTGCCTTGGCTCACTGGCTGCTGTTAGAATATTACATCCTCCCCTTTGGACTATTCCTTCATATATTACAGTCCCAACTGTATTATTAGCTCAGTCCCAACCATAGTTTTATAAAAGGATTTTCAGCTTCACTTTTGAAACACTTCTCATGCATCTCCCTCTAGGCATCGGTTCTGCTTTCCTTACTGACTTTAAAGTCTCTATGCTCTATTTATGCAGTTGTCCTCACTCCTTCCTCTTCCTGTGCAAGGAAGGATGGGTGTCTGCAAGTTTAGTCCAGGTATAGAAAGAGTTAATCTCTCTCTCTCGGCAGTGTGACGATCATGTGGTCTCTGCTGGGCTGTTTGAAAATGTCCAAGCTGGATGACAGAAACAGAGTCTCTGTGGCCTGGCTCTGCGAAGCTGGCTTGGTCTGATAGGGCTGACCAGGCCCAGGGTGACAGGACAGGGCCCAGCCTGAGCTGGATGGAGTCCGGCCTGGTCCCTGCCCAGCCCAGAGCAGGGGCCCTGGCCCTGTCTGGTGTAGCAGACGTGTCGGCTGATCTGTACCTGCCAAGAGCTCTGGCCGGGTTCCTCCCCCATGCCCAGCTGCAGCTGCACAGCTGCTCCAAACCTCCCTTCCCTGACCACCCCAACCCTGGGGAAGGTTGGGGGGGGAGGGCGGGGCAGGGAAAAGGCCCAGCCTTACCGGAGAGAGAGGCACAGACACACTTCTCTTTCAGCAGCAGCAGGAAAACTAGGAAGAGGATCAGAGATTCTTTGTTTATATATGGGTTTTCTTCTTAAAGGCGGACCAAGTTTTAATTGGTTTAGCTACATATCAGTCCTTAAAACTACTTGGTTATTGGCTCTCTCTCTCAGGAAGGAAGCTGTACTACTTCCTGCTGCATGGGTCACTTCCAAGATTGACATCCCTTGGGCCAAACCCGGACATAGGCCAAAATAGAAAGTTGAATTTGATATTTGTGTTGTCTTCCTTTGCCTCTTAGAGGTGAAGATAAAACCCTTAGAGAAGGCTGAGATATTTGTTAGCACAGAATGCTGAGTGAAAGCCTGTAAGGACACAGGATACTTCTCTCCAGAAACCTTATTTCCACACTTTTTGGGGCTTTTGTTCATATTCAACCTAAGCAAGACCAAGAGATATCTGGACTTGCTTTCCTTTTCATGTTATATAGAATTCATGTTCACATAGGTTTAGTATAAAAAAGAAGCCATGAAAATGATCAGAGTGCCTGGAAGACTTTAATATCAGAGGCAAGAGTTTTGGTTAAAATCCACCAATGAAAATGTATCAAATTAACTTCATGCAGAAAAATCTGAAAGGTTCAGACTTAAAAAGACAAGACTTAATGACTTTTTATCAAGACTCTTGATAAAAAAGATACAGATACTGCAAAAAGAACAACTAAGTGCCGGCTCATATTAAATTCGTCCTGCGTTGTGCAAAGGATGTATAGTATTTTAAAAGTAATATGTATTTAAAATGCCAAAAGCTTTTAATTATCCACATCAGCTCTCCATAGCCAGAAATTTCATAATAGTAATGATGCATAATTATCACATCAACAAAACAGTTATAATTCTCTCTGGATAATTAGATTGGTTATCCAATTATTAACCACCAGTTATTTCTTGGCAGCTGTTTTGTCATAGCTATCTGAATGTAAGAGTTTAGCACTTGATAAATTTCAGCTAGTACTGCATGCAGATTTGTAACTGGTCATTGGTCTGACCCTTGAAATTAAAATCTCATTTTGTAAGACACAGCCATTTCAGCCTCTTTTAAGGTCTGTAATAGTATTATATGGTGAATAGAGACCATAATTATTTTGTGTGTTGCAGAGTAAATTCTTTTAATTAATTAATTATTCAATTATTAGCTATTATTTTATGTAACTTCCATAATAACATGTGGTCAATATAACTTCAACACATGCAGAGGCAGAAAATTCCAGCATAGCAACTAATAGTTTTGTCAAACATGTAAAAATATTTATCTTCTCTGTTAGACATCATTTAATAATATGTCGCATATAGTTGAATTCACAAGAGACAGACAGAGAGAGAGAGAGAGAGAGAGAGAGAGAGAGAGAGAAACTGATTTTTTCTGAGTCTCATGAAAACAGATTCATTTACTGCCAGCTGCAGAGAATGAGATTATTTCTGGATAAGCAGGCAATATCTCTTTAATGAGATGGTCTTTGAAAATGCATGTGTTATACACATCTGATTATCAGCTGAGAATCAATCTATTCTCTGATTTTTTCAATATTTTTCTCTTTTTTTTGATTGATTGTTTGCTATAAGCCGTATAATTTTAGGTGAAAAGCCCAGAGAAAGACATAAGTGAAAATTAATACATCGTATGTATTTATTTAATGATGAATAGTTGTCTGTCATGGAAGAAAAAAGAGACATACAAGTAAAATTAGCACTAGTTAATGCTTTTTTCACATTCTTAGTGAAAACAATAGAGGTCTGTGTAAACTACTACTTTCCTCACCAAGGTCCTCTTCCTAGAAAGTATTTGAGAGTAGAAAATACTGAAAAGTCATGCTTTTCCCAAATAACATCTTAATCACAGTAATTTTCAATCATAGGTACTGACTTCTACAAGAGACAGAGTAATTTTGGTGGGCTCAGATTCTTGGAACAACTTGGAAGTGCTTTTAAAATATGAAAAGTAAATTCCATTAATTTTCTTCCAGAAGAATAGTTCTAAAATACATCAAATAACTTGAATTTGTTACTCACATTTCTTCCTCTCACTTAGTAGTATTTTCTTTCCTGCAAGGCCATTTTGCAGATCTATAGGAAATTCTGGTCTCATATATTGGTTTGAGGGTCCCCATTCTGCAGAAGTGAGATAGTTTAAATAAAAGCCTAGTTCTTGCAGGATCTGTTAAGATAATACTCAGTCCACTTCCAGAACATGCAAGTTTTTTCAATTCACAGTCAGTTTCTGTGGGGGTTTGGTTTGTTGTTGATTTTTAAATGGGCAATAAGTTGTAGGGCACAAAACTGTAGCCATGTACACAAAAGAATGTAGCCATGGAGCACCCTCTGTGACAAATTCCATCACACTTGTTCCTAATCCTGGTCATCAGGTAGCATCAGTGGAAGGAGCAATCAATCTTCCTGCTGCTCCTACCTAACTTCTGAAGAGACACAGCTAAGAAACTTATTTTTCTTCAATAGAGGAAAAATAAAAAAAGAGGAGATACTAGACTCATTTTTCTCTGTTATTATGACACCAATAAAACTGCCAACCAGAACAGAATCTTATAACTCTCATTCATATTCTGACCAGGTATTCAGGAGTCGTTTTCATGAAAATCACGGGAGGACTGAACACACTTGATAAGTATTTAAACTCATTGTTTGGACTCAGGCAGTAATTTCTTGTGCTTAAAACCACTTGAGCTTTCTGACTTAGGCAGGCAGTAGCAGCTCTTCTGCCTTTGCAGAGAATACCTTCTAAAACAACCAACTCTTTGATTATGTGTGAGGTTTAGCCTAGAGGCAAGAGGCACATGTCAGGGTTCTGCAAAGGGTGAGACTTTCAGGGTAGTTGCAGAGAGACAGGAGGTATTTGGGGAATGACAGCACATGTGGATACCTGTGGATAACACTGAGAATCCACACTATTTAATTTCAGGTAGTAGTACTGACATACTTCTCTTCCAATTTTCCAAAACCGACAAGGCTTAAGCTTTTCTAAAACTGCCTAGCTACCATTATTTTAAGACTCTGAAACAGGCATGAATACAGCTATTTTATAAATTTATAATTTCTTTCTTTTTTTTGCTTGAAGCTCTCTCACAAGAAGAGGTAACAATGCTACAGTAATAATAATGCTGATTCATTGCTGTGATTGAATTTTTCAGTGGTGTTGTGGCATTACTCAATGTTTAAAGATTCTAGATTATGCACTTTTTCTACTGATCAGCAATCTAAATCTAGTTATTTAATGGTTTCCCTGTTTGCCTGATTTTTTTCATTCTACATCACTTCCACTTTCATACACAGAGCAATATGTATATTACATAAAAAACAGACTAATGAATTCAGCCAAAAAAATATTATTTTCCTAAATTGTAGTTCCTAAATTAACTTTCCTTTGCAACAAACTCAAGAGATATTAATCTTAATAAATTCTTTTTCACCTCTCTGACCTTAATAATATCAGTTGCAAGGTTCTTCATAATTGGGAAAAGCTAGAGCATGAGATCACTCTTTTTGTCTTCTGGTTATTTATTTCCCTTTCTCTTTTTTTTACTGTCTACTATTTCTGTCTTTCAAGACTTCCCTTTCCCTAGCAACTCTAGAAAAACAATATTTATATCCATATAATTTATGTGTTGGTTTAATGACGAACAATTCCTCAGCACTGAATATTTGTACTCTCACCTGTGTATCAGACAGTCAGGAGGTTTTCTAGAGCAGGAAAACTACGCACAAGAGAATGTTTCTGAAGGAAGTGCAGGAGGCTGAAATATTGAGGGAATGTAGGAATGAAAAGAAATCTGGGAACATAATAGAGAGGCAGATCAAGGGAAAAGGACAACACAAAGACAAAAAAATGGGAGATATTGTCTTACAATGGAAGGTGGATGGAGGAGGAAGGACAATATTTGCTGGGTGTGTACCATCACTGGAACAAAACAATTTACATCAAATTTGCTAGTTTTTTCCCAAACAGGAGTGACTGACCCATGACTTATAGAAAACAGTGTTTGAGAAGATCTATGTTAGCACTATTCCAATTTCCTGTTTCTGAGGTATCAACATAGCATCTTGCCCCAGTAATCTATATGGATTTCTGTGAGTCTTCAGTATGAATAAGCTTACTGTGGCAATCATGTACAGAAATATCATGAAACCTAACTCCCCACTCAAAACACTTCTTCAGATTGAGACAGTTTTTCATCCTTCCTATGGCTATGCATATGAAAAACTTTATTTATTCTCACAAGTTTCCAGATCATTGCAAAGAAATTTTATTTCAATATATTCCCCTTGATAGATATATTGAAAGATATTATAATTCTGAAGTTTTATATTTTGAGCTTCAAATTCCCTATTATGCTGTACAAATCAGCCAGCCTGTGTCTACCTCTTGCTCTTCTGCCTGTGTTTCTCTAACTGCTTTTATACAAAAATAACAATTGAAACTCTTCTTAATATTAGGTTCTTAGCACACTAGGCCTTAAACAAATATTCGGAGGGGATCTGATGACTGATCCCTCTGATTCCATGCTTGAAATCAGTTTGATCTTTTTCACCAGAAACAGAAATTTGATCCATCTACCCTAACATCTTACTTGCACTTGAACTACAAGAGAAGGATATGCTTAAAAGACTAAACCCCAGAAAGACAGAGTGCTGCTATGTGAACTTTTACTTGACAGTCCACTTCCCACCCTTTTGTTGTAATATAACTGACAGCTCCTCGATAAAGAGATTGCTTCATTGGAGTTCAACCAATTGTGATCATAGCAGTCAGTCAGTGGATTTGCTTCTAAAGTTATTGCTCCACTCCAGTCTGTGTATAAGTTTGCTTTCTAAACTGTAAAGTCAGGAGAAAGAGAGGAGGCAGTGCAGAAAGAGGCATGTCAGAGAGAAACATTGCTTATGCAGAACAAAATGGAACTTTCCTACATCTCTCTCATGTTTTTTAAAGATTTTTAAGAAGATAAAGAGCTTTGGGCTAGGAGTTATTGTCTGCAGTGTTGCTCCGTTGATAGCCTTTTTTGTGATGACAAGGAACAACTACTCACATCTTGCTTTACTGGATCATTTAGGTGTGCCTTCACTTACTGTGGGATAACCCTAATTTGAAATAAAATCACAATATGTCCTGATATTAGACATGATTTCAATTAATAAAATGAATTGGATCATAGATAATTTTCTACAAATCTCAGTCTGAGATTTGACTTTGATTGCAAACCACTTTCCAACTACCTTGGTGTAATGCCTTACACACCATCATTTGAAAAGAGGCATGACTGTGTCAGGGGTATTTACGATCATATTCAATAGTCTCTGTTTGAGTCAAACTGGTGTTGATTTCCACGGTCTTGATTTTGGCTGTTTTGGTTTCAGTTTCTTTGGAGGATATTTTTGCTTAGTTTTAATTACAAACTGCAGTTCAAAAGCACTGTGTAGCTATCCATTGAGTTCAAGGATTTTTTTTAATCTCAGGTTCAGGTGAGATTCTTATAATTCTCACCATTCTTCAAGCCAAAATGCAACTTTTTCCACATCAGCCATACACCCTTTACATATACACACAATACATGTAAACTTTGATGCTGATGTACCGCAAAAAAAATGGGAATTAGGTCATATTCTGCCTTTCCAGCAGTAGGATAAGAGTTTTATTGCTACAGTTTAATGACTGTCCCTCAATTTTTTTCATTTCTAAAGTCTTCACCTTTGTTTCTGAAATCATGTAAGGATCGGTTTTGCTCAATAAAATGAAATCCTTCACAACATATTAGAGCATAATTAAAAGCTGGAGTTCAAGTTCACATTAAATGTGAAGTAGAAATAACAGAGTGAATCTTTCATGCATGACCAGCAACTGACAGTTGACATTGTAATGGTACTCACTCTGTTGCTAATGCCAAAGCATTTGTTTAATTTGAAAGGTAGAAACCGATATCCAACAAATATAGAGGGATTTTTTTCTTTTCAGTTGCCTCTAATCCTGTATACAAAAAAAAATCCTAAACAAAAAACAAATCCAAAAATAAACAAACATTCTGAGCTCTCCACACTTGTATCTTGTAGCCTTTATTTGCAAGAATAAGGATGGAAGGTTGAATCAGCTGCCATCCTGTAGCCAGCTGCTTTTATCAAACATTTTGGTAACACACAGATGGACATGAGAAAGTAGTTTTAAATCCCAACAATCACAAATTTTTGTAGGATGACAGAAAGGTTTGTGTTAGAATGGACCTTAAAGATCATCTATTTACAACTAGTGCCACCCATTAGACCAGGCTGCTCAAAGCCCCATCCAATCTGGCCTTGAGCACTTGCAGAGATGAAGCATCCACAACTTCTCTGGGCAGCCAGTTCCAGTGTCTCACCATCTTCACAGCAAATTTCTTCCTAATATCAAATCTGAATCTGCCCTCTTTCAGTTTAAAGTCATTCCCTCTTGTCCTATCCCTCTCCAGCCTTCTTGTGGGCACCTTTAGGTGCTGGAAGGCTTTTATGAGGTCTCTCCAGAGTCTTTTCTTCTTCAGGTTCAACATCCCCGGTTCTCTCATCCTGTCTTCATGGGAGAGGTGTTCCAGCCCTGTGTTCATCTTCATGGACCTCCTCTGGACTAGCTCCAACAGGTCCACATCCTTCTTATGTTGGGAACAGCAGTACTGGATGCAGTGCTTCACATGGGGTCTCGTGGGAGCAGAACAGAGGGGGAGAATCACCTTCCTCACCTGCTGGTCATGTTCCCTTGGATGTATCCCAGAATATGGTTGGCTCTATGGGCTCTGAGTACACACTGCTGACCCATACAGAGTTTCTTTTCAATGAGCAGTCTGGATGTCTTTTGCCAGAAGCACTTATTTACTGGAAAGTACCTACTAGATATGGCCTTGTTTATTTTCTTGCCATCTAAATCAAGGCACAGAAAGTAAAGACAGTTTTCCAGGCACACTATGAACAACAAATAGTCAAAATGAAAAATCACCAACTTTCAGACTGCAATTTTCACAGGAACTCTTTGTTCTGAACTATTTGAAAGTACCTAACACCTCCACAGGAATTAGGATCAATATATGAAGGAGGAAAACTGAAGCATTTCTCCAATAATCTAACTCATACTGCAGATCTAGCTGTTCTTGATGTACAAATGGATATGGGATGGAAATGGAAGCTCCATCTTCTGAGACAGTGGAGTTATTGAAACAAAACTGAAGCTCGTTATTATGGTTTATGTAGCAGTATTGTGCCAAAGTGTTCCCATTTCTTTAGGAGAGATGGAGGAACCTGACAGGTATTGAATAAGGCTTTGTTTCCTTGCAAAATGAATCTTCACACTTATATACACACACACATATTAATCATGGTTATACTTTAAATCTGGAATCAGGTATGATTTGGTTTCGAGCCGACCATGCCTAGGTGTCAGTAGTTAGGTGTATTTCATGTTCTGGATTACTCTTTATAGGCTATAATACTAAAACAACTGTCTTGCTGTGTAACATTCACAAAAAAGTAAAATTCCAGCCATGTAACTGTATAAGGATGAGTAATGGTAATGTGGTTTTGCTGGGAGAAGGCAAAAATCATGCAAGGGGAGTTTAGCAAGAAGGCAACAGAGTGGGAAGGAGGAGACAGAGAGACCTTAAAAGTGTTCATTCCTTCACAGAATCTTGCGGTTTGGGAAGTGATGGTGGAAGCAATTCTCAGAACTAAATTGTTTTGGTAGCTTAATTCAATAGACTATATAAAATGAAACCTAGTCTAAGGTGTGCATGTCTTGTTAACTTTTAATGTGCATTTCCCAGAGTGGTAAACCACTTGAAATGAAACTTTCTTTAACTATTTACTAGATGTGGTACATAAAAGTGCCAGCAAAGCCCTCATCTCTCAGGGACTGTGACCTCATAATCCAGGGGAAAATGTTACAGAAAATGGCAATAATGGAATAATAAAACTCCATGAGCCCCATTTTGTGCAAATCATAGAATCACAGAATGGTTTGGCTTGCAAGGGGCTTTAAAGATTGTCTAGTTCCAATCTCCACTAACACAGACAGGGGCAACTTCCACTAGACCAGGCTGCTCAAGTATTAGCATTATGCTCTTAACAGAAAATAACAATCAGCTAATGAAATTTGCTCATCTGCTGCAAGCAAGTTGTCAAAATTTCAAATTGTGCAACTGTTCCTTGGAGCTTAAAACAGCAATATGAAGGAGTCTTCAGAAGAAGTACTGTAACATCCAGCAAGTGCAAGGGAGAAGATGAAGGGAAGATCCCAAAAACACATACTGAATCCCCCAAATTTAAATTTATTGGCTCTTTTCATTTTTTATTTTTTTAAGATACAGCAGCCAGAGTGGAACATTCATTTACAATCAATTCTGCTACCAAAATATTTGACAGAGTCTACAACATGTGATTTAAAAAATGTTACTTTTGTATTTTAAAGGAGCTTAGAAATGTGAAAACCTGAAACCAAAAATGTAACCTGATTAAACTCTACATTGAATATACTCCTCAAAAAAAATCTTCAGTGAGGGAGAGATAAAATGATTAATGCCCTATATTATTAGATGTCCTGACAGTGAACCAGGGAGTGGAGCAAGTCCTTAGAATCTGGAGGTAACCATAAAAAAATATGCCAGGCAGAGTAAAGCAGGAGTGTATCCAGACTGCAGTCTTCCATGCTATGGAAGGTAGGAGCACCACTGAATGAGGAAACCTGAGAAAGACCCCACCCTAGGAAAAAAAGACATTACTCTAAAGAGACAGGCACAGAACCTCAGTTCTTGAGTTGACTGAGACATTAGAGAAGCAGGCAAAAGAAACCAGTATGAGGATTTCCTAAGGGGAAAAAGGTCTCTTGGGCAGTGTCAAACAACGCTTCTTGTAAATTAGAAAAGATGCATAGAATATTTTCAGCTAGACAATTCATGATTGCCTCATACCTGCATGACAAGAAATCAGCAGCTCTTCCATTTGTCCAGCACTGTATAGGGAACCTGCAATATCAGTGTCATGACAAACCACCAAAGCCTTTTGCCACATACTACACTCAGGTGAGTCATCTGGGACAAACATCCTTTCACTTATGAGAATAAATACAGTGAAAAAATCCAGACGTATGTTTAAGAGAAATAAACATGATCACATGGTTTCAACAGCTCTATTCTGGATTTAAATTGAGGTAATTTGGAGTGGTGACACTTGAATATCCTGTAAATCAAAAGGTCTTTCCACTGATTTTCTAGGAATTCCATTGGTTTGTGAATTTTTGTTCCCTTACACAAAATAACGAAAGTGAATGAACACAAGGTCTTCCAAAGCCCTGAAGTATTAGGAATATTTGCCAGAAATCAAGGAAAGTGTAGTCAACCTAGTGCTGATCTAGAGGATACACAGCTGGTTATGTGATGCACAACTGCCCTTTCCACTCATCTCTGGCCAGACTGGAACTGAATCCAGTTCTGTGCTCAGTTATAGAAGAATCTCCTTATCAGATGCACCTCCCATGGAAATTATTACACAATGGGTCAGGAGTAAAAGAATGCTTTTGCAGCTTCACAGAATCTAGTATCTTCATTTATCTTGTAACTGCACTTGCAAAGCACACTCTTGGAAAAACAATCAGTTTGTCTTGACTTCACAAGCTGTACTGAGGACACTGAAAGTTCTGTCTCTTTCACATCTCCATTTTGCTGCTTTAAACCTTGAGTTATTCAATCCAAAATAATGAAATTACATCACTAAACAATGAAAATGAGAATACAAATTTAATTTTAGACCTTTGACAGTTTGAAAAGTGGAGAGGAAAGCATGTGATGCAATTTTCTAGATTTTTTTCTTTTTCATGAGCTCTGATGTCACGTTGTACTTGATTAATCCTTTGTGAACCATGTTTTTGTGTTTCCTTCAGTGCTTCTAAGACAGCTTCTCTGAAAAGTACCTAAAGTTTCAGAGTTCTCTTTTTTTAATCTTAAATAGTTAGTCTTTCAGCTCCAGTGCAACCACTATGATTTTAATTTAATCTGCTGTTCAGTGAAATGCTGTGGAAACACTAAACCCATCACTTATTTCTACACCTGCCAATGACAGTCTGCTGTAGTTGTCAAACCAAGTCAAATGACACTTCTTCAATGTATACAATATTACTAACAAATTGGATAATCAATCACATGTGTATGGTTTGACAGTAGTACTTTGAATATGCTGAATTTAAAACAGATTTTTAAGAGGCAGAACCCATTTCTCTTGTACTAAGAAAAAATACCACATGGACATTAACGTCCCCAGTCAGACTACAATTAAAGGAACCTTGGCAAATGGTTGGGCCACTGGAAATCTTTTTCTTTGCCTTGCTATGAAATGTTCTCTTGGGGAACAGAAATAATTGGACATTACTTTAGATGACAGATAAATAGTTTTTATCAGAAGAAAGGTCAGGGAGATATTAAGTAGATTTACGCGGGTATCTTTACATTAAAAAGTTACTATTTTGTTTCTACGATCTATGATCATCACGTTAACATTGTTAATCATAGGCTGTGTCTGCAGTCACAGTAAGTAGTTTCAATTAGGAGGAGTTCTAATATTTACCTGTACAGAAAATTGTTGGTGTTTAGTTTTGCCTGCATCTATTGTCTGTCTTACTTCCATTAACAGCTCTGAAACCAGCTGATCCCTGGAGTATGAATATTGATCTCAATGTCTTTGTTCTTCTCTGCTTCACAAGCTTTGCCTAATCCTCTCCAGGAAAATATCTTAGTGATTTAATTACCTGATTGTGTATATGCAACTTTGAATATTTGCCCAAGTTTTACCTAAAATTCAGGTTGCACAGTAAGTTCAACAGTTTTCCCAAAATACATTTCACTGGGATGAGAATTCTTGGAAGACAGGATGAGAGTAGAGAAGGGACTTATCTAGAGACAGAAAAAATACAGCTTAATCATATTGCAAATAAATTCTGCCTGGTGCCTGCAGAAAGACACTTTAATGGAAAAATGGAGTACTCTATGTCAGCTTTTTTATGTATACATGTCTTGCTTGGACAAAATGCACCTCTTCAGATTAGAATTGCAAAAAATGCTTCAGTTTTGCAGAAAAAAAAATCTATTTACAGTATTACATTCCATGCTCACTTTTTGAAACTTTACTCCTTATTTTTTCCCCACTCAGGAAAAAAATATATCTTGCTCTTATTAATTGAATAATTTTGCAGAATTTTAAAAAAAAACCAACAAAACCTTTATTAACTTATGGTTACAAAATTACTATGCAATTTAACCCTTAAATGAAATATACAAATAGCACGTCATGTTCAATTTTTTGGCATTTTGGGACAAGTGATTAGGGATTTTGGTGTTAAGATCTTTTTTTTAACTATACTTATTTGCCCTCATAACTTCATTATGGAAATGAATGTAAAATCCTTCTCTGCAACTACTTTTCCTCTTCCAGCCCCCTCTTTTTTCCTGTAAATATCTAAAATATTAGTTGAAGGAATCACTGAAAAAAATTGCCTTTTGACAGTAAGTCTGTCAGCAAAAAAGCAGGCTCTGGAGAATATTCTCTTTCTCTGTAGAATATATGGCCTGAACTGCGAAACAGCAATGTCCCTCCACTTCTATCAGCATTCTCATCCTTACCTAAAATTGAATTTTCTTTAAAGTAAAGGTGGGATTCAGCCCACCAGTTTGATTCAAGTCCAGAACTGTAGGTAACCATCCACTGAAAAGTGGCCTGAAATCTCCACCATTTTTTCAACAGCTTATGAAAGTAACTTCCATCTGATTGATTTTCTAACAGGGAAAGTTTCTATCTCTCGATGCTTCTTCTCTAAATCATCTAGTTACCGTCACTGACTTCCTTTTTAACATCCTATCAGTTTAGACTGATTCTCTTTTGCACTCAACAATTTCTAACACTTTTTTCACATGACTTGAGAAATGATTTCACAAACGACTGGAATACTAGTTTCAACCATTAGGTTGATATGTACTTTCCAAAAAGAGTTTGACTGAAGGAATATTGCTTTTATATTTAATATTTTTATTCAAGCCTGTCAACAGAGAAGCAACTGACAGTATAAATGGTGATAGCACTGTCAATGAAATTAAGATACATTACGCCTGGTTTGTCAATGTTTGATTTAAATATGTCTTTGTACCTGTGGAAAGAAAAAGAGATATTAGCTCAGGCTGATTTACGTGGAAGAAAAAAGTCTTGTTGACAGAAAAATAACAAAAGGTATTTCTGCTCTGTTCTGCTAACTCTCCTAAAGTTAGAACTAGTGTTCTAATGTTCAGAGCTAACTAGGTTAAAACAGTATGTGATCATTAGTTTATAAGCAACTTCTGTGGGCATAGCATAGAGAATGCAAAGAAGATTGCACTTTTGTAGTAATATGCTTTCAACATCAGGTATATAAAGACAAAATAACATCCACAAGTTTATTTCAAAGATGCAGAAGCATAACACTCTATTTGCCCACTTGGCACATGTGCAATTGCTGACATACACAGGAACTTCGAATACGTACAGCATCATAGCTCTGAAAATATGGTCATGGGAGAACTCATTATTCTTCAGGCATACACAGTTTTAAATATATGTATAGTGTTAAGTGAAAGCGAAAAAGACAGCTTGTACAAGATTGTCTTGGTGATACTAAGTTAGACAAAGGAACCATGACTTTTGCTTAGCAGCAGCACTTTTCATTGATGTGTTTTCTTGGCCTCCTTGTGAGACACACATAAAGCAGTGTCTTTTACTGTCTACTACATTAACATCAGCACCATGCACACAGGTCCATTGTTAATATTGTTGAGATGGCATATGTTTGTGGGTAAGTAATCTGCCTGTTTACAGTGCCATTAGGAAACTGCTGACTCCACCAGTTCACAGGCTCGTTTAAACCTTTCTCTGCTTCTGACCTGCTAAGTATTTGGTATTCAACACCGTGTGATTGATTACCTGCGGCCTCCATTACACAGGCTGTTGGGTTGCTAAGGAATAACTCTCAAGAGGTTAAGAGCCTTGCAGTCACCTTGATCTCAGTGCCAGTGACTACCTGTGCTAATTTTCTGTTCAGTGTTATACTGCAGCACTGACCAAATCCTATGTCTGTCCTTTCACCCATAGAAGTAGGAACAATTATGGCTGTAGATGGAGGGATGTACTGATTGCTTTCACAATATCATCTTAATCTCTTCAACATATTATTGCAGATGAAACATCATCATGCAACTTAAAATTTTCATACCCATTGAGGGGCCAGCAGTCCTTATTCTGTCCTGGGAGCCAGAGCTGAGTTACTGCATGTCACTCTGTCGGACACGAGACAATTAGGCAACTCAGGAGGTCAGCCACCAAGGCCGGGCAGAGAGCAAAAGGAGACCCAGCCTCTCTTTATTCTTATATTTATACCTTTTTACAGACAGTTATGGATTGGACAAGGAGGCCGCTACCTCTGAAATTCCATAGGTGAGAAACACAGTCCATCACATTCTCCACCCCAGAAAGAAGAATGAGAAACAACATCCAAAGTACAAAACAGTCCTTGGCCGGTTATGGAAACATGGATTGTTTACACAAAATCCATGAGAACCTTTGCTACCAACTATAAACACAGCACTCTAAAAAATCGAGGCGACAACTGCAGAAAGGACAACTGTCCTTCAGCCTTACTCTAATTGGTGCCACTGAATTATTCCTTACCAGCTTCATGGTCTTCAACCTTGAAAAAGTGAATTTGTCCGGTCTTTATGCAAATTAAATAAATGTCAACACCGGGTGAAAGGTTTCATGTGACAGGGCTTTTAAATTTAATAATTTTTCTTCAAATTGTCTGTTATCTTCTACTTAAAAACACACATTGAATATTAAGTATGGGCTTACTGAAGCTATTAATCATTCAGCTAGATAAAACCACTAGGAAGCTGTGAATAGCTGTAAATAAAATAATAGCTTTGATACCTGCTACTTCTTAGATCCATGCAAACTGGAGTGAAAGACAAAATAAGAGCTGTCATATAGTTTAGAAAAAATTTGCTAGTTTTGCATTAAGATATAGAAACATGATCACTATAAAGAGTCTATTATTATTTAATGATATTTTGCATCCTCTGCCACACACAGCTTACCTGCTGTGGGGTTCTAGTCTCTCAGGACTGTTTGATTTAGGAACTGTTTCACATGAAATGCATCTTAGGATTTCTTTTCTCAAATAAATTACAAAAAAGGTCACAGTCATCTGCAGCTCTCATGATCTTCAACCACAAAATTGTGCAGGCAGAGAGTAGAGTTTATTCTATTATATGCAATTGGGCACTTACATGTGAAAGAGGTGTGGCAGAGATGAAAATTGTGCCCAGACCTGCTTTGGTAGAATTCTTGACACATTCTTCAAATTATGCACTGAAAACCCCATTTTGCTCAATGTTCAAGAGCAGAAATTATCCACAAGTCCATTCCCTGTGAAGAAAAGCTTCTTTAATATGTAGCTGATCTTTAAGGTCCTTTCCAACCTAAATCACACTATCATTCTATAATCTTACTTTATTTTCAGGGAAAGTTTTCTTGTGTGCTTTGTCCTTTCTATCTCTCTCTTTTCTACCTTTTTCTTTTCCTATTTAAAGCTTCTCCTTCTTTTGTGGTACTTTCTTCATGCTTCTTACTTTTATTATTCATAATTGTCCTTCTCAGGCCAATGGAAAACTTAGAGTATGTGTTACTAGGCAGAGTAATAAACCCTTGTGACTTTTCCGCACAGAGCCTTTATTGGCTCAATGGTTTTTTGGTTTGGGTTTTTTTTGGGGGTGTATGAGATAGATAAAACATCTTTGCTATTTCTTCATCACGAAAGTAGAAAGTTGCTAATGGAATGCAAAACCAGGAAGATCAATCTGGGATTGACTTTGCTATTGACAGCTCAAAAATAGTTTTCTCATGAACTTGTGCAATTTCGCATGTGTTTGTTTGCCTTGATGGTGCCTGTTTTTTCCCAGACTGGTATGTATATTGCCTCCTGAACCTGAGAGGAAGTGTGTCCCTGTAACACTTATTTAGCATTTATTTTCTTAACTTTTTACTTTTTCTGTTTTTGATGAAAATAATTTGGTGGACTCAAGGACCAGCAAGCAGTCCAATGCTTTTCATGTTTCTCTAAATCAAAGTAACTGTCTTAGTTCACCTTTGCACTCATTTCCCACTCTTTCATGTATTTAAGTGTCTTCCTACTCCACTGATGATGCTATGTTAGACCAGAAAAGAAGAGGGTGTCAGTTCTGGAATGCTAACTTCATTTGATCACTCAGAGAATTACACTATAATGATCCTCTAATTACAGTGCTGTCTCACTGTGTTAAATCCTTTCTTTATGTGCTGTCAACTGTTTACACTGTTCTGTGTGGCCCAGACTTCACATTTCCAAATGTACAGTGATAGCTGACAACAGTATTGACAAACATAATGTACATTGTACGGCTGTACAAAATAAGTGGAAGGACTTTGAAGAAGGGATAAAAATTTGAGACTAAGCCAATATTACCAAGGAAGCTTTAATCAGTGTGTATTTTCCTATAAACCAGTTCATTCTTGTTCTTCTGTATTTTTCCACAGTGGTTATGTCTTTGATTATGATTACTACAGAGATGATTTCTACAATCGGTATGTATGCCTATATTTTTGTACATGCTACATAATTTCTAATGTCTGTTTATAATATAAGCCCATCATTTGGTTAAACAGGTCAGTTGTGATTTTATGTATTATTCATTACATTTTTTCTATTGTGTATAAGAAGAGTATTTGAATACATCATGGAGAAGATTACCACCACCAAATGTATGCTTAATAAACAGGTCTTTTGATTTTATCCTTTTTGAAGAGCTTTTGGGACATTTGCTGTGCTGAACAGTTTAATGGTAGTTTAATAGAGTAAGTCTTCCAGGCATACTTTCACTGCCATGTATAGTGGCTGCAGAATTCTTCAGTATGGTGTTCATGGCTGTGTCTGCTCATTCATGTGTACGAAAAGATACGATGTCTCCTCAAGAATGTTCCAAGAACATTTAGAAGTCCAGAAGAACCTTGAGAGAAGCAAAAGTGCAAGCTGAACAGCGTTTTCCTACAGGACAAAGAGAATTTGGGTACCTGAGCAACCGGAGATTCTGCCTTGAGTACTTACGCACAGCCCAGCTCAGCACTGTGAAGACACATTTATTTAGATGTAGCAGAATCCCCACGACACAGGACTAGCATGAATGATCCCAGATACCCAACTTGTGATCCAGCAGTGCTGTGTCTTTGCATTACAGCAGCTTGGTTTGGCACAGGACAAGTGAGTCAGAGAGGAACAAAGCGTTGCTCCACCAGCTGCTTCTATCTGATATTTCTTTTATTTAAAGCAATGGACAGTAGAAGGGCAGGAGTTTACACCCAGAAGTTAAGTTAGCATGTGCTATATACCTTTCTGCTTAGGAACACAGTAAGGAAAATATAGAAACAATATCTTCGGGTTTGTTTTCTCCTGATGTGGGTTCAATTTGAGCCACTAGTTTTGGTTTTGCATGTAAATCAACATGCCTCCTTTGAACAAAGCTAAAAATAGTGGGATATAAACATATGAAGTAAAATCCATCAATGCAGTTTAATCCTGCTCAGTCCAGTCTTTGCAATAAGAGTAGCACACGTCCTGTAAAAGGTTGATTTCCATAGGTTTTTATTTTTTACAGCTCTGAATTTCATCTGTGGAATTGTATGTTTTTAAACAGAATAGTGTTTCTCATCTATACCACGTGACTATTAAATTTATATGTCTAGTTTTTTCCCTAATTCTGTGTGTAATGGGTAGCAGAAATTATTAACTATAATGGTTACATTTTCACCAAGAAACAAACAATACTTATGGGACGTTAAGGGTTGTTTCTGTGGATCATGGTGACTCTCTTGGTAATTGTGTTGTTATGGAAAACCACTGACAGTGAAATGTATCCATAGATCTAATCAATAATATAATTTTTTTTTAATTTAAAAGTCTTTCAGAATTAAGACAGTAGAAATTTTATTCTATTATTTTATTCAGATTAGAAAATCTGAATACGAGGTTGGCCTCATAAGTCTGGACATGCTGATCTTCTGACAATAAAAATTGTATGAGCTTAACAGTCTCTTTTAGATACAAGCTGATGGAAGGAAAAGATGAAATTCTCAATATAATACTCATGGAAAAGAAAATTCCATGGAGAATTCAGTGTATGAACTATTTATAGGAAGTAGAAACTAAGAAATATACTCAGAGATTCTTTGAAGTTTTGAACTTCTGAACTTTCTGAACTTTCTGAATTTCTATGTTTTACCCCAAGCCATAGATCTTGTTTTCTAATATTCAAACCAATTAATTCTATTAATTTTCCAGCCTTCCTGAAGGGAGAATATGTCTTTCTTACCTTGACTAAAGCAATGATGGGATCAAAAAAGGGTGTCATGAATGGATAGTTCTCTGAAATAAATCTATATGAAGACAGATTGACAAGATCAGAATGGCAAATTTAGAAGGGTGACTGAAAGAAAAGGTATAGTTGTATGCTACCAGTGGTTACTGGGGCAAAGAATGGCTTTGGAACTGAGAATTTCTCTTTATTTAGCACAAGGAAAATGGGTATTTCAAAACTATAAATGGAAGAACTGTTTTTTAAAAGAAAGCATACTATTGGAATATATAGAACGTGATAAAACAAAATACCAAGCCCAAAATCTTGGCATAATTTCATAAACAGAAGTAGGAATAGATAGAAAACAGTCACTTAGATAACTGTTCTTTTATATATTTTGAGAAAAGGAAGCATAGCTTCGCATTTCACTATATTATCTAAACACAAACCACTGGAAGCTAGAAAAAAATCATCTTTGGAGTAATAATCACATAATGAACTTTTGCACGACAGCTTATAGTGCTTCAGAAACAATTTTTTCCAGTAACATCCAAAAGGTGGTTGTGACCAACCTGCAGATCATCTAATATGATAAATTATGAGTGACAATAAACACTAATATTTATGCTAAAAGTAGGAAAGAAATGGTTTAGTGTCATCTTCACACACAGTTCTTTAGTTTTCTCAGAATGGCTAGAAACTGCTCATTTGTGGGAATATTTGAGGCCATGGATTTCAGCCAGTGAGTGTGACAGGATCTCTGTGACACATTCTGTAGACAGCTATGGAAAAGGAGGGAGGTGGTTACACTGTTTGTAGGATTACAGTACAGACAGAAGTGTGGTTTGATTTAAGCACTAGGTATGTACTAGCAAGGAAATGGGTAGGAAGATTTAAGTTTGACTCTGCTTCCTGTTCAGCATACTGTTAGATGCTGTGGTGAGTGGATTACTGTTTCTTGTGTGTCTCTTTTCAAATTTATATCTATCTGCCCAGCTGGGTGACAGTACTCACAACTGTGAAAATTAAACACGCACTTATACATTCCCATAATTACCAGTTGCAAGTAAATTTGAGAATATTTTATGAGGACATTGCTTATCTCACTGCTTCAGACTCTGAACTGAAAATCTTTGTTTTCTGAACTTTCATCTCCTGACCTATCATATCCAGAACCCATAGCTTTTATGTTCTAAATACAACTGTAGCTTTGATTACCTTTTTTGTTGCCTTTTTTTTCCCTCTACACATGTTAGCTACCTGCTGTTGATAACCGTATTTTTAGGATTGGGCTATTCTGTTTGAAAACAAAAGTTCATTTTTGTCACAGAGTATCTTTTATTGACTGTAGTGGTAAAAGACTGAATATCTGCCTGCTACAGTGGCTCTGGTTTGAACAATTTTTTCTCTTTTTTTTTTTTTTATTAAGTATGCTTGGGTATTTTAGTGTTTCTACACCAGTTCATTCTTCAATAACGAGAATATATGCAAAGACTCTTGTTATTTCACAAACTGCAGTGAAAGTTGTCTTCAGGAAAGTTCTCTTTTGTATTTTACTTTTACATCTTTAAGGATAGCAGATAGAAAACTAGAATTTAAGCCATGCATGTAATAAAGGAGCTGAAATGTCACAACAGGATGTACTGCTTTTGGCTGTGAGCAATGAAATGATGTGGACTTGTGGAAAGCAAGTTATGGATTTTCCGTACGGCAAATAGCAGAGTCCCCTAATACATCCTTCATTTAAATGACACACAAAAAATCTGAGCTGGTCTGTGCACCAGTGTGTGACTGAAATCTGAATAAGGCACTTGATGTGCATAGGTCCTTGAAATCTAATCTGACTTGATATGAAGTGATTATGGTTTTAAAGAGTAATTTTCTCAAAGATAACATGCAAATTTAGTTGACAGAGCTCCCATGACATGAAATCACAGAGGGTTTTATGGAGTCCAGCTGACTTAATCTTTTCTAGGTTGTTTGATTACCATGGCCGTGTCCCCCCACCGCCCCGTGCAGTGATTCCACTCAAACGTCCTCGTGTGGCTGTGACAACAACTCGTAGAGGCAAAGGGGTTTTCTCCATGAAAGGAACATCACGATCCACTTCAAGTGGGGCTTCTTCCTCAGGATCCAAATGTGAGTTTCTCATATCAGCTGAATGTTATTGAAACAATTATCTTAGCAACGTCTGCAAGCAGACAGCTTCCACTGTATAGCCCTATTACAGTCATTTCCTACCCTAAATCTCTAGCTTGAAAATCTGGCTTGATTACCAAAGCTTCTAGGCCTTTCCTGCAAGTCAAGGAGCACACTGATGACATTTTTGAAGGAAATTCTTTCAACATTTGACCTGCTCCCTTGGCCTCAGAAAAAGCCTGTTAAAATCTCCTTTCAACCTAACTGCTCATACACCATGAGATCTCATGAACAGCTGGTAATAAAAGGAAGATAATAATCTTGTTATAGACAGACAGAGGCACATTGATTTCTGTGAAGACTTGAGGGTTGTATGTAAGCTGATGGGGGTGGACTAGGGGGACCAGGGGAGGTTGGATTATGTGTACTTTTTTTTCCAGATTCCTTTGAGAGGAAAAGTATCTTGGTTTTAAAGGAAGTTCAAAACAGGATTGGCAATTTGGGCTTATTTTACCCCTCTTTAGTGAGTTGGCCCTAGAAGAGCTGATGAACAATAGGCATTCCCTCCTTCAAGCTCACCAAACTCCCCACTCCCTAGTATGCCCTGGGAACTTCATCTTCCTCTTCGTGCATCTTTCAGCACCCACCCGTCTTCCCCTGCCCCTTATGTGGAGTGATACTGTCCTTGGAAGCGTCACTGGAAGAGGAAGAGAAAGATCAGGTAGGGATCAGATATTAGAAAGAATGAAGGAACTTCAGTAAGTCTTCTGAAGTACCAGAGTGGCCAGCAAAGCATCATGCTTGTCTTACCATGAAATAAGTGAACCCATCAACAGTACATCTTACTGCCAGAGGAGTTAATTATGGCATGAACAGGACCCAGTCATATACTCTGTTTGAATAACACATTCAAATCTCACATGCTAGTGTCTAATAAAGAAGATGGATCTCTAGTGAGCCCATTAGAATCCTTTCTTGATCCTACTGTGTGACCTGATGATATCAGAGACCTTGAAGGAAAATGTGCGATAAACATGTAAATGCCTGTGACTGAAAAAATGTGATATACACAGCTAAAGATAATGATGTATGCTCAGGAACAAGGAGCTCAAGACATTCCTTGGAAAGGATGATGTTGTGACAGAGAGGCTCTGTTGCCTGTACAGTTAAATCACTCACAGGTCTCCAGGGAATGAATGGGCTGGATGCCCATTCCCACTAACAGGAGCTTTGATGCCTAACACACAGGAAGACACCTAAATTTAGGTGTCATATTATGATGCTCACTCAGACCCTAAGAGGATGTCTGGGAGTAGCAACACTTCCTTTGTTCTCTGGAGGATGAACATGAGTCTAGACATTTTCATACACACCTTGAAGTAACTCTTTCCTCAGTACTTTTAGTAATAAATTATGTTTTCTTCTATTATTTTAAAAGAAAGTATGTACCTCAAGATCTTCCCTTTGGAACACTTTGAACTTAAATTACTTTGTTAGTTCTTTTCAGTCCTTGGATCTTTGGGTTTTCACACGGTGAATCAAAGCTTTAGTTTTATCTCATTTGTTCATAATTTACTGTTGTCTTATCTATATGAATAGTTAGTGCTATCAGTGCATTCAAATCACTAATGGTCCTAAAGTATGCACTAATAAGAATGGGCTTTTTTACTCACTTTGCCATGAAAAGAGAGTTTATTTTTAGGTAAGTTTTTTATGTATTTTTCTCATTGTCCAGAACTAGAATAACTACAAAATTCTTCTAGAGAGCTGAGGATTTTATTGTTAGTACCCCAACAGATATCAAGAAAAGCTCTCACCCAGAAATCTGAATTTCCATTGTAGTGAATGAGACAGAGACTAGTACATTAACATATAGATATTTGTTCCTCACAACCACTGCAAAATTTACTTTATTTCTTCTGCATTTCTAAAAATGGTATGTACTACTGTGTCAGGTCTTAAGTAATGTCATAGCATAGATCATAGGATTCAACACTAGTCCAAGTATTCACAGCCACTTGCTATAAGATTTCCAAAACACTGTTTGCATAATATGACCAATATTGCAGAACCTGTAAATTATTTAATTGAAGTGCAATCAGGAGTGTCCAGATCCAAACAGACAGTGTTATGCCCCAGTGAAGGTATTCTTCAATGTATTCAGGTGTGATCTGAATTTGAAAAGTGTCAGTCTTAGAGCTCCGGGTGTCAAGATCATCCTTGGATCCAGCTCTTTAACTGAAGGGAGAGCTTCAAGATGCATCACTGAAAACATGGGCTGACATTTTGACCTTTTTTAGGTTTCTACACTCAATTCATTACAATGACAGCTGGAAACAAATGCAGAGACTTTTTATTGTGATGAAATAAATTGCACAAAATATCCTTCCTGCATGCAGCGCATCTTTAAAAGGAGTCAGACCCAGAGTATACAGATTTTCATGCTTAATTTTCCCATAGAATTACTTTGCTTTCTGTCAATTCTAGTCAACCCATCATAAATGTAGAAACATCATTTTGTTGACTTGGACAGGAATGTAATCAGCTTATTGTAAGACCTTTATCAGAGAAATAGTGCAGCCATTCCCTTAGAGGCTTCAATTTGGAAAGTAGAGAATATATGTTTTGCAGCTTCCTTTGCCATTTTCTTGGAAAATTTGGTTATATTGAATGGTGGGAGGAAGCAGTTTAATATTTTGTAGCCCCTCACTCTACACTGCAAATCTGAACCCCTTGAACTAATGCGCTGTTGATTCTAATGTTAATTTATTATTAGTTAAATAAAGGGTTTCTTCAATAAGGAGAAACACAGTTGGAAGGAAGCTATTTTGAGTTTTAATGAAATGTCAGACCATAAAGCAGCTTAATTGCAAGTTTAGAATTAACAGTGTAAAAATGGTATTGCTTATGCTTGAAAGATTTCACTCCCATAAAGGCAAACTCTTGTGAGATCACTTCCCCTAAGAGACTTTTCAGATGTAAGTAGAAATGTCATAGATATAACTGTTCACACTCAGACTGGATCCAGAAAATGAACCCATACATGTCATATCAAAGGTCAGAACACAGGAGACCCCTAAGTGCAATCACCAGAATCAAAAAGACTCACTTCTGAAAAACAGAAATCCAAAAGCAGAAGCTTATTTTTGTGTGAAGATATTACAAAAAACAAAGTACAAAAATGCCTTGTTCATTGATGAGCACATCTACAAAAATAATATCCGTCAGCACAATAAACTCCTGTTTGACCAAAAGGTGACAACATGTGTTTTAAATTTGCTTTCAAAACACAAAATACATTAGGGAGATTTGATTTCTTTCCTAAATCCATAGATTTTCCAGGAACAGTTATCAATATTTCATTTTCTTTTTAACTCCAAGACTAGAAAAACATAAATCAGCATTTCCAAATTACCAGAAGTAACACAAAATTATACATGTTGGAGGGTAAATCACACATAATAGTTCTTCATGTTAATGCTATGAAACAGTGCATTCAAATTGCAATTCAGAACTGGGAAAAGCTCACTTTTTATTACAATGTAGAAATTGAAGCTCTCAGAGTATGCACTTTCATTTTACACATCTGAAATCAGGAGGAAAATATTAATCAAATCTTTTATATTCTGTGTGCTTGAAATTAAGGAGCAGACACTTAAGATGTTAAAATATGTATTGAATTATGTCTTTAAATGAATTAATTTTAACTCATAGAGTGTATATTTAGCTTCATCAGCTGATCCATTTTTCAGTGATATCTAAAGTAATAAAATATGATAAAATACTTTATATTACACAGGAAGGGCTCAGATAAAAATACGTGACATTTCTTTCCAAAGAAATCTGAATCATGCTTTGTGGGTGAATCAATTTGCAGTTACAGCAAAAAATGTTTCACGTGTATAGCTGCAGTCCAACTGTAGCATTTTCATTTTTAAAAATGCGATTGACTTTAATTCTCTATCTCTTATGCACTGGTTGTGGCTTGTCTCCTTTGGTGTTAGATGCTTCAAAGAACGATGTATTCTGGATGGCCACAAAGAGCTGTAAAGGGTCACTGAATCAAATTTCTTTACTTTTGCAAGTAGTGGCATCATCTAATCCTTTAAAATACATCTTAAAAGTAGTTAGGGCTTATGTTTTTTCTGTTCCTTCTAATTTCCAGCTTAGTTTGTTTCTTATTTGTTCATATTCTTTTTTTGCAACAACACAGTCTTAGCATAAAAGTGTTATTCCTTTTTACGTTTTTTGTTGTCTTCAGCAACAAGAAAAAAGTTTCTGTCACAGTAAAGGCTTTCCATTTATGTCATCCTCACAGCTGTTCTCCATATGTACCTCCTAGAATTCAGTTGTTCAATTGTACT
Source organism: Drymodes brunneopygia (assembly GCA_013400955.1). Classification (NCBI taxonomy): domain Eukaryota; kingdom Metazoa; phylum Chordata; class Aves; order Passeriformes; family Petroicidae; genus Drymodes; species Drymodes brunneopygia. The sequence continues at coordinate 57,489 of VZTZ01038487.1, read as the reverse complement.
CACCTCGTACAGAGGTGACATTACACTTCTCCATCTTTAGCAATACATCATTTGAGACATCCTAGCGCTGCATTTTCCTTCTCATGGCTGCGTATAGTGATAGTCTGTTGTCAACCCAAGAATGATTCTGTCACTGTCTTTTTCTGCTGATGAGCCTCGGTGCTGAGAGTAGGACTTCTGCTAAGTATAAGGGTTTTTTTCAGTGCAACTGCATCTCATCATTTTTTCTAATGTCACATTCCTTAAAATCACCTAACGTCTTCTTCCATTCCAGTTTACTCTGAATAGGTGATATCTTTCAGTTTCATATCATCAGCAAACTCCACCTGCTTACTTACGTTTTTGCATCAGAGTTGTTCAAGATATTTAGCCATTTTGGTACCAGAGCTTGAACAATTACATTAGTAATTTCTCTCTCTTTCAATACATGAATTTCTGTTACCTGCTGGCTTTTGTTTATCTGTTAATTGGGAGAAAAAATCCCAAACACTAAGTTACTTTATTGTCCTATTCTATTGCTCAAAAGCAGATGAACAGGTATTTTGGACACATGCAGCTCTGGTGGCACATTTACCAACAGCTTTATTTCTTGCCTGAGATCAATTTTAAAAATTCCATAATGTTTGAAAGGAGAATTTATATACTCAAATATATTACAGAGCACAGAATTTATAATCTTTACATCTTATCATAATACTGCTTAAAAAGCCTGAAGTTCTTCCCAAGTGTTATTCCACTGAATGCTTGAGTTTGGAAGGGACCTCTGGAGTTCTTCCAGTGTGAGTGCCCTGCAAAGCACATTTCCCAGGACTGTATCTGTGTCGCCCTGGTTTTACAGGGCCCCATGAGTTGTAACATTGTAGCTGTAGTTTCCCATGCTTTTTCTGTAAACATGGTCCTTGTTTTTCTTAACTGGCTGGGATTGTTTTGCACTTGTGGAATTGTTTTTTCATTCCTTTCCCTGAGGAGGAGAAAGATGATTGACCATGTCTTTGTCCTGTAAACCTTCAGGGGTGTTGACCCTTTTCACCAATTCTTGATTGTCTTTGGTAACATATAAAAATAGGAAAATAAAGAAGGGCAGCCTTTTGGTCAGTACTGCCTGGTGATTCAACTGCTGCTCTGAGACCTGCGTGTTTCTTCTGTTGCCAGCTGTGCAACATATCTGACCACACCTATGGGAAAAAAAAAAAATTATTGTGTATAGATGAAATTTCACATGCTTTAATTTATGCCAAAGGTCTTTGGTGTGTCAGTGGGGTCTACTGAGAAGAGTCTGGCTTTGTCTTCTTCATTCCCTTTAGTACTGAGGAGCCCAGAGGTGGACACAGTATTCCAGATGTGGCCTCACAAGTGCTAGGTAGGGTTGTGTGCTGGATTAGGCTGGGGCAGAGTCAATTTTCTTCACAGTAGCTACTATGAGGCTGTGTTGTGAATTTGTGCTGGAAACGCAGGGATGTTTCTGTTACTGCTGAGCTTACACAGAGTCAAGTCCTTCTCTGCCTCACCCCACCCCACCAATGAGCAGGCTGGGGGTGCACAAGGGGCTGGGAGGGGACACACCTGGGACAGCTGACCCCAGACGGCTAAAGAGATGTTCCAGACCATGGTATCATCTTCAACAATACATTAGGGGGAAGGTTGGCCAGGGCTTGCTCAGGGCATCTGTCAGCTGGTGGGTTTTTTTGCATCACTTTTATTTCTTGGACTTTATTTCTTTCTCTGTTGTTTTCCTTTTCCTAACTATTAGTAGTAGTAGTAGTATTGTTATTGTTATTACTATTACTATTATCATCACCATTATATTGTATTTCAATTAATAAACTGTTCTTATTTCAACCTATGAGTGTCTCACTTTTACCCTCCTTATTTTCTTCCACCCATCCTTCTGGGGGTTGAAGGGAAGTGAGCAACTGTGTGGGGCTTAGTTGCTGGATGCAGTTAAACTGACAAGGAAAAGATCTGGCTCATGCTCAACTTATTTTTCATCAGGGTCCTTCATAATTTGTTTTTGGTAGTTGCTACTTACTACAGAAATATCCACTACCCTATAATTGAGAGTGGAATTTCTCTAGTAAAATAATGTTCTGGGAGAACAATCCTCTGCAAGGTAAAACAATAAGCAATTCAAACAGTTACACCATCACAATGTAGGAAACAGAGTGGAAATTTGGAACTTGTGCAGATTGGTTGAGATTTTTTTCTTTTTTCTTTCAGCGCTTTATAGTGTTAACTTGAAGCAAGTGACTCTGATTACAGAATCACATTTGTTTAGATTGGAAAAGACCTCCAAGATAATTCAGTTCAGCCTTCAACTGATCACCACCTTGTCAACTAGACCATAGCACTAAATGTCACAGACAGTGGTTTCTTGGATACTTGCAGGGATGGTGACTCCCTGGGCAGTCATTTCCAATGTTTAACAACCATTTCCATAAAGAAATTGCTCCTAACATCCGACCTGAACATCCCCAGGTACAGCTTGAGGCTATGTCCTCTTGCCCTATCACTAGTATCTGGGAGAAGTGGACACCTCCCACCTAGCTATAACCTCCTTTCAGTTTGTTAAAGAGAGTGATAAAGCCTCCCCTGAGCCCCCTTTTCTCCAGGCTAAATTCCAACTCCCTCAGACACTTCTCACATGATTACCTTCTAGACCTTTCACCAGCCTCATTGCCTTCATTGCCCTTCTCTGGACACTCTCCAACACCTCAGTCTTTCTTCAATTGATGTGCCTAGAACTGGACACAGCACTCCAGGTGTCTCACCAGTGCCAAGTACAGAGGGACAAAGACTTCCCTGGTCATGCTGACCTTACTATTACTGGTACAGGCCAAGATGCTATTGGCCTTCTTGGCTACTTGGGCACACACTGGCTCATGTAGCAATCTGTTGCCCAACGTCCCCTTGTCCTTTTCCACTGGGGTGTGTTCCTTGAATCCTCATTGTTGTCTGGTTCCTCCTGGTGCTATCTTCTTCCCAGCCTAGTTTTCCAGAGACACCACGTGGGAGCCCCTGTGAAGCAAACCTGAGTTGAACGGCAGCCCTGTGCATGTGCCTGCTTCCTTGTCAAACTCAGAGGTGCAAATGTTTTCTGCTCAGCTTAGTAGACTGGAAACAAATACCATTAGGTCCTTGCAGTGTCACTTCTGAGTCTGACCTTTTGGGCTAGCCCAGTCTGCAGTTTTCCAGTCAAGGGAGCAACCCTGGCACAGCATCTTGGCTGCACAGAATGTGTTGCCAGCAGGCTTCATAGTGGATTGCTGCCAACACTTAGCATTCCCCATTGGAGCAGTTTATACCATTTCACTCTGGATTCTGAGCCACCTTGCTCCTCCAACATGGACCAGCCACTGCCTCTGGGGAATCAGTAACCTTCTAAATATATAGTTGTCAGAATCTTAACGTTTTGTTTCAGATCTGTGGTATTGGAGAGTGACCCGTTATTTCTCTAAGAACGTTTTAAAGCCTCGCTCTATAAATACACAAAATTATTCCATCAAATACTGTATAGCATATAAGAGTCTAGCACAAAGGTTAGTTTTATGCTTTTTTCTTTGAGTCCTTCTGTTCATTCAATGTGAGATCAGAGGTTTCAGCCTATGATACTGTGAGATAAGGCAATTTCTCAATATGAGCATGATTAAATGAGTGCATTACCACATATAGCAACCTCCTGCCTTTAGCTGACATGTTATGCTGTAATGTACATGGCCCAAACTCTAAGATAAAAATCTTTGGTTTCAACTTCAGTGAATATGCCACAAGTTTGGAATAAGGTTAATTTGAAGCAAACACATACTCATCAACTACCATCAAAGTAGGCTATAGCTTGTCTTCACACTTCATTATCAGATTTACTGCCCAATGCAAATTACCTGAGACATCATTATAGCAGACATGGCCAAGCATCAATGAACAGGACTGATGTAGCAAAATGCAACCAGAAGACCCTTTTGACAGAAAGGGAACATGTTCTTTTTCATAGCAGAACATCCCTTTTCCCAGGCTCAATAAGGACCCTCTTGTGTGTATCCACACTCTCGACACACACACCAAAGTCAATGCACATCCTCCTACAGCAGTGGTGGAGGAGTAACACAGCTCAGTGCTCTTCCACTGCCAGTCCCTCATGGTGATGGTCCATTTCTTCCTACAAGAGTTGTAAGACTGACAGCTCTGTTGCCTATTCTGGCCCTTTATAAATGGCTTTATTTTCCCATGCTAGCACAGGGTTGCCATTTTCTCCTCTTGACCTTTTCCACATGATATCCTAGAAAGTGAATTTGATTAGGCCACCTTCTGAGCATAAAACACATGTTCTGATAATGCCAAAATAATGAGGTAATTTATGAGGGCTGCAGCATTGTTTCCTTTGAAGCCAAAACATGTCCAAAGCGGTGACTCCTTCTTAGGTTAGACAATGGGAGTGCAATAATAAACAAAAATTAAGTCTAAAGCAGTGCAACAAAGATTTGTAAACTTCAGTTAATAATTTATGGGCAGTGCGTCTATGTCTTTGAACGTGATCATAAAATGAAGTATTTTCCTATATTATCCATAGCTGGAAAAAATACAAGAAATTGCCAACTGAAATTGAACTGAAAGTATTTGAAGCAACAAAATTTGACACCTCTTGCAATGAGTTTTTGTCTGGAACATAACCTTGCATTCCTGGTTGCCCTAGCAATTATAATACCATTCACTCTTGCTGAGGAATACCCACTGCGACTATAAGGGATCTTCTTATTATTGTCAGTATTATTACAAAATAGTCCAGCAAAATAACACTGCAAGACTGTGACCTGTCTATCATATTTGAATTATTCTTTCACTATAGGCTGTTTTTAAGTAATAATTACTTGGATTTATGAAGAATACCTTTGAGATGTTTTTTCCTGAAATTATTGTTACAGAGCAACACACATTAACTCTTGTCATTAAGGTTTAGAATCCTGTGGTTTCTAGGATTTGGCATTTTTAACTAACAATGTTAATTTTAAAAGCTAAATCTCTGAAAATATTGACAGAAATGAGGGAGTAGAATTTCTACTACACAGAAAAGAAAAAAAGAACATGTTTTGCTTGGGGGGAGAATGTTACCATAAATATAGTGTATTTCATGTTTTGTATTTTGCTCTCTTTCCACAGTGAAATCAGATGAGTTGCAAACAATCAAGAAAGAATTAACTCAAATCAAAACAAAAATTGACTCCTTGCTAGGGAGACTGGAAAAGATTGAAAAGCAGCAAAAAGCTGAAGCTGGTAGGTAAAAGTCATTTTTAGTGAAATTAATTAAATTAAAACCTCGTTACCAGTCAAGCAGACAGACCAAGGAGAACGGAAGCTTTCTGAAATTTTGGTACTTAATGGAGGCCTGAAGCAAGGTAATTTAACTCTCAAGTAGAACTACTGGGAGAATAGATTAATATTCTTCACAGAACATGCATCATCATTTAAGATTTGTTTTTTATGGTGCAGTAGGAAAAAATAATATTTCTAATTCTTCTGGGAACAAAATGTCACTAAAAAACTGACTGAACAGAATTAAGATAGAGGTTGTTGACCATGGGGATGCTTGTGCTAGGCACATTAAGGATTAATAGATGGTGTATATCAAGAACTATTACCTGGGCAATAAGCAATAGGTAATAGTCACAAGTTGAAGCAAGGAAAAAAGTTCTCTTTGATATAAGGAAAAGAGATGCAACTAAGCAGTACAGTGAGTTGACCAAAGAGACCACAGTGGCTCCTTGGAAATAATCAAAAGTCATTGGGCTCAGGATCTATGGACCTGGGCCAAAATTTGAGTTTGTTGCTGATTTGAAGAGGATTGGACTTGAAGAGTCCAGAGATACTTTCCAGCCTCAGTTATTGAGTGAAGCTCTGGCCTCTTTACAAAACTGGTTACACCTCCAGTTTAGCTTTATTCTGGCTTTAAAAGTTTTGGGTTTAGGCAAACCTTGGGAATGAAAAAATCCAATGCTACTTTATAATTTAATCAGAAGCTTTATTACTGTCATTATAGTGTTCATTTTGTTAGATGAATGATCTCACCTTGCAGCACTTTAAAGTCATCCTGAGACTTATAAGGTTGTATTTTTACCATGGTATTTAGAAAAACAGTCTCAGTTCTTATGCCTGTCTATGGTATTTTCTTTGCTATTTCCTTATAGATCACATGGTGTATATTTTTGCAGGAGCTTTGTACGAGTTGATTTTGTGAGAGTCAGCAGGAAAATGGAAGCCTTATCTCATGAAAAACTCTTTTTTTTTTTCACCACTCCATGCTGTGATAAAACCTTTTCATGAATTTTGTGTGAAACGTGTGAAAGAAATTCGGCCTCAGAACCCACAACTGCCTGGGTGTCTGGACAGCAGTCAATTACATGAAGCCAAAAACCCATCAGGGCACATAAAGAGAATTCCATCAAAGCTGTCTAAAACATTACTGGGAAGTAGCAGTTGAGGGTTATGAACCTGACAAAGTCAAAATAAGAATTTAGATCTAGATTCCTCCTGTTCCCCAGTAACTTTAAAAAAAAACCAAAAAAATTTTTTGAAAAATTACCTACCTTTTTTTTACCATCATTTTCTAAGTTGACAGACAAGGACCAGTCCCCCAGGTGTTACAGTTTATCTCAAAAAGTTTAGGGCTTTTTTCAAGTCTAAGGTAAATCAATAGTAGAGAGTGTGATTATCTCCTTCAGGAGAAGTGTGCACAATATGTATTCATTAGATTCTATTGTGTACTTTATGCAAGTTGGATAGAAGTTGGTATTATCGGTGATGTAAGTGCAAGGCACTCCATTGAATCACTTGTGCACTGAAATAATCTGACTGTGCATCCCTACCTTGGGAAGCTTTTATAAAAAATCCATTACTATGCAAAACAATCTGCAAATCATTGTACTTTGATATCCAATTTTCACTTTTGCTAAAGGACTGCAGTGATCTCATTTAAATAGAAATCAGCTCAAAGAAGAAAATGTTGATTTATATTGAATCATAGTCTTATGCCTTCTGAAGACAAGTAATGAATATCCTCAGATATTAAAAAACACTTTCAAAATACTGATGTTTTAAAATATCAGGTGCAGAATCCCTCTCTCAAATTCTTTGCCTCTCATTGAAGGGTATGAGGAGAAAAACACCTCAAAGATACCAGTAAGCATGAAACCCCATTTAAGTTTCCTGAGTTGATGAGGAGGGTTATGCAGCCTGGGTGATTCATCTGCAGATCCAACAAGATTTGTGTAAGCTACATCAGTTGCTGAACTATTGCATTTAGAGTGTCAGATGGGAGATGATGAGATGATTTTGTCCCTTCTCTATGGTTTGGCAATATTACTTCTTACCTTCCTCTGACAGAGGGTGTGGCCTCACTAAGACTGGGATCAGAGAGAGGATCTGTGTCTCTTTTACATCAAACAAAAATCAAGCCATCATCTTGGTCCTTTGGTTTTCTAAGTTTGACTTGCTCTCCTGAAGAATATTTAGTTTTTAATCCTTAAAGTTGCTATATCTGGAGGAATGTGATGTTACAGGCTGGACAAGCTCAGTGCATACATTGGTTACTGCTCTACAGTTGCATGAAAAATCTCCTTACAACAATAGCAGATGTTCTGGCTTTTTCTATTATCAACCCCTAACCTTTCCAATAGGGGGAATGTAGAAAATAGGATTTCCTGTACATAGGAAAACTGTAGAAATAGATCATTTGTTTGCAAAAATCTAAATCAGGAAATCAGGAATAAGATGTTCTGAGATGAAAAAAAATTGTTAAATATTCTTCCTGTAATATTAGAGATTAAGCTCTAATTAGGCTGGAAGTTAGGAACTTAAGTTTAGCTTCTCAGAAAAGCCCAAAAGAGATGAATACTGAGATGGTATTTTAGCCTCCTCTGAAGAACCCAGTCTATGTTCTCAATAAGACAATTAAGTAAGTGACCTAATTTTTTGGCAGCTACATCTTAGAAGGTTTCCCATTTAAATGTATTGTCTATCAATTCAGCAAACTTGTTTTTAAAAGCCTTAACCAAAATTGATTCAGTTGTCATTGCCTGAGCTGAGTGATTTCTGAAGTGGCTTAAGACAGACATAGAAGGCATAGGTGATTCAATCCATATTTTCTTGTGCATAAGGCAAGTAACACAATCACTTATAACTAGCATGGCATTTTATGGAGCACCTTACCAATAGAAGATAAGACTCCATGGGCTGAATCTTCTGATTATTCATGTGACTACAGTACCGTTGAAGCAGCTGTCTAAGATGACTTTGTGTTCTTTAAGAATATTTCTGAAGACATTAGGTGACTGAGGGAGGAAAGCTTAATTTTTCTGTTTCTTCAGTAAGTGAAGTTGAAAATGAGGAACTAAAGAGATGAATGTAAGTGGCAAAATAAATGTGCAAAGTCAAAAGGTAAAACAAATGTCTTCATTTAAGGCTATGGAACAGAAAAATGCAATCAGATTTGAATAGTATGCGTAGCTGGTAAACATTTATGGCAAAAAAATAATATGCTCATAGAGCTTCAAAAATATAGAGCTCCAAGGCAATCCTTGATTCATTGGTTGTTCAACAAGATAGGTAATGAACTAGTAGTGTTACAGAGCAGTCAGTCTTACAAAGGAAGAAATATTTTGTTCTACAAATTCTGTCATTGATCACCCTCAGACTGAAAAGACAATGTTTGTCTGGCTGTATGCAACCAATCCTCTGGCCCAATTCACTTTGAGTACATAAAGTTTTTCATATAAGTTCCTGATGTGCATAGGAATAAGACTCTGATCCCGCCAAACGTTCTTCTGGCCAGTCTGTTTCTGTCATTCTTCCATCAATCCTCCTCTGGATTTCTGCTGTTTGCATGAAGTTCCTCAGCATATCCAGGAATTTCACAATACCTAGTCACAACAATACAGCTACCTGCATGAAGCCAAACAGAACAGATTCTTCAGGCCTCCAGTGAAATTGTCTTTCTTTTCACCATTTTTCAGAAAATATAGGAAGCCAATATTTGGTTGATTGGAGAGGGGAATTCTCCAGTTACTTCAGCAGATTATACCAGTGAGGAGTAAATGATACTTTACTCCATAAAAAACATGTTTCCCTGTCTAAAATGACTTTTTGATTACCTGTATGGCTGTTGAGATATATTCACAGCAAATTCACACAAATTCTTGCTCATTGATTGGCAATTAAATAGCCTTCTGCTTCTTATAGCATAGATATTTATGTACTTCTCATTGGCTGCACATGACTAAATATCTGGTGACTATGCCAACTGGATTCCAAGGAACAGTCAAATACAGAAAATCAAAAAGCTGGATCTATTGGTAAATCAAGCCTTCATCCACTGCATGGCATAGATGGGGTAGATGATCATATTGATACTGTAATTGATTTAGGCACTTATTTTTGAAAGAAAATTTTCCATTATATTTGCCAGGTAGACATTATCACATCAAATTTTACAAAACTAACACCTCTGGAGATGGAAGCTCAGGTTTCTTCTGCAGAGCACTTTGCCACCAATAGGAAAGGTTACTGAATCTCTATAGAGTATGTTTTCCTTACAGAAGCCCAAAAGAAACAAATGGAAGATAACGCTGATTTGATTCAAGAGGAATGCATATCAGAGAATGCAGATAACTCTACGGAAGAGCCAATTGAAGGAGGGCCAGATGCAGATGGTGATGGAGAAGATATGACTGATGGGATAGAGGAGGATTTTGATGAGGATGGCAGCAATGAGCTGGTAAGGAATAATCATGGCATGTCTGTCTACATAGTTCCTACAAGTAACGACAGAGAACCAACAGTCTGGATTAACAAAATAATCTCACAGCAGCACTGTGATGTTCTGTAACTAGTGCCTAGACCTATACTCTTCATACACTGTAACATCAATTAAGCATAGGAACCTCTGAGGAGAAAAAAGAAAAATATATTTTACAACACTTGGTGATCTTAGAAAGGAAATAAAATGCAGTTTAAATTGGTCTACATTTATTATTTTATATATGTAAAAATGTAGTGTGATATTTTTTCTTTTCCTTTTTTAACTGGTACATTTCAAAATTAAATAGAATTCTAAAATGGTGAACTTTTTCATTATTAAACATGTGCTTCCCACAGTCCCAAGTCTCTGTCTTCCATGTGTATACTCTGCAAGCTCTATTGGCAGATAGATTTTTTTGATGGAAGGATTTTTCCTTAAGACATATTTGGCTAAGAAATGTTTGGGTTTTCAGCCTTAGGCTGCACCTTTCATGAAATACCTGTTATGGTGCTGAAATCCTAAGTTCTTCTAGAGCAACATTAAAAAATATTTGGAAAGTCAGATTTATACTCTTCTATGCATTCCTAATAAGAATGGGACAGTCGCATTGGTTTAGCCTCTGTAACACTCTCCCTCTCTTCCTGGCTTTCTTATTCTGCTTTGAGCTGAAAGCACTTTTGTTGCTCATTGTCATTGCTTGCACTTAAAAAATATTTAATAATGTGTGTACAGTAAAAATCTTTCAGTGAAGCAGCAGAAGTCAGTTAGCAAGGGACCCAGCAGAATCAACAGCAAGTCTGGAGTAACGGGGCATGTGAATAATCAGTGTTTTCTACTGCTTACTGCAAATGAAATTTAAACCCACTTGCAATTTTCAGGTTTGTGTCACTTTAGCCAGCACAAGACCGTCTTGAATTTCTATATCTTGAATAGCATTATTCCCAGAAGAAGCTACTACAACCTGAATTCCTTCATCTTTTTACAGATAATGTAGAACAGATGACATTATCCCTTTTCCTTAAAGAGAAAGGTTCTCCTCTTCAGATATGAGGGATGTCTGTAAGAAGCTGTCACTCTGAATTTGTAGGGAGTTGAAATTTTCTAATTAATAAATACTTGTAAACATAATCTCCCACCATGGCTAATACCTAGCCAGCTGAAGTGATTTTAGCAATAGGGGTGACCAGAATTTAACCAGAATGGTGGGTTTGCACTAATTAGGCACCAGACCTCCTATCACAGACAACTAAGCAGGGATGTTAATACAGTGCACTAGACACTGATTGCTCAATTCTGTTATTTCACCCTGTGGATATGACATATTTAGCATATTTCCACACTATATAATGATGCAAAAAGTCAAAGAATTTTTCAATCTATCAAAGGCCTCAGCAGGAAAGGCTCTACGAAGCAAGCAGCTCAGGAAAATTCACTTTCCTGTGTATAAAGTGTTTTCACTTTCAGTGAAAGTCTGGAATTGGCACAGCCACATTTGCACACTGCTGCTTCAAAGTCAAAAGGCCTTTCCAAGATCCATGTCATGGAATTAGTTGAAGTGCAGTGCATTGCAGACACAGCTCCAAAGACAGCTCAGAGGTCTGACACACACATCTAAGGCATGCTGGAGAACCAGCTCCACTTTCCCTGCATGTCATCAATGAGTGCATGAGTGCTGGGAGGAGGTGACTTACTGCATGTGGAGAGTGGTGTCCTCTGCATTGCATCCTAGCATGACTGTCATTCCCACAACCCCAACATAATGGTAGCAAGGAAAGGCCAAGAGGACTTTTGTGCATCATCTCAGTCAGGTGCAACCTGGTGCAATGCCAGGGCAGTGGAGCCAGTCATCCTCATGCCTTGCATCTTCCCAAAGCCTGGGACCCTCTTGCTGAGAAGCTGGCAATATTGTAGACTTTAAAGCTTATAACTAAGATTGTCACTGATGTAAAAATCGCTCTCCTTTTATCCTCCCTTGCTATTTCCATCAAGTTCTGGAAGAGGCCACTTCACCTTAGTTTCCCTGCCTGCTGTGATGGGATAATAATGCTTTCTTCCTTTTGCAAAGCCTAGGGAGATTAGTGAATGCAAAACTGCAATGGATAGGATAAAGGATTGCTCAGCAAAGGATTACTTCAAAGAAATCACAGGATATGGGTGTTTTCCACAGAAAGGCAATTATAAATTCAATTATGTTTTTTTCATCTATAGTTTTTACCCAAACAGTCAGCAGTACTGGCCTGTATTTATGATATGAAGATGGTAGGTTTTGATGCATATTGTAATTTAGACTGTTTTATACTGACATATATTTATGTAGATATACTGGCCTATTTCTGTAAACTTTAGTTTCTACTTCATTGATAGCACTGTAAAGGGAAGGACAGCAACAATATTCTCAAATACATAGTAAATACCCCTGTAGAAATACTTCGGAATTCAGTCTGTTTCTACTCATTCTGTGCCCTGTTATCTGAAATTGCCCTCTGTTTTGTGAAAAGTAGATATGTAAGCTTGTTATAAAGCAAGTCCTAACAGATGTTGTTATTCTGTTTTATAAAAACTAAGTAATTTAGGAAAGAAAGCTGACTAAGGGCAAATATGTAATTTTGGAATGGGCCACTTACAAATCTTTTGAGGAAAAAAAGAAGAGGTTAAGAATGAAATGTGTTAAATGTGACAAAAATAAGAAAAACTTTCCTTGTAAGAAAAACGTTGCTATTTGGTGTAAAATAGTAACATTGGACTTGGAATTTAAAAAAAAAAAAAACAACTCCAAAAGGTTTGGGTTGGGTTTTTTTTAATGAGATCTAAAATGTTTACCAAATATAGAGCTAAAGGGATTTAGGACAATTATTAAGAAAATATTTTCTTTCATTACTAAAAGCAGAGGAAACAAAAAATATTTTAAGTGGGCAAAGGTAATGCCCTGAAGTCATTTTAGCATGAAAATTTCATTGTGAGTCTTCCAGTATGAAAAATATAGAGGAAAAGAGAAAAATTACTTAACATTTAGAGCTTAACCTTTACCGAGTTCTTCAGATTTAGCTGTAAATCTTCTACCAGGCCATTTCCCAAAGCCTGCTGCAGGTTTGCTGAACAGAATTCTGTTTTCTGAAGGCTGTCAATAAAGGGAGGTGTTCAATAAGGTCATATCCACTGCCAGAATCCAGGTCCTGCCAGAATGGAGCCTCTGAATCGATATATATGGGTCTCCATCTTTGCAGCACAGGACTCAAAAATATATTTATTTCTTTATTCTAATTCTAACTTGCAAAGGAAGTGACTATGCAGGAGGTATTCTGTGGGTTTAGGTGGTAGGATCAGTTCTCTAAATTCACAGGCTGTCTATTTGAAGGAACACGTTACTGCACATTAACTGAGTGATGGCAGCTGTCCTCATGCCTGCTTTCAGCCTAGATCAACTTTTACAGTTGAAAGATGAAGCTGTTTAGCCTGCAGTCTGAGCTAAGTCAGGCATGGATTTAAGAAGCCTTCAGCCTCTTGAGTCGTCTGCCTGGCTGCCCACAAAACAACATCTTACTCAACGGCTGCACACCTTCTTCATCCATCATCTAGAACAGGATGTTCTTCAGTCTTGCACTGTAATTTTCTATGACTAAAGACATGCCCACAGTCATTATGGCTCAGCTGTGAAAAAGTTTTACACAGCAATAACTTGATTGCCCACCTGAACTCAAGTTCAAGACATGATGCATTTGAAGCACCTGCTGCAGTCATCAAACATCACCTCTTGAGAAAGTTTCTTTTGTACTATTTGCCCAAAAGTGTCCCTCAGTAAATGTCTCCAGTGTTCCAGACACTCTGGCTTGAGGATCTCCTTAGAAAAATTCCCACATAATTTTGCTGCATTTTTGTACTGAAGAGTTCTTTAAAAGGGGATCTCAGATGCATGATCCATCTCTGTATGGATATGTTAAAGAGTTGACTTCAACTTGCTCAGTGAAGTGTGCCATAAGCTTTCATCCCATGCTCTTACGTGGCCTCTCACTCCTGCTTGTACAAGGACATGCATATATTGTAGTTTTATATATATATATAATAGGCACTAATTTGTTATGTAGCTCCTGAGCTTACTTTACAACTCATGTCAATCAACTGAATCACTTAACTGACCATCAGAGGCACTGAGAGGGGTTGAAAACTTCAGGTCTAGTTCCTTAGCTCCTTTTAGGTAAAAAAAAAAAACAACAAGTAGTTGGTTATCCCAGATTGTATTGGATCTATAATTCATTGTGCTCCTAACATTGAACAGTTTCTAGCAGCAGTAAATGTAAAATTTCTGTGTTCCTTCCTAGTGCATTCCTTTTAATTTAAATTGTCCCTCACCAGTGTTGTGGAGAAAGCAACACACCGTCACAACACCCATCCCGTTTTACGAAAAACAGGCTCTCATGAAGAAAGATCTTCATGTTTACTAAATTAAATTCTCACACAAACCACAAACAGGTCACAAATTATCCAAACACAAATCTCCAGTGATTTCAAGCAAGTTTTGTGTGTTTCCCATGGCTCTAAAATGTAAGGAGTGGGAAGGAAAACAAACAACCCTCTCTTACTCCTGTGGCTACACAGGATAGAACAGAAAAGTGACCTTTGCAACACAGTCCAACACGTTATGACGAGAAGCAGCTAGTCCACAGTACCTCTATAACAAGCCCCTTCTTAGTAGAAATAGCATTAATATTGTGCAGCCTGGCTGAGAGATTGAAGGAAGAACATTTCTGACTTAGCTGTGCTTAGGGTGGTTCCCTAATTCTGCTGATTTAGCACATGGACAACTCAGCGTAGTCCCAGAATATTTCATACATCTTCTCTGAACTTGTTTCAAAGGGTGTTAATCAATCATTGAGGAAGCACTGATCAAGTCATTACAATCCCCTTGTAAATAAAACAGGTGGCTACAAATTATTTCACTGAAAGCCTGACGTATTATACATTTGGGGAAAAAAAAACACTTTTGGCCAATGGTTAATAAAATATCAACAAAATAATTAAATGTAATGAATTATACACAAGCACTCATGTCTGTATTACATTGCCTGAGAATAATAGTTCCCCTCAAACTGTCAGCCTTTCCTGGTAAATAACTATAATAGAAATAGCACAGTAGTGGTTCAGTAGTTGAGCATTCAGTACAGCAAACTGTTTTCTGGTAGAGTATGTGATGCAAATACAGTAGATTTATGCTGTCATAACTCAGATCAGACACTGGTTAGTGCTTCGTTGGAATTTGAAGGATATATTCACAATCACAGCATTGTGTTTTAATGCTGGTGTAGCTGTGCTAAAAGCAATGAAGCCAGACAAGCATTATTAGATGGGAGTTCCACAATAATGAGTCAACTTTAATGAGATGTCTTAAGAGGCATTTTTATTAAATTATTTTAGAATCAAAGATACAGAGACTGCAAAAGGCCCAGTTCTGGTTACAATGTAGATTTACAGCTGTTATTTCTACAACAATTATAGTTCCCTTTCTATTAAGTATATTTCAGTTGTATTTACCTCTCAGGGGTATTTGATTTCTTACTGTTGTCCTTTTCTCTGCCTCCACACTGCATGTTTTCAATCTATCAAATTTGTTTCTAACATCTGATAGAGAATAATTTTTCAAATATTAATACCAGAAACTGCCACAGACATAAAACTCAGGATAATCCTCTTACTGCACTGATTTTCATCATGTAAAAGTGAAACCATTATGATGCAATAATAGCTATATTTCTTGTAAGAATTGATGCCATTACCATTTAAATCAATGGAACCAACTAGTGCTGTGGCCAAAGCTCATCAAAACCATTTCCCTCTTGTCACAAATGGGTGATTTAGATTGCTGACAGGTACCCTGTCAGAGATATTAGCAAAAGTGATGTAAATATGATGTTGTAGAAGAGTGACTGAGCCAAGGTTCCATGGCAAGGTTCACTGTAGCACTGTATGGCACAATCATTTGAACAATGATTCAAAACCACCAAGGCACAAATCAGAGTTACCAAGGCACAAATCATACTTACCTTACTAAAAGGTTGTGTGTAATCAGTCACTTCCCAAACATCTGCCACCAGTAAATGATCTCTCTGCCTCAAGAAGTAACCTTGGGAGGCATCCCAGCTCAAGGAAGGACCACCACCACGCAGCCAGGCTGCTTGGCTGGGAGAGCTCAAAGAAGACCCACTTTGGCTGTCAGATTTGTGGCATAAAGTGACTGGATTGTAGCCATATTACATCCAATGGGAAAGGCATGTGTGAGACTCCTTGTGTCCACAACTTTCTTTGTTCCTTGATAAATGAGTCTTTGAAAAGCTATCTGCTGTTCATGTGTAAACTGCATGATGGGTGTTCCAAGCTCACACACAGCAATGCTCCCTGTGACAGTCTTTGCCTTTGTGGGTCTTCAGGGAACAGATTGCAACTAGAAGAGTTCTTGGCTGGCTGAGCTATGGCTCAGGCCTTTACCTCCTTTGGGGTCTGAACCAAATTACCACTAGTTTAGTTAAGATCCTATGTGTCACCCTTCCTAAAAGTAGCTACAGGGAAATCAATTTAATAGCAAATCTGTATGAAACTTTGAAACTTTCCTTGCTTTAATTATTTTGTATGGAATTCAACAATGAAAATACTCAGCAAAAAGTAAAATTGAATCTACAGAAAAAGAACAAAAGTTTTTCAGATTAATTTCATCTAGTTTAAACTCTGTTTTGCATATTTCAAAGAGCAAGATTAATCTCATATGTGACTGTGTGATAGTATATATAGTACTTAATTTCTTGTTGTAATTAAACTAGATTTTTCATTGTCCTTTTAGATGCATGTTTTTTCAGTCCATGGCATCAGGGCAGACAAGACTGACTCTTCTATTATCAGCCAAATTAGACTGATTAAGCTTGTCGAAAAGATCAGTAGATATCCTGACAACTTGCAGCTTGCTGACTGCACTTGTACAGGACACTACTTAGAAAATAAAGGAAAAAACTTCTAATTAATGGCATTGGCAGAAGCAATGTTGTGGCAGAAATCTTATTCAACTTACTTTAAAAATCACTAAGATCATAAAAAATTTTGTCTTTTGTGCTTACCATTCATTGAAATGTTGTATTCAGTGTCAGGGGAAACATGATGTTCTTCATTCCTAAGACAAATGAATAGGTAAAAGGTTGTGTCCACTTGATAAATATCAGTGTGAGATATTTGTACTTGAGCAACCTAAGAAAGTCATTAGGGGCATCATATCCGACAGATACTAATTCCTCGTGCCCTCCAAAGCTGCAGTAAATCTAATAACCTGTGACTGAAAAAATGAAGAAAGTAATAAAAGCATGCCATGAAATCAAAAATTGTAAGAAACTTCCTGACATGCCCTTTTGTTATATTTAATATATGCAGTAGCACAGTACACGTGTTTGCTGTTCACCCACTGTTACATGAGTCATTGGAAGGACCTTGCCACTGGCCCCTCCTCCCCATTTTTCCTGGCAGTCAGTTTATCAGAGGAAGATTTCCTATGTGGTGTTCAGTGTTTTAACCAAGTTACTGGTTTCTGACTGACTACATAATATTTTTCTAACATTCTAACTATTACTTAAATCCTATCCCATATATATCACATAATCCTATCCCATATCACTTGGGAACCTGCAGAAAATGCAGGCAATGTTATCATGCATTTTGTGTCTCTTTCTACTAGATTTTCCTGCTTGTAATTGCATTTTTGTAAAACAAATAAGCAAATTAATTTTCTTGAATTCAGATCTATTCCTCTGAATCTGCTCTATATTATTTAGTTCCCAGATAAAAAACATCAAAACTTAAAATCATTAAACATTTAGAGCATTTGTAATGTAAATTATACAGTTAATTTACAAACACTGGAATCTTACAGATTGGATGAAAAAGAGCTTGAAAATAATGGATCTTCTATTTATCTCATTTTTAAGCAAAGTATGGGGGATCAGGAATTTCAGGTCCTGTTCTCAGCTTTGACACTGTGCCCAAGTGGAGGGCAATGTGTCTCAGAAGATTGAATGTGCAGGTAGAATTAGCACGTCTTTCTGAGGTCAGACCAACAGGTGCCTTTCTTTGGCATGTAAGAAAGAAGCCTTCCCAATTGTTTAAACTTATAAAAAATCATATGCTTTCCAGTAAAGAAAAATATCTGTGGAACAGGCAATATACTCTTCAATGAACCTGTTTTACTTTTTTCATTGCAACCTGCCATATGTCTTGACCTTCCTGAAGTCTTAGCTACCATTTAATAAGATAGTCATGGTACGTGATGGTTTGGAGACATCAAATATGTAATTTTAATGGCTCAGCTTCTATCAAAAACAACTGCTTTGCCTCCAATTTAAAAGCAAAACAAAACAAAATCACACACCAGTCAGTGAATTTAATCGGAGGCAAATGATGCTCTCAGATCAGGCCAAAAATTCTCTTAGACATGTAAACAAAATACTTGCCTAAATGAGAATCACTCTTCTCTGATATAACATAGTTGACCTTAATATTCAGTATTAGTAACCTCATTATATTTATTTAGTCTACATAGATCAGAATTAGCTCCAAAGATTTTGCTAGTCTAAAATTTATGAGCACAGAGACAACCTCTGAGTGAAGTGCAGAAACAAGAAAAGCAAAACACCTCCCACCTAGAAGCAAATCTGGATCCCTTTTCAGGTGAGGATGATGATGACTTATAAAAAAAATAACAAACTTTTTGCTGTACCTTATGGCTGAAAAAGAAACATCATAAATTAATTGAAGTAACTCAATACTTAAATAAGAAGACTGATTTCAGTTTCCACACATGAACATTTTTGCCAATGTAATTTTAACTAATTCTGGTGGAGCCGCCCTTCTCTTTCTTCCCTTTACTTTGGCTGACTCCAGTAAAATTTGGATGATTTGTTGAAGGGGCTGCACTGGGTTTGTTCTCTGAATATTTGCAACCAACAGTCCCCATCTGTGCATAGGGAGAATAAGCATTGGAACAGTAACGTAGTACAGATACCAAAGGAGCAGTATGAGGTATGCTGGGAAAGTGGTGGATGGGAAGGGGGACACAGGTGTTTTCCAGGCATTCACTGGGATACAGAAATCCTCTGGAAAAAGTCAGGCTACCCATTGGGTCTGTGCTATGGATTTGAGTCTATCAGCGTAATCATCAAAATCTTAGATTTACTGAAATTGAGCAATTGTCATGCATCACACATTTTTACTGGTGTGCCAGTCTTTGAAAATAAATAGCTTTAGTTCCCCTAGAAAACACTCATTTCACAGGCTTTATCAGTATCCTTGAGCATCAAAAATGCTGAATGGAAAATCCTCAGAGGAAACGTTTTTCTGTTGAAAGTCTTCGCACAAGTAAAGAGGTGCAAACATTTAAAAGCCAAAAGATTGTTATTTTTCCATATTAAAAGGCAGAAATAGTAAATGCTTTTTTTTTTCAATACCAAATGCAGAGCCACTAGAGTTAGTGACCCAATTATTCCAAAAGGTCTCAATTTTTTGAGAAAATATAAATGTGTTACTAAGAAGATTTTCTGCATGATTGATAACAAAACATGAAAGGCAGATTGAATTTATCCATACATAGGCATTTACACACCTCAGAAAAGGGAAGTTATTTAGAAGGTGATAGAACTGTAATTGCCATTTCAACGAAAAAGCAATCAGTGAGTATAAAACAAGCTCAGTCTGCCAAAAAGAAAATTTGGAAGTTAATCAAATACCAACTTAGCTAGCTTGTCATGCTGCTATGTGTGTCTGAAGTTTCCAAATTGTTGTCACTATTGATTTCTAAAACTACACTAGAGTTCTGTAGTCTTTCAAAATGTGTAAAGTGTTTTCCAGACCACATAGAGGATGAAAAGGCTAAATTCTTCTCTGCTTCCTCTTTGCAGGGTTATAATAATCCTTTCTCAGCTATTACGAGATTCTGCACCATTTGCAGACCACGATGTGACCCCAAGTCCAACATTTTGCTTTGCAACTTTTATTTTAAAATTAATGTCTCTTGAAATCCTCGTAAAACCAAAATATTATGCACTACTGTGCACTGTGCATTCAAATAAGTATTAGGCAGAAAATACAAATAAAAAACTGTTTAAAATAGCACCATCTTTAATTGCCATTTCCACCTGGATCACATTCCCATAGCAAGACTTTCACAGATGACAGTTTTAAGCAGATAATTCTACATCCTGTATATTCAATTGACTGTCTTAATTCATTATACTGTCACTATTTAAATATCCATTTTTCATTGTTTGTCTCATTCCATTTCTGCTTCCAGTGGTTTACTCTGGGCTTTCCCAGAATCTCTGTCTTATGCTATATGCTTCCAACATCTTCTTCCAGGACGCTCTCCTTCCCATTTCTTTTCCTTTTTTTTTTATTTTTATGTCACTCCCCCTGGTTGTTCAGTTGAGTAAAACTTCTGCCTCCAAGTACCTGAAAAATCTCTGATTGATTAGACAGAACACTCCTTATCTCAATACCATCATTGCCTACAATTATTTTTTCTGCAATGGGTGCCCTTTGGTTTTTGATACCTATCTGAACTCTAATTTGGCAGTAGTGGGAAAGTTTAGTAGATGCTTTCTGCATACTTGTTTTAGGGAAGTTTTTCTTGTAAGCTCCTACTTTCATATATTTGAAAAACACACTTCTTAAAATGGAGATATATTAAATGGCCTCAGGGTACAAGTTTTAGTAGTTCCTATATGCATTAAATTGTGTGTTCAAATCTGCACCCTTGGCATTAGTAAGACAGGAACTTTTGCCTTCAGCATTAATACTAATTGGACTACCACCTACACTAGAGAATTCCTAGTCTTCACATCAAGCAGAGATTAAATCAGTAGGAATTTTAGTCTACAGCTTTTTTACACCACCCTGTAACTTTAAAACATCTCTTCTGTAGCATTCAGGATGATAAAGCACAGTACTTACTGTGCATCATGATAGGACTCAGTTAGACTTGCTTCTCATGGAGCAGGCACCATTCCAAGAGCAGAAAACACCCAGCATCTCCAATGAGAAACATGCCCCTGTGAATTTGTTATGAATATCCACTCATGCAGGGATAAACGAAAGTGGAACATTTTTTTCTCTGCTTTATTGGGCACTGGATCCCAAGAAGGTGTTAAGTATCTCTCAAGGCACACTGAGGGATGGGCTCAGGGAACTCTGTGAACAGCATCAGTGAGGCCTTCCTGCATTTGGATTGGCTTTATCAGCCAAGAGAGACCAGGAAAGGGAGTTTGGTGGGCACAGAGTTTCACCATGGGGTATTAATGTAGGTGCCTTCTGGAAAATACCTCAGGGCACTGAGTTCTGCAAAAGCACCACCTCCCCACCATCCTACCTCTTTCTAATCTGCCTGGAGATCCTGACCCACCCCACACTCTGCAGTAGGCCCAGTGCCTTCTGCTTCAAATCCCTCCCACCATCACCAGAAACTGTGCTACTAGACCCTGAGCCCTCTCCTACTGCTATAAAGGACCTTGCAGAGGAAGATTTTGCTGCAAAAGCAGCCTAGCAGGAGAAAAACCCACAGCCTAAATTAAAGTGGATAGATTCACTTCTTTCCTTCATGGCCCCACTCAAGCTCTCAAATGACCATGGTGACTCTAATCCCAAAGTCATTCCTTCAGCCTCACATCTGACCATCATCTCAACTGCAGTGTCTCCTCGATAGCACTCTCCAAATACTGGATCCTGTCTCCATCACTGCACCCAAAAGCATGTATCACAATTCTGCCTGGACTCTGAGAAAGAAAAGATGTTTTGGTCCAGGGGAAAAATCAGTATCTGATAGGTCTATCTTATTCTTCCTGCTGATTTTTATTGGACAAACAAGTGAAACAGAGCATTTTAATACAAAGAAGATAGAAGTTTGTTTTCACTGATGAGTTAAACAATCATCCTCACATGTACTCACATAAGCACTAACACTTCAAAGCAATTAAGCTGTTCACTGAACAGAAAAATGATTCTGTAATGTTTTTAGCAGTTAAAGTATGATAGCAGAGTCCAAAATATAATGATTAGGTTTCATCATTTGAAGAAAGGTTTAAAGAAGGTGCAACTGGTTCTTTTAATTATTCTTTATTAATATTTATCAAACTGTACAATCCCTCTATTTGTTAAATGCTAAATGTTAAATATTCTATGCTAAATATTCTATCACTAGTTCATTATAAAAAATTTTGCGTTAGTGCCATCATTTTGTTTGTCATGTTTTACAAGGGTTACAACTGACAGCAGCAAAAGTGTGATACACATTCACATTCCCCTGCTCATGCCTACTGAACTGAGCATTTACATTTCTTATGGGGGCATTAAACTAAACCACCTCTACGACTGTTACTGAATTGGAGATTTGATGCTTTAAATCAAGGCACAAAGTGCAAGGTGTGCCTCAAATGAACACAGCTGTGAAGTCAATGTGATAACTAATACAAATTCAATGTTGCTTGGTAAGCACTGCTCATTCCTTGTGGATTTCCATTGATGAAGAATGCTGTGTAAAAGCCAACAAAAGTGCATGCCCCCATGGTACCGTACATAAATCACTGCGTTTTACACTACCTGTGAGTGCCTGATTAAGAGAAAAAAAAGGATGGTCTTGAGTTAGACATAGCTAATAAACAGAATGGAAATTTGCACTACTACTTTCTGTACTGCATTATGATATTTCGCATTTTAGGTAAATATTTAGATCAATAACGGCTAACTAAGTTTTGCCTATTTTATTGTGTTTGTTTTGCTTTTTTTAATGCCTGCTCTGCAGACCCAGTCCATTTTTCATCTCCTTGGCTGTCCAGAAAGTTCATTTCATAATCAAAAGAAATTATTAGAGATGAAACAGAGTATGCTGTCCTCAATGACATAAGATCAGCATCTGTAGACCTGGATTCAGTATTCTCAGTTGTACAGACAACAGTATTTGGAGTGAGCATCAGATGCAATGAAAGCAGTTGTGCTACAATTGCAGTTTGAGATAGCCCAAGTATGAGGGCCAGCGTTAGTAGTGAAAGGACAGCGCACCTGCTGAATCTTAATGGGGCTTGCTATTGTTTTGCAGAAAGTGATGGATGGCAGTCACATAACCTACTGCCAAAGCACAGTCAGACATCAACAGAAACCTAGAAAGGCGTCAGGCATCAAGTCTCCTACTCAACAGGGGTCTGCAAGAGATAGATGTGCAGTTTTACCAAGCAGTGGTCAGCAGTAGCTTCAGATGCCTCCATTACAGTTATTAAACTGAGAATTCCAGTCCTGAAAATGGGTTTGTCTAGCAAGGAAAAAGAGACAGGAGAGCAAGAGGAAGGATACTTGAGGCTTCAAGTTCATGTATATAAGTGAACCATCATCTATCCATCCTCTTTTTAGCTGCATTTTCTGAGAATCTCTAATGTTATCACAAAAGCCATTCAGAACAAGTGATTGTTTAGAAACAGATGCATTTTGTCAGATGGATGTCTTTCATATACTTTGGATGCTCTTATTGCTTATAATTATTGTGTGGTAAATCATACAGAAGACTGAAACAACTATATTCTGTGGAACTTTTCTTTAGACATTTTCCTAATATATTACAAGGTAAGATCTTTTGTGTCATTTAGTCATAGCACATTCCTAATACTCCCTCCCGAAAACATGCTGAATTTACACTCTCATGTAGGAAGATTTATTCCAGTACATTTAGGTCTGGAAGATAAGCATGGTAAAGTCCATCACACTCTTCCCATAAACCCTGTGAGAAGGAAACTAGGTATTTATTGGGATGAAGGAACATTTCTCTGTTCTTTTCCCTTTTTCAGAGTTGTAAGGAAAGACAAATAATTCACAGCAGGAAAGAGGCTGAGCTCTGTTTGGATCCAGCTAGCAGAGAACAAAACTCATCTCCTGCAGACAAATAAAGCCCATTTAAACAAGTTTAGAAAAGGCAGTAGCTCTCCTACCACAGAAGGATCACCATTACAGCTTCCAGCTGCTTAGATAGGCCTGAGAAATGAGGCTGGCAAATCCTGTTCTAGAAGGATACCTGCAGGTCTCTACCATGTATTGAGCTTGTCTTCTCATAAAAAGCTTTTAGGAGCCATGCAGAGTGCAAGCTATTCATACTCTGTCATGCCTCATGACTACAAAGCACAGGGCTTAGAGGAATTGGTCCCCTGGCAGGTGAGCTGATGGCCAGGCTCTCCCACAAGAAAATTTTCTTTACATGCAGAGCATTCTGAAAGATCTACAGGTGTAAAGATAGAAATTAGCTAGGTTTTGAGGAGAGGTAAGTTATAAAATCATTAAAACTTCTAAAAAGCAAGATGGAAAACTACATTTTTACTGAATGTTATCTAATTTACTCCATCATTTGTGATTATTATAGTGTAGGGTCCATAAAGTAGAACTGCACTTTCATTTAGTGAGGTTTTTTTATATTTAATGTTGGCTTTCCAATGTTATATACACTGTAATAGTGTATCATTAAAATTAATTTAATCTAATAGAACTTGAATTTGGCAAAAATGCCAGAAGGATTATAACAGAACTATAATAACTGTAGCAATAGCATTTTTGGAAGACTGAAATACAGTGTTATGCCTAAGAAGAGTGTTTCCAATAGCTCATGCTCAAAAAGCCATCCAGACAGCGAAAAAAGCAGCAGAAATAATTTCAGATGGATAATGAACCAATAAATATTCCATAAACTCTCTCCATCTTTTTTCAGAGATTATGATGGCAATTAGGACAGTATATAGAGTTTCTCTGGTATTGTCTATGGATGCCAAGTCTATATGCTCAGTCGAGTTATTCAGTTCTTAAAATGCCTTATGTTCAAATCACACTTTAGAAAGTGGTTTTCTCTTAGAACTACATCAAATAAAAGCCTTATTGCTGGTTTAAATGTAATTGTTCATCCTTGTTGTGTCGGGAGATGTTTTTATATGTAAGAGGAAGGAAATGAAAAAATTTTTAAAAACCCATTAATCATCATGAGGGATTTTTAATATTGTCAGCACTACCATAAAGCCAGATGATAAACTGCACACTATTCAGACAAAAGAAATATAATGAAATTAGCACTGAATTGCCCTAGATTAATCACAGTCCTGGATTCCTGTCATTTGAAGGAAAATAAAAGCTTGGCTCTTTCAGATTTTAATGTTTCTTTTCAGACTTAAACTTTATTTGCAGTGAGAGGGAAGTAACTATTCCATGTACTGAAGGAAGAACACAGGAATATTTTGTATTGGTGGGGTTGGTAAATTTTTATCATTGCTTCTAACCAGCAGCACAGCAGCATTGATGACTTGGATCCAGATGATTAGCAATGTTAATGTTTCACAATAGTAGCCTAATGAAGCTCTTTAGTGCTGGTGACAGGTAAACACTTGAAAGGTTCATGGAAAGGGAAAAAAGCTTCAATAAATAACTTGGAAATCTGCGTATTTTTGCTTTCATAATTATTGCTTTTTATAATGGCATAATGGAACTGCAAAGCACAGTTGAAAAAAAGGCTAGAAAAGAGGAACTCTCTTTGAAGCTAATAGGATGTACAGTGAGATTTTTTTTTTACTTCTAAGATGAATAGCTAGTTAAAAACCATTAAGCCTCTCTCAGACTGAGGGGAGAATTTAAAGGTCTTTTTATTATAGCTAGTCTCTCTAGGGATCAGACCTAAAACAGGAGAGATGAAGATTTTTCTCTGTACAAGTAGAGAATAATAGTTTCAGGATGTTTTAACTGAAAGAAGAAATTTCTGGGATCTCTCACATGAGCTTTTCTCCCTAATCCTGGTTACCTGTGAAGATCACAACCAGAAACCTGTTGCTCTCTTTTCAATGAGGGGGAAATCTGATGCCTGACTTCTTCAAAGGTCAGGAGCCCAGTCCTGCAGGGACTTGGATGTTTCTGGAAAAACAGGTTTTCAGTAAATGGAAATTTTAACAGAAATTATACATTATTTTCTTTTTTTCTTTTTTTTTTCATTGAAGGAGGTGAAAATTGGCTGAAAAGAACATCTGGAAATTTTTCAGCCTTTGATCATAAGGGCACCAGGTTTCATCAGCTGTTTTCTTTTCCAGTTATAAAAGAAGATAGACTCCACCCCCCCCACCCCTACGCCCCCAAAAAAAGGTACAGAAAAGATTGGCTGAAAGATATTTTTCCTGTCAAAATTTTAAAAAAAGCCTTGGGTTGAAAATTTCACTTTAAAAAAAGAAACCATCTACTTCTGTTAACTTTTTCCTCTCTCAGTTTTCCAAACAGATGTGATCAGGAAAGTGTTGTCAGTTTTTCTGTGGGTAGGTGGAGCTGGTATGCCTTAGGCTCCCCTGCAGCATCACTCAATGCCTACTTGAAGCTGGTAGCATTAATGGGTCACATAGCAGGACTCAGATATTTAGATGCAACCTGCGTCCAGCCTCTGCTGAAAGAATGAACCCCAAAAGTGTTGGCTAACACTGGATTTTTGCATTTTCACAATGTGGCTGACAAAGCAACAAAATAAATCAAAGGATATACAGTTATATGCTGTGGCAGGTACACAAAAACAATAGCAAAATAGGCAACATCAAAAGGGAAGCAACTGAGGAATGATCCATCAATCTGGTAACTACAGGCATTGCTGAAAGCACACAGCCAATGGAAATGGAGTAAAGGATATAAATAGTGTGATGGGACTGAAGCAAAGAATTCTGCATGCAATTTTTTTAGATTGAATGCTATTATGCAAATAAAGCATTTCATTGCAAAGCAGCCAAGATGCATTATTCTATTTCCTGCTGCTAAAATAGAAATTATTCAGCAGTTGTTTGCATAGCATTATTGAGGGGAGGTATACTTCAGCTTCAACAGCTCTTGCTTGATTTGCTCTTATTATTTTAGGCCATACAGTCAGCTCAGGACTGTTGCACAGTCCAGATTGTCACTGCTACAGGAACACCATTCTTCTCTTAACCTTCGAAGGTTTAAGGTGGGAAAGCATTATATGTATTGATATCTGATTGATTTGTGAAAAAGTCAAGTCACAATCCTCTTGGCTCTTTTCCCCAGCTGTCCTGGATTCTTTTTGAGGTTCTGCTGGAAGAAATTCTATGCTTTCATACTAAAGCCAACATTTCATTTCTCAGTTTCTACAGATCAAGTGATGAGATGTCATGTGTGAACCCCCTGAAGGCTGAGAAGAGAAACTCTGACTTCCCCACAGAAAATTGTGAACTGAAGTTTCTTACTGGCTGACAACACCTTTGATTCAATTTGTATGAAATTCAATTTACTTATTAAAATGGACATTATTGTTCAAATATTAGAAAATCCATTTCTTATATGTTCTAAGCTGTACAATTGTCAGATTTTTATGGTTTAGATTGTAAATGTGGTTTTCTCTGGCTAATTATTGGTATTATTTTTTTAATTTTGATGTCTTAAAGGCCAATGTACTGTATCATAATAATATGAAGGACATATTTAACAGGTGTGGAAAACACTGTATACAAATGTATATTTCTAAAAGCTATTTTTATGATTAGCACGTTTTACTGTTTTACCATATTTAGAGTCAGGTGATATTGCACTTCTTTGTTTACTGCTTAATTCAAACAAGACCATTTTGATCAGTGCCACAATTAAATACATTGTATGGTATTCCCCATTATTTTATCCAATTTATTTGTCATTGGAAATAATTACATTTGGTAATAGAATAGCTTCTAAAAAGTGAAAAATGTCAAAATAAGAGAGCAATCCTTGATAAACTGTAAATTGGATCCTCCTGTAAATCCCTTTCTTCAGATAAGCCCTCTCTGTGGTGTCATTCATCAGACAGTTATTACAGCTGTTCTTGCAAATCTCTAAAGGCAGTTTGTTGCTACCATATGGAAAGTCAGTCAGTCTCCTGTCTAGCCAGGAAAATTAATTATAGCCTGCTAATATCTGACAGCCTGAGTTAGCCTACTTATTACTTTTTGGGTTATTTTCTGGCAGTAGTCTTTCCACCCAAAAACTCCTAAGGCCCTCCTAAAAGCCTGATGTTGGAATAATTAATTATTACAGATGTTGTAGGAGGAATCTCAGTATAGAATTTCTTAATAAATCATACTTCCTTTCAAACAGAATGGATGCATTATTTCTCTTGCGTTAATCAGACATTAAAGGTATCCAAGCATGTGGGCACAAGGAATTCTTCCCTTATAAAAGTACCAACTTGTTCACCATCCCAAAGTCAGACCTTTTTAGCATTGCAGATGACATGAAACAAGTAATATGTATTAATTCATCTACATCTTTATGCGAGTGGTACTCATGTAGAAAGAGACATGTCTTTAAAGTGATTCCAGGGTAAATAAATTATTTAGTAGCTACAGCCTCCCAAGAGGGAGAGGCATTAATTTAGGAAGTATCTTACACACTCAAATGGAGCACAGACCCAGCTGTGTGCCAGTCTGCAGCATGAGCCCTGACCACTGAGCTCCATGACTGGGGTACTTGCTATTTGGGATCATCCAGCACTACAAAGATGAACTCTCGCCTTGCCCTTTCAAACCTTCTCTGAAGGCTGAAAGCAATAGAAAACAAAAGGTCCTAGAGAAACTTTTTAAAAGATAAAACTTTAAATTTCTATTTTAAAAAGCAGTTTCTGAGGTAACAGGTTCACCTCAAGTAGTGGGGCTGTAAGAGGGTGGGAGCTCAAGGTCTCCAGTCAGGTTTCTGGCATGGGGACCATCATCAAAGAAAGACTGATATTCTTCAAAAATTTGGAAGAAAAGCATACATTTGAATTTAATTATCTATTACTGAGTGAGAATTTTTTTCACTAGGCAGCTATGTGACATAACACCCTCAGTTACATTTATGTACCTTATATTTATATCGACTATTGTGTGTGGAGTTACATGTTATACAGAAGTGCTGAGTAGTACCCAGTTCCTTAAATAAGGAAAGACTAGTATAAGTAGTTATACCAGAGTGTAAAGAATTGCAGCTTCAAAATTTATCAGGGCTGACTCTCCAAGTAAAGTGCAGCAAAAAGTATTCCTCCAGTGTAAATGAAATGTTAGGTCAAATCAGAGGGTGAAATACTTCTCCACTTTCTATCTGTTAATATAGGTTATGAACATTTTTATCTGTAAAAATGCCAAAAGAATTGCCATTTTGGGATCTCCGTCTTTGGCTGACAGTTAAAAAAAAAAGAATTCCAAATCTCAGCAGCTCAAGGGGCATTTGTCCCATTTAAATCACATAAACTGACTTAAAAGATGCAGAATATCATCCAGGGTGATCAGTTCTGATATTGGTGTTAATAAACTAGAAATGAGAAACATCGAGGTACATTGTCTCTTCACCACCTGCTTCCAAATGAGCTAACTCTCACAGAAAGCACTCTTAGATTTTTACAGATTCTTTACAATCAGTAGCCTTAGATTATAACTCACAGAAATGATTGCACATTCATACTGTCAATACCATTTCACACCACAGTTTAAGTCCTGAATATATTTTGAACACAAAAGTCTCCTCTGATAATGCCACGAGGCACTACTTCATTTGCAAGCCAGAAAATTGTTACCCAGTGCAGTCTATTACTAGAAAGGTTTCTCAATGGCATGTTTGCTTAAAATCACTCCAGAGGATGCTGGTAGCTTCAACAGAGCTCAATAGTTCTCTGCTGTCCATGTATGCAGTATGCTTGGTGTTGTTTGCCATCACTACCTGTTACTTGTTTGACATGAGTTTTGTCAGTTGTGGGGTTTTCAACATTGCTCATCCCTTGCAATAAGGAAGAATAGGACACATAAAAGGTCTTGTCAATCCATTTGGACAGTCATAAAATCCTTTACAGACAGTCCTGAATCAAAACCAATTCATTTTCTGCACAGATCTGTATGCTCTGTGTATTTCAGATATTTGTTTCCAACACGGGCAGCTGCATGAATGGAATATATTTACTAAAAAGCTTTAAAGTTTGAATCAAGAAAAAATATTTTTACTTTTGTAAACTCTTATATTATATATTGTTGCGGTTCCTATTAGTTTTCTCTGTAGATCCATTTTTAGTTCTGAAAAATCACTGTACTTAAACTATTTAGATAATTATAATATTGTTACCAGTCCTATTTTTAATTGGTGCCACTTCAATTTAGAATTAAACATTCAGAGTTTGCCCATTAGAGCAGATTGATGGTTCATTACAGTTTTCTTTAAAATGTTGTAACATAATTTTTACGTGTCTGTAAATAAATATTTTCTCTGATTTATGCACTAATTCAGTTTTGCAATTTCTTCTCTTAAAATGTGACTTTAAGACACTTTCCAGGAAAAATGTATTTCCCTCATGGAAAAATGTAATTTAAAGCTCTGTAACACAACGATCCCTCACAGATTTCTGAAGCAGACCAAACAGAAACAGGAAATCATAATAATAAGTACTAAACTTAAGTAAAATGAGAAAAATGTTAATCCCGCTATCATTTTAATAGTTTGAGAATTTTAAGCACCAGTACTGTGTTAAAAAATGACTGACAAAAAATGCAACAAACTTCCTGAAGAGAGGGAATTCTTCAGTGGGGTGAGAAAAAGAAAGAGGAAGGCACAGTGGGGATATTTCATTGAATTTAAGAAATCTATTTTCTTAATCTTGGCCACTTCTAATTTCATGTATCACTAAAGCAGTATGAACATAGTTGATGAAAACCATGCTAAGAATAGTTATCATTTTCTTCTCAGTATACAAATTAGTATGCTAATTATATTATACTATACTATACTACAGGAATAGTTCCCTATTCCACTTACAAGGTGTTGCTATGCAGGCAAGCTAAAGAAAATTGGTCCACAAAGTCTATGAGAATGATTTTAAATTATATTGGTATTGTTGGGAAGCAAGGCTCTTTTGAAATATAAGGTAAAACCGGCACAGCTTGAAAGGTTAGTACTGTAGCTCTGAGCATTTCTCAGCAAAGAAATGTTCTGGCCACGAGAATGAAAGAGAAAGAGAAAATAAAGGCACTTGTGTACAGCAGTTACAGCCCTGTGTTTACAGTCCATGCCCTTACAAGAATCAGCTCTGGAAAACTGGTAAGAAAATTCTCTGGGAGACTGCTTAGAAAAAACATAATATACATATTTTTTATATATGTGTATATAGGTGTTGGGTTTTGGATTGTAGAATAATAACTCATTTGAGAGAAAAAGAACTTGAAGCTTTGCGGCTGCTATAGTAAGTTTTTTTTTATCTGATTAACCCCTCAAAGAAAGACTGCTGTTCCACATTTGTGCAAACAGAATTAATCCACAAGTATCACACTGTATTTTAACAGAAAACAACTTTGCAGAGCATCCATCCCATATAAATCCCACTAACCAAGCAAAAACATTTCTAAAGGTTACATTTAAATCTTTCTGATACTGTACTGTCTACATGACTTAGCAGCCTAAGGTAACAGACAAAAAGCTTTTCATGACCCCTCTATTGGTGTATCACTATATGTAAATATATCTATGGCATGTAGCTATGCATACGTGGAAAAAATATCCTTCCATTGCTTTGTGCTTTAGATAATCAGAACTAGAGACAACTAAAGTTGTGTAAAATAAGAATCAAGCTCAACCCTGCTGATAGTCATTGGTACCTTCAGGGCCTACTCCAACTGGATTCTTAAGCAGAAACTGTGATGGGTGTTCACCCTATGAGTAGTTACAGCAGCATTTAGTGAATTATTTATAGAAAGAAGAAATTATATTTCTGCTGCCAATATTGCTGCTGCAGCAGGACCACAGTGGAACATGGTGAAGGAACAGAGGATATACAGCATGGCAGGGCTGCAGCTTGAATCTGGTGCTAAGATGTGAATGAGCATTGAAAGGATTTTGCCTCAGGATGACTGAGGAAATTATTGAAAGGGGATGTTTTGCACTTGTGCTCATTTAACATTTGAAGAAACCTCCCCCATGTACTTATTTATTTTCACATGTCTGCCTGCATGACATGATTTTAATGATTCTTTCAAGGGGTAAGCCTCAAAATTTGCATGTGATTTTGGTCAAACTTACTGAGAGTTCAACACTTAGCAATAAGTAGTCAATCACATGAAACATTTACCCCTTCTTCAGAATTTTGGCCTTGGTGGTAAATCCACAAGGCAAGGGAGAGATTTCATAAATATCTGTTTACTTGAGTGGTCACATTAATTGTAGATCTATGCTGCCATTGATAGAAAAACTATAGATCATAGAATCATAGAATGGTTTTGGTTGGAAGGGACCTTAATATTCACCCAGTTCCAAGCTCCCTGCCCTGCGCAGACTTTTCATGAGACCATGCAAGCTCGCCTTGAACACTTTAAGGTATGAGGCATCCACAATTTTTCTGTGAAAACTGTCCTAGTGTCTCACCACCTTCACATAAAAGAACTTCTTCCTAATATCTAGGACGATAGGAATATCTAGGAATATCTTTTTCTTTCTTTCTTTTCTTTCTTTCTTTCTTTCTTACTTTTCTTTCTTTCTTTCTTTCTTTTCTTTCTTTCTTTCTTTCTTTTCTTTCTTTCTTTCTTTCTTTCTTTCTTTCTTTCTTTCTTTCTTTCTTTCTTTCTTTCTTTCTTTCTTTCTTTCTTTCTTTCTTTCTTTCTTTCTCTCCACCCCACAGTGTTTTATATTCTGGTCTCCACCACTAATCTACATTAAACAAGAGGAGACATTTTTATGTCAAATTAACATCAAAACATTTCTTAGTTCTACAGAGGACAACTTTCAGTAACACGTATCAGGAGTTTTGCTGTGTCCGTGATGACATGTTGCATTACCTGTAATCAATGTACCAGTGCACAAAATTTTGTTTTACAAATCTATTAATTGAGCACTATTATTTAAGGCAGCAGATTCAGAGAGAAATTTTATCAGGTCCTGTCTCAGAAACATAAATGTGGTTTTTGACAGCAAGCTATAAAAAATAGATAGTGCTGATTTCAAGGATGAGTGACCTGTGAAATTTGGATACTTCTGAAATTACATGGGGATCATTTGTAAGTGAATTGCAAGTTCTGAGTGATTTTTTGGTAAGCTAACAAGGTGGGGAAACAGTAATCCAGGAGTGCTACCAGTTTATATGTCTCATTCTGGTCCAATTGTTCCACACCGGATTTGGGAGATTCAAGTCATGTCACAAGGTAATGTGATAGAAGCAGACAATCAATAACAGCAATAGGAAAAATAACAGAAATCAGGGTCCATGGAATTGCATATGGGCATCCATGTAGACAGATGGCATTGCTGAATTTTCTATCAGATGTAAACTTTAGCTTCAAGAGAAGCTCTGTGAAACTCCATGCAGCGCAGAGCCACAAAGAGAGCACATCTGCTGCTCCTGTTTACTCAAGGAAGTGAATAATCCAAGCAGATATCAGATTTCCAGCAGCTTCCTCAGCACTTTTCAAAGATGTCTTTACAGGGGATGAGATCAAACTCTTCCCACCACCTTACCCCCCCTTTTGTGAGTGGTTTGTCTCATACATTACACTATGAGATTTTCAGAAAGGATAAAAGCAGTGAAGTGGTCTCCTGCCAGGAAAGGAGAGCATGACTGAATGGGTATGTCACACACAACCCTTGGACCAGCAAATGGTGGAGATCCCTTCCCATCTCCATGTTCAGGGCTAACTTCTTGAGGGCTGAAGATGCAAGAGGATGAGTTTGGAGAACTAAAACTCTCAGAGAATTTATGAGCTCCTCTCTAAATATAATTTTAGAAATCGTTTTTCATCTGCAAACCTCAAGCAGTCACAGAAGAAGAAGAAGTTTGAAGATTTCTTAGCTATGGAGAAGGGATGTAGGACGTGGAGAGGTCATTTGGCTGTCTCACAGACTTCTGCTGGTAACAGCAAGAAGCTCAGAGGACTACATAGGACCTTGGCCTGGTAAAATCACAACAGATTGAAAGACACTGGTGTTACAGTTTATCATATCTTTGTGTTTCCTTATGGGCAAAGTTCTTAAACTAAATATTTCACGTCAAGCTGGGTATAAATTTTCATTGCTGTGAATAATCAGCATAGTAATGGAGTTTAAATCATAAATCACATTTTCCTTTCCAGCAAATTCCCCAGTAGGGGTGGTTCTAAGTTGACAGTGTTAACCAGGTTTTGGAGCAAATAGTGTGCAAAAGCAAAATTATTTAATCTCTTCAAGGTAAGGTGGTGCCTTCAGCAATGATAATCAGATTTTAATGGTCTTCATAGCAATGCAGGTGAAAATTTAGAAAAGCATTCAACAGCAAATACAGAAATTCATAAAATTAAGAATACACCCCACTGAGGCCTGGTTTTCAGGGATGCTGAGAAAATTATGCTCACATTTTTGATTGAAAAGTATAGGGTTTACTTACCAGGAATCACTATAATTGAGCAAGAATTGTGCTACTGTAGCATGTTGCCTCTCAGGAAAATACTTCTGCTTCCATATTCTTTGCAGATATTTTTGGTTTAAACAAATATAAAAATTGCTGGACTATGAATTTTAGTATATTTTCTCTTTTAATTTAGGCAGCACTGTATGATTTAATACATAAAAATCTCCAAATCACCTGGTTGAAAGACAAAGCACATTTACACATAATACCAGAGAGTGTGAGGGAGATCCATAAGCTAGTAAAGATTCGAGCTAATAAATCAAAAATCAAATAAAAATGAAGCCTATAGAATCACAGAATCAATAAGGTTGGAACACACCTTCAAGATCATCTGTCCAATGTCAACACAGCACCATCATAATTACCCCTGTTTCCCCAAGTGCCACATCCAGGTGCCTCTTGAACACTTTGAGAGATGAGGCCCCACCACCTCCCTGGGCAATTAATTGTAATGCCTGATCATTCTTTCAGGGAAATTTTTTCCTTATATGTAATCTGAACTTCCCTGGTGCACTTTAAGGCCATTTCCTCTTGTCCTTTCACTTGTGATACAGCAGAACAGACCAACCCCTACTGCACTACAGTTCCTTTCAGGGGGTTGTAGAGAGCAATGAGATGCCACCCTGAGTCTCCTCTTCTTCAGACTAAACAACCCCAGCTCCCTCAGTTACTCCTTATAGGACCCTTCACCTACTCTGCTGCCCTTCTCTGGGCATGCTGCAGCACTTCAATGTCCTTTTGGAAGTGAGGGGCCCAGAACTGGACACAGCACTTGAGATGTGGCCTCACCAGTGCCTAAGTGTAGCAGGACAATCACTACCCTAGTCCTGCTGGCAACTATTTTTGACACAGGGCAGGATGTCACTGACTTTCTTGGCCAGCTGGGTACATGCTGGCTGGTGTTCAGCTGCTGTTGGTCAGCACACCCAGGTTCCTCTCTGCTGAGCAGCTTTCCAGCTACTCTTCCCCCTCCCTGTAACACTGCATGGGGTTGTTGGGAACCAAGGGCAGGACCTGGAACTTACTGAACCTCATGCAGCTGTCTTCAGACCATTGATCCAGTCTGTAAAAATCTCTCTGTCGAGCCTTCCTGCCCCCTAGCAGATCAACACTCCCACGAAACTTAGTGTCAGCTTACAGGAGCACATGTGCTGCCAGCTCAGGTTTTTCAGCCTGTCTAGAGTCCCAAGCAGTGCCAAGATTTTCTCTGCTTCTACTGGGGCAGATGTACACATATGTTACATATGACACAGCTGGACAGGAGGATCTCCAGAGGTCCCTTCCAACCTCATAAATTCTGTGATGCTGTGATTCCATGTTATCGTAAGGGGACATACATAAAGTCTATATTAAAAAAATGCTGAAGGTGCATAAGGAGTATGCCAAAATCAGCATGTAGCACCCATCTTATGTATATTCTCCATCACAAGAATCTTGTCTATATTTAAAATATTCTCATCATGATCACTTATTGAAGCAGGAACCTTTTTTCCCAGCTCAGCTTGCTTTCTCTCATCCTGTTCAGGATGAGCATTCATTCATATCCATTGAGCACTCAGTTCACACAAGGAGGAACAGTTTCAGCTGGAAAGAATAAGAAACTGCTGTCTCAGAAAATCCTGCAGTCCTGCATTAGGGAGGTTGTAGTTGTAGACTCAGGGTCTGTGAGGCAGTGAAGGGAGCTGGTCCTGCCAATTCCATCTCTGAACCGTCTGTGCTATATAATGAGCTGCTGGATAAAGAAGAGCTACAAGAAGGGTGGGATTGGGTAAGCACTGATCCCAGCTGTTCCCACAGAAGTGAAATATTCCTGAGATCCACTGCCAGATGAATCCCAAGAAGACAGGCTATACATTGCTTCAGGGAAGAAAATAGCAAATGATAGTGACTAAAGGGCACTGCAGAAAGAAAACCAAAGGGAAGACCCAGAGGGAGAGACCAGCAAGACATTGCCAAGGAACCAGTGCTTGGCGCAAGGAACACAATACCAGACTGAGTGTCTCAGGAAGGATGGCAGAGCTGCTGAAAGGCAGAGTGAGAGGCTGTACTGTTGCCAAAACAACACTGGATGGAAATTATGTTTTGTGCAGGATCCAGAGTTGAATGTCTAAATACACATGAGATAATCATACACATGAGTACAAGGTGGGGAGAGTTCCTGTGTGCATATGGATGGGCATGAACCCATCCTGTGGGCATGAGCTATGTGAACAGGGCACACAGAGTTATTAAGTCTATAGCAACTTAGCCCAGATCCAGACTGAGCATTTTCTTGTTCCCTAAACCAAAGCAATATGGGCAGGACAACAGCTGAGGGCAGGCTCCAAGCACTGTAAGACTGAACTGAGACATCTATATACCTCACAAGTTTTTCAGTGGTTGTGGACTTCATGGCTTAGAGAAATCCTGAGAGATTACCAGTCCTACTGGTGTCAATGGCAATCCCACACAGTCAAGTCCTCAGGAGGCCTTCCTTAGGATCCCAAAACAGAGACACCAAGGAAGTAATTTAGATGACTAAACACGGATATCTAGTGCCATTTTAGATCCTCATTTAGATTCTCCACAAAGAAATGAGGCTCACGTAATCCTGACAATACCTGCCAGTTCCAGGAGCATGTTTCAGTTACTCAGGACTTACTGAAGTCAAAACTTCAGTTTTGAGAGGGATGTAAGATTTTGAACCATTTCAAGATTTATAGATGTTCATGTTGCTGAATGAAAGTTCCAATTTTAACCGTGATGTTTCCAAAAATCTGCTTATATAACAGAGAATTTCCTGTAGGAGCTAATGGAAAACTGAAAACTAGGTTGGACAAAGCTTACAAAAAATAAGTTGCGAGCAAAAATAAATCAAAGTTATGGGTGAGTCCTATAATAGTTGAGTAAATAGGAACTGAAACCCTAATCTGGTGTTACCCACTGAAAAAAAAAATGAGATATAGCATGTGCTAAATCATCATTTTATGATCCATGAAAGAACATCAGACTGTGGCACCTATTATTACCATTAGATGAACTATACTTCAGTCACACCTACTCTCAGTTATTGCCACAGTGCAAGCTGCAGCAGATGATTTCAAAATATATCCCAGCCTGTGCCATCTTTGTACTCCTGGGCTCCCAATTAAAAGAAAATTACTGAAGGCCCATTTTATCAGCTTAGCACCGTAGGAACTTTAAAAATAAGAATAATTTCTCACCATGAACTGTGAAATGAACATAAAAGTGCTGGTGACTCTATTTTTTCCCCCTTTGAATTACAGGTTCACCTCTGTTTCAGAGTTAGAGACACTTTGCTCAGTAGTTACACCAAAGTAGCCCTGCAACCCAGCTGCACACCTGGCAGAAAAGCACCCAGCCCTGGCCAACACAGTCATTTTCAGGGAAGGGAGGGCTGAGTCTCTGGGGCAATTCCTACCACGAGGGCTGTGGCATCCTTACAAACACCTTTCTTTGCCCTTTTCTTTTAATAGCAGCAAAATAATGTAAAGGGGATAAAGTATGTTTTCATATAACCTGTTGCACATGAAATCTAATGAGTTTCTTTTTTAATATATAGAGATTTTGTGCATTTTTTTCTGTTGTGAAATAGTACTCTGGCTCTTTCTCTGGCTGGCACAGGGACATCCATGTGGAAGAGCATGAAAAGGAGAAGGTANAGCTCTCTCCTCTTGCCACTTCACTGACTTCTTTTACACTCTCTCCCCCTCACGCTTATTTTCTCACTTCTCTGACCTGCTCCGGGCTGCGTCTGGCAGCCCCTGGCAGGTCCTCTGCACATACGCCCCTTTACAATAAACTTTATGTTTTAAGACCTAACTTCAGAGATCTCTCGTCTTCGTCCCAGCCATCCGGAACTGAACCGAACCTAATCCTACAGTAGGAGAAAGGTACAAGGTTGTTTTAAGACACTGGCATTTTTATTTTCCAGCGATCTACCTATTCTTATATTAGTACTACATTGGTAATTAATGACTGGCAGTGTTCTTGTTTTGTATATTGCCTTTTCAAACTTTTGTTGCACTGCATATTCACACATATATTCACTTATCTACTGCTAAAGTTTCTTTTGGGACCACCATCAGCTAAAATAGCATTAGGGAGACCAGTTTTGAGAAGGACATAAAAGATTTTGAACCACATCCAGCTGTATAATTTTAATAAAAAGTAAAAATACAAATGCATAATTGCAGAGCCTTTGCATTTCTTTAAAAGCTATTCCTCAGCTCTCAGTTTCGCATTCCTTCTTGTCTAAAACTGAGGGTTAGAACTGCAGTATCTGAACTACCTTCACTGAATTATAATTATAAATTTGTTTGTTTCTTTGTGAGTTAGGTAACAAAAACCAAGAGCTGGAATAGCATTCAGAAATGAATTAGGCATTTTGTGGATAATGAAAACTCCAAGAGTATTTGAACAGCAGTAGTTCTTTTTTTTAGAAAGGCATACACTTTTTTTTCTCCAGTGCATAAACTAAACACCGACAGCACAAAGGGAATGTGGAAACAGGTTTTTCCATTAGTATTTACCTGGGGATTTTGAGCACCTCTCTCTGCACCCTTGAAGTGCAACATGATCAGAGACTGTATATTTGGACTTGATAGAGGCAAGCTGAGGCTTAAAAGACATGGAGAGATAGACATGTTACAACTGTATACTTCTAGTGTCACTGAGCAAAATTGTTCTGTAATGACTCCTTCACAGAATAAGTGAGAAAATACCATTGTGTTTCAGCCTACATTGAACTTCTCATGCTTCTGAAAAGTACAAACACACTGCTGGTAACTCAGGAGGTGAAACTACACCACCATTTCCTGCTTCTTTGGAAGACAAAAAGGCACAAGAGTATCTCATATGCTCAGGCTTAGTTAAAAGACTGTTGCCATACTGTAGCACTGCAGTCTGGTTTCATATATTTACAATTAATCTACTGACAGTTCCTAGCTGTTCTGTACACTGCTATTTGACTGGGCACACTGGAGGCTTCTGGCCTGCTGTGATTAGAAATAATATGATACAGCTTTTATTATCAGCATGAAAATGAGAGTTTTCTGGTTGAAACTGCATAGTTTTGCACTCAGTTTTGCAGTGATTAATCCTATTTTTATGTATAAAGGATGCACTAAATTGTAAGTGGAATTACTGTACTTATTCTGAACTAAAAGTTACTTTTCTGAGAATTTTCAAGAGGAGGTGTTAGTCACTTCATGTGTTACATTTATTTAGTGATGAAACCTTAAAGGAAAGGTAATGTGTCAGACCTTTGCTCTGTCCCCAGTTACCTGGCCATTGTCAAGCCCTGCATTCACAAGCCCTGGCAAAGGAAGGGAACCTGAGAAATTTCACCTGGATTTCTTCTCTGTGTTGTTTAGTAGGTTTGTGTTGCTGGGTTTAAGGACTGTATGTCATCAATTCAATAAAAGTGAAGGTTTTTGTCCAAAGGAGGTCTTTAAACTTATACTATTCTTAAGAGAAACCTGTGGAACCACAGCACTGAGGATACATGACACCTTTGTTTAAGGCAGTTGACTTAATCTGCTGACCATCACAAAGTGAGGAGCTTAGGAAGGGATAAGACTTACAGCTAAGACTGTTAGTGGGAAGTTTCAGTCCTCTTGGGTTTTTTTAGGGCAAAATAAAACCCATTAGTTCAACCTAGATCAATATGATACCTGCAAGTGAGAGGAAGTTCTCCAGCTGAGGACTATTCCAGGCAGCAGCAGTGTCCAATGCTTTGTATCCACCAGATTTGATCTTGTGGAATGTGGTAAATGAACTGACTGAGTTCATGGAAAGAATCTTCTAATTTTAGGAGAGGATGAGCATGGCATTGTTTGGGGTTTGTGCAAGGTCAGACTTCCAGCTTGCTCCCAGTTCAAGTGCACAATCACAACAGATGACCCAAAGAAGTCAGGAATGCGAGGCCAGGAAACAGAAGAAGAGCAGATAAGGTCCTTTGGGATTTTTCTGATCTGGCATCTGGTGAAGATGATCTGCCAGAGCTTTTTATTTCCTTTCAAGCTTAATTCAAATAGGTTACCTCATTCCAATGCAAACAACTGAATAGCAATTAGAGGTGCAGAACAGCATGGAACAGAGGTAAGCTATCAGGTTTTCCTGGGCTTACTACTATGATGCCACCAGGGAGCCAATAGCCAAGCAATTTTTTTTAAAACTGTGTTCATATCCTTTATTTGCAATTTCAATTACATGTTTTGCATATATACCCCTTCTGTTTAGTGTAGATAGGCCTGTATTTTCATACTTGAGTGTGAAATCAGTTTTGCCACAGTATTGACTGTTCACAAAATTTTAATGTTCAAAAAATAATGCAGATAAAAATATATTTGAGACCTTTTGGATGACTTTTGATTATAAGATCCTGCAAGCCATTCAGTTAGGGAGATATACCTGATTTTTAATCCTGAATCTTCCCAGGTCCTGTCCTTTCTTGGTATTTGTAATTCAGTGTACTAAAATCTAATACTTCCATAAACAAAATATCACTCTGAGGAAGGAAATCAGACATGTCTTTCACCACTGACTGCAGCTCTTCACGCTCAGATTTTCAGAGAAGCCCAGAAAAGTTTGATTCTTCCTGACGTATTGGAGCAGATGAGCATCTAATTCTTTTAGCTCCTTTTAGAAAAATATCAGGTCTGAGGCAGGTTTGGGCTACCCTTAAAAAAAATCAAACTTTCCTCTCAGACACCTATTTACTTGCTAAAATGAGTTCAATCTCTTCTCCATTTAATAAACAAACAAACCAAAATCTGATGCAATCATCACAATTGCCTTAATATTGACTCTGGTATTTGTGAGACGTTTCTGGGGACTAAATGTTGTTTATAAAGAGCTTGATTTTTCAATACACACCTGCATTTTCTCTCACTCTTTTTAATTCTTCTGAATTTTGCATATTTTCCATTACAGTAAAATTGATAGTCTTTGAATACACCAGATATAAATACACTATTAAATGGTATAAGCATCACTGTATTTACAAAGAAATCACCAAAATGTCTGTGGAGTTTATAACTGGGAAAGCAGAACAATTATTTCTTTCCA
This sequence comes from Drymodes brunneopygia, assembly GCA_013400955.1. NCBI lineage: Eukaryota > Metazoa > Chordata > Aves > Passeriformes > Petroicidae > Drymodes > Drymodes brunneopygia. The sequence goes on along the minus strand of VZTZ01038487.1, from coordinate 16,204 downwards.
ACATAAAGTCTTTTTTATCTAAGCAAAGACTTATAGCAAGTGGAAGTTCAATATCATGCCTTTGAAAATTACTCTCTGTTTAGACCAAAGTGAAACTCTTTGAAAGGAAGTATTAAATAATGAGAAGTAGTTATGTGTAATAATTTTCTAAAATATTTGGATTTCTCCTTTCAGTCTCAGTCACTTTTCCATGTGCAGTATCCTTTCAACTTCATATCCAGTTTGCAATTTAAAGTCTGAAGCAGTCTTTGAAGTATGTAATTTACAGCAAAAAGCACAGGCACAATACTACTTCTCTTTTTCCCCTGGTGCGCTGAAGGAAAAAAACATTGAGACCCCTGATTGTGCACTTAGACCTGTATAGAAAAAGCATTGCCTAAATCCTTGCACTGAAGGAGTGATAAGAATATTTATTCGGTCATAGGAAGAGTCATATTTACAACTATTTTGCTTTTACTGCTGATATGCAGTCCTCAGGATACAACTAATTTATCGTAATAATATCTGTCAATATATAATATCTTAAAGAATCTTGTCTATGTTATGATAGTTGTTTTTCTAGGAAAAGTGTTGACTTCACTTGGAAAAAGCAGGCAGCAAAGTCTGCTTCTCAAAGGTGCTGTAAAGTAAAATATATTCCTTCTCCCTCTGTCCTCCACATAACATTGCATATACTTGAAAACTCAGAGGTCATGTTTTACCTCTAGGTAGGTTTGCTGCATAGCTAATTTCTGCTGCTTTTGAGGATCTGACAGCTTCCATAAAACAAGCCTGATAATCCCAGAGGAGAATTTTTAAATTATTGAAATTATATCTAGACAGAGCAGCAACATTACTGGGTTTTCTGAGAATTTATACATATAGAGTGCATGTATGTCACAAGTGGTGCTCCCCAGGGCTCAGTATTGGGGCAGCTCCTATTTAATATCTTTATCAAGGATCTGCATGAGGGAATGCAGTGCCCCCTCAGGCATTTTGCAGATGATATCAAGTTGGGTGGGAGTGTTGATCTGCTGGAGGGCAGGAAGGCTCTGCAGAGGGATCTGGACAGGCTGGAATCAATGGGCCATGGCCACTTGGGTGAGGTTCAATAAGGTGAAGTACTGGGTCCTGCACTTGGATCACAACAATCCTGTGTGGCTCTCCAGGCTGGGGGCAGAGCGGCTGGAAAGAAGCTGGGAGTGCTGGTCTACAGCAGCTGAACATGAGCCAGAAAAGAGACCAGAAAGCCAATGGCATCCTGGTCTGGGCAGTAATAGTGTGACAGCTGGACTAGGGCAGGGATCATTGGATTTACATAGTCACAGAATCAATCAGGTTGTAAAAGACCTCTGAGTTCATTGAGTCCAACCTATCAACCTATGACCAAACACCACCTTGCCAACTAGACCATGGCACTGAGTGCCACATCCAGTCTTTCCTTAAACTTCCAGGGACAGTGACTCCATCACCTCCCTGGCAGCTCATTCCTATATCTAATCACCCTTTCTGTGAAGTATTTCCCCCTAATGTCTGACCTAAATCTGCCCTGGAGTATCTGCCCATAAGACTATGCCCTTTTGTCTTTTTGCTAATTGCCTGGGAGAAGAGACCAACACCCATGTAGCTACAGCCACCTCTCAGGGAGCTGTCCAGAGCAATAAGGCTTCCCTTGAGCCTCCTTTCCTCAGGCTAAAAACCCCAGCTCCTTCAGCTGCTCCTCACAGGACTTGTGCTCCAGACCCTTCATCAGCCTCCTTGTCTTTCTCTGAACATGCTCTAGCACCTCAATGTCCCTCCTGAATAGCGGGGCTTAGAACTGGACACAGGATTTGAAGAGACACTGGACCTGTGAATGTATCATTATTTTCTATGTGGATATGAACACAGATTGCAAGCAAAAATATCACATTTGTTTCCCAAACCTGTAAAATGCATGCACAGGTGAATTAGTGGAACTGAACACGGCATTGTCTCTTCAGCTTGCAATAACACAAGGAAGCAAGGACAATGTAAATAGGTTTTCCTTCTTCCTTTCCTGTGTATTTCTTCTTGTTATCAGAATAATAAATAGATGCTCTTTCCAGGGGCTTTTAAGTACTAATTCCACAAAGAAGGGTGAAATGAATTTCCCAAGGAGAAAGTTGCATAAAGTCAAAGCTATGGTTCCAGGCAAAATAATACACTAAAATGCTGCTTTGTGCACTGTTATCTTCTCTTTCAGCGTATGCATCTGAATTAAACCTAGAAATATTTCAACATTCTCTGAAGTCAGTGAATTGGCATTTACATTTGCTGCATAATTTTTGCAAAACTCTTTGTAACCCACACACTATCCAGTACCAAAAATGTGGTTATACTGCCTTCCGAACAATTGAAGAAGGAAATGTTATTGTTACACTCATATTATAATATTATAACCATGTTGGATGTATATTTATTACCTAATTTTTACTCTTCTGTGGTACTTTGCTGCTGTTTTTTCTTGTAGCATTTAGTGCTAAATCCAAATTATACAAAAGATATATATCTATCCTGATTACCAAGATGCTTTTTTATGCATTTTCCTCTGTACACGTGAATGTGTTCTTGTTCTTCAGACCTGAGAAAGTGTGAAAAGCTACAAAATGACCTTTCCCAATTCATTTAAAGGAAAAAAAAAGGAGAAAGAAAAAATCAAACATAAGTGATAGACAAAATTCACACCACAGCAAAAGGAAGGAAAACCATGCCAGTAGTGATATTTTTAAACTTTTAATTTTTCAGTTTTTGTGAAATGGGAAAACATGTCTAAGACCAAGAACAGCAAATGAGATTCAGTGGGCTTGTGTGATTTCAGGAGTAAGAAAACTGAATTAGACTGTGCCAGTTATGCCTAATAATAGGGAGAGACAGTTTGTTCACTGTTTTTCTCTCTGGATCCTCATCAAATTTAAGCAACTTTACAACTGCACCATCTGAAACAGGATCTGAAAATACAGAATAGTCTTTATTTCCTAAGGGTTGTCTTGGAGGTGATGCAAACTTGAATTATGTCTTATCAGTCTGTGTATGAGAACATCTGGAAAGTGGAGACAGTTTCCTCAGGGGAGAGACATCTGCAGGTCCTTTAATCTTTAGAGTCTGAGATTTATTTTGAGGCTTTAATGAAGTTTTACTGTAATATTTTGGCCAGTGAATACACTGTAAAATGTTGCTGTTATCCAAAAGAAGCTTACTACCTTCAGTACCTAAAAAGTTACCTGACTGCTTTTCAGTGAGTTACACAGCTCACTTGTGAACTGTGTACTCAGACATATAGATCAATTAATTGCACCAGTATAAACTCCTTTGCTCCTACACATTAGTACCGATCTTTAAGGTTTAGTGGCCTTGCTTCAATTACCAGGAGAATGAGAATGGGTTATTTTTTTACTTATTAAGCATTCCCCAGAGGCCATAGGAGAGGTTGCTTCTCAGATTGAAACATATAAATAAAGGAGCTTCTCAGTCAGGTGGCTGAGTGAACCAATTGATCTTGAGTTTCCAGTCAGACAGAAACTCCAGGGTCTCTTTTCTACTGCTGCATTATTCCTTCACAGAGTACATGAGTTGAACTTCAACCACAAAAATCAAAATATTGGAACTGACTGACTCATGGTGTATTTATACCTGACTGTTGTCTCTGCTACCAAGATTTTGACCAGTCTTGAAAAGACAGAAAAATACTCCTAGAGCTTAGATGATTAAAGTAAATGTGTGAATCTGGTTTAGAGAAAGCAAATTTTTTCTTTCATTATTGATCAGTCCATTTTAAGTGAATTTTTCCAAGAGTGTTACAGCAGCTGGTGTGCTCTGTGCAGGTGGAGCAAAGCATTCAAAACAAGTCTATGCTGAATCCTCACTGATGGTTGCAAAGGTGGATCTGCAAATACAGGTTACTCTACCAAGGCTCACCAGCAGCCTGTTTATTTAGCATCTAGTTTCTAAGAGTGGCCAGTGCTGGAGATTTCAGAAAAGCTGCTTGTGGCTTCAATTTCTCCTTTTGCCCAGGCAGAGGTTTCATTGCTAAGAGTGAGCAAGGTACCTGTATAGGTGTGACAAGATCTTTGAATAGCCCTTGACACAGAGGGTTGTTCTTGAGGATCGATAGAAAATCTGGGACTGAGGAAGTTGGTGAACACGTTACAACTGAGGATCAGTTGTTACACTTTGCAGAAATTTTATAGTGACCATAGGTAAAAAGTGGACAGTAAGTGATGTTCAGTGATGTACCTGAAATCAGCCAGTTTCTGACAATGCCATGCCCTGCTGAAAAATATGGCTAGGAATATTTTCATATTGCTTTAAGAAGCTACAAATAGTGAAACATTTTAAGCTATGAAGAGCTATAAAAAAAAATCTTTCTGCAAAACCACACCATATCAGAGTATAAAGAAAAAAAATCTTTTCAATGTAGTTAAGTCTCCCTCTATGAATAAGATTTTGAAAAATTACATAATGATGAAAACCAAAATGTGAATAGTAATAGAAAGATAGGTATTTAGTTATACTTTAAAACTAGTTGTCTTGTTAAGCAATACTACCTAATTACTCATATCACAACTCTTGACCTTCACAAGACACTCACCTTCATCTAAATATAACTTTTGCTTGTACTGCATTTTGCTTCTTTCAAAACAATGAAAGTTTCTTACTAAAATCTTAAGCTTAACAGGAATGTATTCTTGTCAGGTGGAGGAATATACAGCACACTGAAGTACAGATACTAGTTTACTTATTTTTAAATATTTGTTCATAGTAGTTGATCTTCTCTGAGACAGATTAATTATACATCCTATAATGAATCTTCTCTTAAGACCCATGAAACCCCAAATTTCTTTGTGTGAAGGATACAGCATAGAATGAAAATTATTTAGCCTTGCTGCAATTTATGACTTGAATGAGACAAAAAAAAGAAAAGAGGATAATGTGGGTGGTGGGTAAGAATAGATTACTGGGGTTTGATAAATTTTGGAAGTGAAGTCTGATTGATTTTCATCATTTCATTTTGTCTCAGTATACACCCAGAGAATTTCAGAGAGTTTGTCTTTCCTTTGAAAGAGCCAAGGGCTGGGTTGGCAGAGATGTTGCTGCATTGGCACAGTTGGTGAAATACAACAGTGGTGCCACCTTGGGCAGTTTGCACTCTACTATGTTCTACAATACAGTCTTCAGTCTGTAAAATGTGTATGCAGATCTCATGCCAAGATCTCATGCCATTTTAGAAATCACTTGCATCAGCATCAGAACTGCACTATGCAGCACAGTGAAGAAAAATGCTCCCAAATTTGCCTAGCATGTTGGTGGCACTGACACTTATTTTAAACAACTAGAACCATAGAATCATAGAATATGCTGAGTGGGGAGGGACCCATCAGGATCTGCAAGTCCAACTCCTGGCCCTGCACAGAACACCCCAAAAATCACACCATGTGCCTGAGAGCATTGTCCAAACAGTTCTTGAACTCTGTCAGGCTTGGTGCTGTAAACTCTTCTATGGGGATCCTGTTTCAGCATTCAACCACCCTCTGGGTGAAAAAACTTTTCCTGATATCCAATATAAACTTCCCAACTCAGCTTCATGCCATTTCCTTCAGATCTGTCACTGGTCACAAGTGTGAAGAGATTAGCAACTGTCCCCTCCTCTTCCCCTCATAAGGAAGCTGCAGACTGCAATGAGGTCTCCCCTCACTCCTCTAGGCTGAACAGATCAAGTGACTCAAGTGACCTCAGTCACTCCTCATTCAGCTTCCCCTCCTGTCCTTTCATCCTCACAGTCCTCCTTTGGACACTCTCTAATAATTTAATATCTTTCTCATATTGTGATGCCCAAAACTGCACACAGGACTCAAGATGGGGCCACATCAGTGCAGAGCAGAGCAGGACAATTCCCTCCTTTGACTGGCTGGTGATGCTGTGCCTGATGCATCCCAGGACCTGCTTGGTCCTCTAATAGGGAGACATTTTCTCTAGAAATTCATTTTGATCCATGGCATTGCTTCAGATGCCACATAGAGAGATTTTTGTTGCACTTATTTTTAGTCTTGGCTTTGAGCCAGACCTTTAGAGATACTCCTTTACCCTATCCCTGCAAATCTCACAGGAAGAAAGAGACAGTGATTGAAGCTAAACCTCTACTATAACACTGATATTTTACTTTGTCTTTGAGGAATTTGAATGGAGTGTCAAATCACAATACAGATACACTTTGATAAAATGAAAAAATGCTTAAATCAATCTGAAATAAAAGTGTTGCTTTTCTTTGGCTTGTGATCTTTTGGGGATAGAGTCTGAGTCCCAGAGACAGTGAAGGGAAGGAATTGTTCTGACCTTGGCAAGGTTAATCATTTGCGTTTGTCCTCCACCACCAACAAATTGCTATCTACACACGTTTGTAGAATCTAAATTTCATTTCTTATTACCCGCCTGAGAAAGGAAAGAATATAGCAAAAGTAGTAGCAGATTTACTGCTGCATGGCAAGATGTCCATTCCTGGATAGGTATACTTGAAGCACAATGCTGACCTACTCCAAATTCTTTTCCTATAACAATATCTTTTGGTGCAGTATAACATTATACCTATCTTTTTCTAAATTAAATAAAGTATAAAATAAATAGGGTAAAATTAGGAATACAATTCAACCGTAATTCTTGATCTTGCAAAAGCAGTTATTTGATTCATGATTAGTTGCCTAAAATTTAATTTAAACATATGGATACATACCAAAATTACAAAAGTCCACTGAGTTAGAGAAATGCTTCAATTTCCCTAAAGTCTATTTTTCTAACTATACATATGACTCTAGGAACTTTACAACAAATAATTTTAAAAGCCTATTGCTCCTTCTTTTCTAGTAAGTATAAACAACATGTTGCTGTTACAGACTTAATTATACTGCAGAGCCTGCTTTTATAAAGGGGATATTTGGGCTATTTATATGTTTTCCTCTATAGTCAACATCATTCTCTGAAGGACTGACTGAATTTACTATTGTAGGCTACAGACATATCCATAATTCAGATCTGCAAGAATAAAAAGCTACTGTTATAAAACCAAATAACGTCTTTTATGAAGTGATTTTGGTCCCCAGAAACATTTAAAAGGTAAAATATTTTTTGCAGTCTGAAAGACAAATTTAAAGCCAGTCTTCTGGGTGTATAAAACTGCATAAACCAAACAGAACAATCATAGCCAGACAACTTATTTTACAATTCATATTAGCCAATGCTCTCCAGTGTTGGTGGTTGTATCAATGGACATTTCTTAGAACCCACTATCTTCTATTATATTACAGAAAACCACATTGTTAGTTTCATTCAAGGGACTCCAAGGCATTCACAGTGAGATAGTTTCAAGTGCTACTTATGAGACATGGATGTCCTTGATGGAAATATTGTCTCTATACAAAAAAGACAACAGAATCCATACATTAAGTCAGATACCAAACCTACATGGTAGAAGGTTTTAGGAAACATGAGTGTAAGCTGTTCAGCCAGCCCATGCAAAATTACACTACCAATTTTTGTGTTTCTATTGTGGTGGTCACAGACTCTAAGAAATGTTGGAGGAAGTTAGAACTGTGAAAGTTCTCTGGTACATCATCCTGCTCCAAGCAAGGCTATTCCCACAACAACATCAGATGAGCTATAGCCATAGCTAAGCCTTCAAAGCAACCAGGAACAGGTGTTTATACATGCTGTATATCTCTGACCTGCTGGTCAGTGATATTGCTTTCACTGTCTCTTTCCAGTTTCTCAACATCCTATTTCAACAGAAAACACTAGACTGCCATCTGAGTTGAAAAATTGTCATTTATCCAGCTTGGAACCCATTGAGTTTACAGTGAGAATGCTGTAATCCTCAACCTCCTCCTTGCCTGTCTCAAAGAAGGATGCAGTTGGCTTTTTTCCAGTCAGCAGGAATCTCCTCTGATCAACATGAATTTTCTCAGATTAGTCTCACCATCATTTCAGGGAACTCCTTCAGTACCTCCAGATGTATCCCATTCAGTCCCACAGATCTGAAGGCATTCAGCTGCTCTGAATAGTCCCCTGAAGCTTTTGCTCCTTAACAATCATCTACTTCTCTCTTTCCCAACCACATAACAGAAGCAGTGGTCCCAGAAAAGGACTTTTTCTAAAAGGAGTGACACAAAAGAACACCTCAATTATTTCTGCTTCCCGATTTGCTCAATGCTATGGTGTCCTCCCTCCAGATGTATGAAAGCTCCCCATGAGGACAAGAAATAGCTATTTAAGGCCCGTACACCTCTTCCTCTGCCCAGGCAATCTGTTACTGACCTTCACCACAACTTATCAAAATATGTCCTGTCTCATTTTGGACTTTTGCTTCTTATTGTAGTTTTTCAATATTCAACAGTCTCCTCAACAGAGGTTGCAATAATTCCTTCCTTTTCTGCCCTCATGCCTATGCTGAGCTGCCTGTTTAATCCATGCCAGCGCTCCTTTTTGATGCCACACCTCTTCCACTTGCACTTATCTCTTTGTAGCACTGATCCTAATTGTAGAAGCTGAGATATCTGACCCAGGATTTTTCCCCAATAGGACTTGTTCCTCCTCTGCTGCCAGGGCACTGGAGTATATTTAAGATTAAATAGCTGCAGGTTGAAATGGAGCCCTCTTCCCACTGCCAGAAGTCACAGAGTTCCACCCTGCTGGATGGGTGCCCTCTTGCTGCTCCACCATTGCCTTCCCACTCTCAGGGTGTCTCCTGTCACAGCAGAGTCTATCAATGCCTCATCTGTCATTCGTTGCAGAAGGGCTGCTCATTTCTTGGTTAGTATTGTTTTAGTTGTTTTAATTATCAGAAGGAAAGCATGAAGTAGCAGAGTTCTCTGACTTTGTGTTCTCATTCCATTTTTCAGTCTGGACTGCAGCCCCCAGGAACACTTATGTACAATGTGAATAGTCCACCTGACTTGTGCAGATGGGAAGTCAGACTAGTTGACTTAGCTGTGGTCTACAACAATTTCTCCTTCTCTTTAATTATTTGTGAAACAGAATGCACTTCCAGCTGTGAAGGACACAGAAGAAGGAGATGAGTAGAAAGAAATGCAGTTGAAATTCTGCAGTGTAAGTCTAACCTCACAGAGAAAGAGAGAGCATCAATTGCGTACAACCTGCTTTTTGGAGCTGAAATGCCATCCAGCTGTGCCTGCAGAGAAAGGAAAAGCTAATGAGCTGGTGTCCTACTGTGCTGGGCATCTCTGAAATCTAGCACAGTAGAAGAGATTTTTCTCTCTATTTTGGGGTCAATCACACCTCACAATCCATGTTTCTAATTTTTAATGTGTTCTGGTGGAGAAACTAAATTGTGTGTATTTGCCACTGTGAAATATCTACTCTGTTCTAGTAGAAATACAGCTTGTGACAAACTTATGCACTTCTTCCTCAAAGACAGCAAAACAGATACGTATTTTTAGGAACAGAGGCACCCTTAAGCGATCACTTCAGTGTTTCAAGACAACCTCAAAATGCTTCAGGAGAAAAAACTCCTCATGGAGACAGTCCACCTGAAGTCTCACCTGCCAGTGGCTGGTTCATGCTTTGAAGCATAATTTCTCTGGCTCAATTCTCTAATATTTTGGTGAGTTCCTGCTAAGCTTCCCAATAACATGAATTATTGGAATAAATAATTATTACACAATAACTTAAATTACTGAAGTTGAGTGAAGTTACAGCAGTCTTTCATTATTTTCTCCTATGTAGACTAAATACCTCAAGCATTTAAATTTTTTTTCTGGAACAAAATAAAGATCAGTAGCATATGCCCATTCACAGAGATGTCTTCTTCCTGTCTATTTTAAATGTTAGATATACTTGTGACACTGAAAACAAAAGGAATAAATAATGTTAGTTTCCTTGTTGGACAGTATGACAGGTTGATAGACACTCTTGAATTTTATGGCATTTTAGCTGTGATTCAAACAGTAAAACCTATCATTGTTCTTTAATATTTGTATATAGACCCAAAAGCAGAGAATGCAACCAGACCATCCTCAACAGGCACAGACTGACCTGGAATCACTGGGATCAAGATATATGTTGATTTACATCAGTTGAAGTTACAGATCATAATATTTATATTGTATATAAGCAAAAGGCTTATGGTTTTGGTTTTTGCATACCCTGACATGAAATAGTCTGCTTTATCAAGAAACAAAGGTCCTGATTCACTCTTTTCAAGTGACACTGACTCCCACATTTAACTAAAAAGAGACGCAGCAATACAGGCTTCCTACATAGTGTACTTTAAAGCAAAAAACTCTCTGTTATAATTCTTCTTCCTCTAAATTCTCCACAATCTTAACCGTGGCTGAGAGATTTAAAATAAGATTATATCAGACTTTACCTAGCAAGACTTCCAATTAGTTTTTAAGGCAATACGCATATTTCTACTATACCAGGAGAAGCAGCAAAATTTATGGATCATTAGGCCAGTAAAGCTGAGAGGAAAGTAGTTGCAGTTACTTTAGACAAGACATGAATGCACCTATTTTTCTCACATTTTTATGTTCTGGGTTTATACTATATGTCACTGCCTCCATAATTCTGAAAGCTGCTACTTTTTTATAATTTTATCTTTTTTCCGTGCTAAATCTCTAGCACAGCTTGAAGAGAAGGATTGTTAGAGAAGAGATAAATAAATTACTATTGCATTACCTGTCTGTGTTCTCTTATCTTGAGATTTACTTGAGGATCTCTAAAAGCTACTACTACTTTTTAGGGAAAAGTATAATAACACATGCTCTGAAAATGGTTTTATGTCTATTAACAGAAATTAATCCTATTTTCTTCAACATAATATGGAGATAGAAATCTTAACACCAGTTTAGACAGAAAATATTACACTAGCTTGGTTTATTTGAAGTAGATTAGGAACACTGATTAGTCAGATAAAGATTCCTAATTATACATTATTCTGCTTAATATTCTTAAATTAATGTATTCTATATGAAATGCCCCTGTGCTCCAGACCAATGGCCCACAACCCCAATACACACTTCTCCTGGGCCCAACTCTAAGGTCAGCACCATTATCCTAAGTAGTCACTTTGGCATCAAGGATGTCAGGCTGAATATGTATAAATATGCTTGCACATGTATGCAAGAATCTTGTAAAACTAAGGTCCTGCTTAGTAATCCCGCTTCCAGTTTTCACATCTTGCAATTAATAAGAAACTTTGTAAGACACTTTCTGATAAGATTCCTGAACATTCACAAACCTTCATGAGTAGATCAGAGCAAAACAGCTACTAAAAAATAGATTTCAAAAGCTATGATTTAACCTTTTCAAATTTTGATTTGTTTTGTCTTTAGAACATCAAAATCATATAACTTCTTCTTTTTCCATCTCACATTTAAAACAATCATATTTAAGTGTCTTTCCTTCTTTCTCTGTGGCATTATTTTGACAGCAAACCTGATCCCTTTAGTGTCAATATTGCTACCTTTATCTTTTTTCTCAGCAGGAGTTGTCACCAGATTTGTAAAGGAATTTCACTTCCAACTCAGAGATCATGGCATGAATAATATGAAACACAGTAGACACAATGCTGACAACTGAAACCTCTGATAATTATTTCAATTACTGAAGAAAGTGAACAAGAAAAACCTCATCACTTCACTATGATTAGCTATAATTTTGTTGAAATTATATGTACTATAATGACACTTTCAACATAGTGTATGCATGTCTAATTGAGAAGAATTTATTCCCTGAGATGTCACATGATTTACAAGGACTGCACTTATCTCTACATAAAAGATCCAAGAGTTTAATTTAAAAACATGCTTTGTATGTGAATATTGAGCATGTTACCATTTTCATAAAGTGGTTTACTAGATATTAATAAGAAGACCAGATGGCTTCCAGGCAAGAGTCATCGTGTTACTACTGCAGCAAATCTACGAGTAATTTGACTCATCTACAAGTAGTTTTACTCACAGAATCATAATTTCTCTAGAAAACACCCTAAAAGGGACAGAATTAAGCCAGGCTACAACACACACTCTTCAGTTTACCTACATTTCTCACCCTGCAGGAAATTGTAAAACATACAGGAAATCCAAGACCCATCTCTCTTGCCAGCACGAGCAGGAAAGGGTTATTGAAGTCAGATACTACAGGCCAAAATGTGACTTTCAAAAATGCAATCTGCTAAAGAGAGTAGTTCTTTCTGCTTGCTTATTCCCTTGCAAATCACGGCCATTGCCTGAAATCTTCATGTCCCTGCCATCCTTTGATCTCTCTCCCTCCAGTTTGTCATGAGTCAGAGAAAAAGGCACTTTCCTGAGTTATCCCCTTTAGCCTCTCAGAGCATGGATTAAATAGCTGTTTATTTGGAAGCATGATCAGCATGGCAGAAAAAGGTGTCCAGGTACATCCAGAGGCATTATGTGACACAGTTACACTCCTGGAGTCTTATTTTCAGCAATGCTCCAGGGAGGGTGCAAATAAAACTTAGCTACAACTTACACTCTTCTGTCAAACATCCATAAATGGTCTTCTGGTTCATTTTGGGAGTTTTAATATGCTGTTTGACACAGTGTTTCAGTGAATGGTCTAAAATATCAAATTAAAGTGCTGTTCTGTGGATTAGCTGTTGTGTCTGACTGGCTGCTCACTCATACAAGTCATGAAACCAATCATACAACCTCATTTCCATGGCCTGGAGGGGTCTTTTGAGGTTTCTGAGTCTCTCTTTTTGTTCATAAATCACACAGGTAAGAGGAAGGACCAGGTTCACAGAACAGAGCTGTAGTGACTGTCTATATGTGACTCCAATCACAGTGATGCTTCTTACTTTCACTGAATGGTCCCATAAAAAGGTCTAAAATGGCAGAGCCCCCTATGACGCACACCCATATGCTTCACTCTCAAGCTCTTCCAGATCTTTTATATCGTATTTTCCCTAGAATGAATGTAGATCGCGTTCAGAATGAGATACAGGAGAAATAAGTCAGCCTTCACTATAAATTGATCTGTGCTGATCACCAATGAAGTGAAGAAACACATTTGTTCTACTTTGTTCCTCACTTGTTACCTTCATTATCACAAGACACATTTTGGGACAGTAAAAATCCACTTCCAGATGCATTTGACTCAGTTTCTGCTTCTTACACCTTTGTGTCCTAACGAGTTTTGGAAAATAGCAGCAATAATTGTTTGGTTTCCTATTACACTCTAGTTCTTTCTCCATTTCACTTCCAAATATTTATGGCCAGCACTGTCTAATTCAATCAAATGAACTAAACATACGTAAATGTTTAAAACAAGAAAATAACAGCCCATGTACCAATGGCCTTTAATTTCCTACAACAAGTGGTTTTTTTTTTCCTTCTTTCCTGAAACTGGACTGAAAACCTTCTCTGAGAATAATCAAAAAAATTATTTGATTAAGTTATGCTTTGACATCTATTTTTCTCATTAGTGGACATCCAAAAAATCACTGCTGCATGTGTAAGGAGTAAACTTTCCTTCACAAGCTGAGAGAAATAAGGTGCTACACTCCAACCTGCTTATTTTTGCCTTGAGACAAAATTAGTCCATCTAAGCCTTCGTAAATTTGTAAAAATAGTGAGGCAATTTCTTTTTTACTTTCCAGAAGATCCAAAAGAAAACATTTCAAAACTATGGTAAATATGAAGCAGCATTTGGAGGAAGAACAATATTTCTGCCTAATCACAGTAATTCTGAACTGATATCTTAATAGTCACAACAGTCTCTGCAGTTTCCATATCTGACTTTTAAGAAAGTATCGTAGAGGCAGAAAGAAAAAGAGATTTCAGGGGCAAGTAGCTCCCAATCAGCACACACAAAAGTAAAACCCCTTCTTGCTCTAAACATATTGGGGCTAATTTTCCAGCTAATTTTTCACAGAAGACCTTTTCTTCTCCTTGAGGACACAGACCAAGGCCCTTGAGACTCAGGAGAGTGCCTGAATTCATGAGCTCTACAATTTTAGGATATGGGGTTAAAACTCAGATTGTCTTGAGTGCAGAGGATGGACAATAAATTCACCAAGGCACCATTTGGAGGCTCTTGGCACATTTTTTCCCACAGCCCACAAGAATAGTATTAATTATTGGGCTGTAAGGTGTGAGGGGTTTACTGCAGTGCTCTGAGCCACAGTCCTGTTAAGTGCAGTGAGCCAGCAAAGACATTTCATACCAAAACACTGACAAAACCAAACACCAAAATATTGCCATGTATCTTTTTTAAGATGTTGCACGTAGAAATTGTCTGTCTTATATTCATATTAAACAGATAAAGTATTTCTTCAATTGTCAAGAGGGAAAGGTGCATATATAATACTTTTCTATTTTATACTTTCAAAGTTCTGATGCTGCATGAAATGATGCCAGTTATGGAAGGTAAAGGACAAGTAAGGAATCACTGGTGGTCTGGGAAATTTACTACCTTGGCCTTTACAAAGACAGAAACTAAAAAAAGGATTTTTTTTAAAACATTGGAGATGTAATGATTAAAATAGAGCACCAATAAGGACTCACTAAAAACTACTCTGATATAAAGTCCAAGACTAAAAATCAAAATATAGTCAATTACAGAAATGAAGCCAATGTTCTCATTTACACAAAGATGATGATTGTGAAACAAAGACAATTAAAAAGAAGGAACAGAGACCTGGGTTTCTTGGATTTTCAGGGTTTTATCTTTATTTGATGTAAACTCTTTCCAACTTAGAGTAACACAATCTTTCCTCTTGGTTGATATGTAGGTTTTTTGCAATTAGTATTTTGAATATATTTTTTTCCTATAGAGATCAGGTTAAAACCTGTTCAGTAATAGTATTATATATTTTCCTTCAAGCTGGGAAATACCCTGTAATTACTTTCACTGGCTTTTAAACTGTAATGATAGGTTTGGAGGGTAATCTTTCATCTTTCATCTTAATCTGCAGTTCAAGGAATCATTCCACATTGGTAGATAGAATCAATTTAATTTTCTCTAAAACATGCAGTTTCTGCCTTTACCCTTTCTCAGATTTTGCCATGAGCTAATTGGGGGCACAGGGCAGCTTTTCTGCAGCTCAGGCAAGACCTGTCACTTTTCAGGTCACTTACCTGCCCTTGAAAAAATAAAAAACCCATGTGTTTTATCAGCTGCAATCTCTGTTTCTCATCATCACAGTATTTTTCTTACTGTAAGATGTTAGAAGATATAAGTAAATAATAATAAAATATACTATACACCACTGAAGTACAATAAGCCCCTTGGATCTCACAGGTATTTAATCAGAGAGGAGTCTGCAAATAAATGATTTATTCATGAAGCCAGTGTATTGACTGCCAACATGTAGGCATTGTAAAATATAAATATTGAAATGACACAGAAATGGTGATGTAGAAAAGAAAGTATTTAACTGCAGACAAAGCCCAAGACAATACTCTGATAGCTTTAAAGGTATTTGAAGTATTTTATATCACCATAAAAACCTCTGCAGAGTATAAGGCATTTCTCTGGCTACAGTGAACCATGAATAATATTGCAGAAATACTTAATTTAATTTAATAGCATTCAGTTGTGCATTTCATACAGGAAATAGCCTGGCTGCCAAGAAAATTTGATTCACAGCAGTGAAACTGGTCAAATAACCTAATGTGAACAAAACCTATTGTAAATTTGACCATTTCTCATAGAATAATTGCCCATTAATAACTTCCTGCATTATTCAGCCAGCTATAGACCACAGTATATTTATTTCTAAGGAAGATACTGAATTATTTGAGAAACTTTTGAGTGGATAGTTATACAGCTTCGCTTAAACTTTGTACTCACTTAAGGATGTTGTAGTGACTGAATACTGAATAGTATCACATCTGGCGCACACATAAAATAGAGAAAATTCCATAAATTTGATCAGACAATTAAAAGTAACATTTAGGAAAATATATTAGAAGTAACATTTAGGAAATTATATTAAAAGTGAACAGAATCTTCTGGCCAAACTCTAAAATGACAGCTCATAGCCCTGATGTGTCTTCCCCTTCCCTTTATGCTGCATTTCAAGTTTCATGACTATTAGTCATGTAAGCAAACCAGAAATATCATGGAGGTAAAAAGCACTTTTGTTCCACATTCTAATGCAATCAAGAAAAGCATTTTGCAGAAGACTCTGAGTGGCAGGGACTTCATCTCTGTTATAAATGAAATTAGTGTT